>CM032661.1:8676890-8703279 GCA_019095985.1 Streblospio benedicti | reverse complement strand
AAGTAGACAGACTTTTGCCATTCCAATCTGTTTTTAGGCCAATGGCCACTTTGAAGAAAACCATGGCCACTTGGACATTATTGAAATATTGATGGTAGCCAGAGTACATGGACATGGGCGCCGAGGCGAGAGCGGCGCCACAGGCGCAAATCATAAACTAGGGGTCCGGGGCATGCCCCCAGAATTTTTTTTTAAAATTATTATCAAAAGAAGCTATTCTGTGGCTTTTCAGCCAATAAAGATCAGTAATTTTTATTTTAAATTTCAATAGTTTCTTAGTATTAATTTTTTATTTTGTTTTTCTAACAAATAAATGAATGAAAACCGCGAAAATTAATAGCAGCCAAATATTCTAGTTTTACAATATTATTGACAATGAAATCCAAGACATGATATTATGTATTATAAACGCACACACTGCCTTTAACAGCAGCTGAAAGTTGCTGGCTGGCTGCCAGTATTGATAGGTGCAGCAAACGTGCTGCTTCTTTAAATAGCGGCTTTGCTGTGTCTGCCTTAGAATCAATATTGCTCAGAAACAGTATTACACAGCATGATTAAGTTAACGGCGCCGGGAAATATTTACTTTTGAAATGACAGATATCATAATAAAATGGAGATTTTTGACCATGGCGATGAATACTCGGGATTAGGTGGCCAAAGAAAAAGCAACAATTACATAATATTGGGCAAGTGAAACCCCCACTGAATCGCCAAAATGACAGGAAAATCCACATCGCCAATCTGGCCAATATGAAATAAGTTGTGGTCGCCAATTGTGATTCTGAACTGGCCATTTCGACCTGGCGACCGCGAATCTTAGAGACTGTGCAAACCACACAAATACCAAAACCATTTGTAAACATAAATACATATATACACGCACGTTTTTTCAAGTCAACAAATGTTTAAAAAATATCACTATAAACACAGCCTTTATTATAACCTCAATATTAAATTATCTGACAATCAGGAATATTTGCACAAACCAACATTTCAAGTATTAGTTCCTTCCATTACATTCAACATATATACACAAATACATACAAGCACATCAAAGCCAACACATTTTATTCCACCAAACAGATAACCACCTAACAAGAAGCTTTTTTTTAACAAGTTAATAATAAAATTCACTTACAATAGCTGCCAAATTCTGCATAGCCCACACGATCGCCGTTACTTTACTACAACTGCTGATGTGAAGATATATCCAAGTCTTTGCTTTTTAATTATTTTATTATTCAAACTTCCAGAAACTTCTAACTAACTTTATTATTCAAACTTCCAGAAACTTCTAACTAACGTTTAGCACATTATTAATTATTTACTTACAAATTATTTCAAACTGAATCACATGCTATATGGACAGTAATAAAGTCAAAATTGTATACCAATGATAGTGTAATTTCACAAATGTATTGTTAAACACTGCACATTTAAAATTAATACATAAACTACATCAAACCATCCAATTAAATCATTAAAAACCGAACTTTGATGAACAATTTATTCTGTAACACAACGTCCTCTCCTGCAAAACCATCCTGTGTACATTATGTCTCACTGTCTCTTCAGCACAACTGCTGCTGTGAGGCTTCCGTGGCCGAGTGGATAGGGAGTTGGACTCGTGACCAGAAGGTCGGGTTCGATTCCCCGGAAAGTCGGGTCTGGTGGTAGGTGTTGAGCAAACCTACCTCTAACAGGTTGCACACTGCTTAAAGTGGCACCTACACGTTAAATAGGTACAGGTCAGGCGAGTGAATGCTAATGTGAGTGATTAGCACGTCTGCGCTACGGTAGCGATCTGCTGTATGCTCCCGGGGAGTTGAGAAGGATATAGTGTGAAAAGGATGCCAATGACCTGGTGTAAATATGTAAAGTCGCCTAGAGCACGATAACAGTGAATTGCGACTATAAACAACCACATTTACATTTACATTCACATTTACATTTACATTCCGTACATAACAGTCATGATAGAATGGTAATTGACCACTCGATTGGATTGTCAACCGCAAAATTGCGAATGACACTCAATCGAGTGATCAATTCTACACTTCACACTTTTAAACCACTGACTTGTACCTATTTAAAAATGTAGTTCCCCACAGAGCTGTATTCAACCATTTATGTATGAAGTTGCTCAACCCAAAAACAGACCTGACTAGGGGGATCAAACCCACGACCTGCTGATCATGAGTCCAACTCTATCTACTCGGCCACAGAAGTATTCTTAACCAATCAGTTATATTGAAAATAAATATCGGTTTGGTAGCGTTCACAATTGACGTCAACCGTGAAGGGGGGAGAGGGGGTCAGCAAAAGTTGACGAAAGTTGACAGTGGATGGGGGGCACCCAAAATGTTGACTCGGTGACATGGGGAGGGGGCTTGTGGCAAGTTGACACCAACTTTGGACATTGAAATAACTTAAATTTGTAATTTAACTTTTTTGTGGTGTAGTTACCAATTTAGTACTAAATTCATACTTGAGAGTAACACTGACCACATTTGTAGAAGAACAGAATGAGATATCATGCAAATCAAAGTACATAGCTTAAATCGGTGATTTAAGCCAGTTTGGTCATCTTAGATACTACAGATATGAAAGAAATTTTGTGGCTCATAATGGTTCATAGATAAATTTTCATTCAAAACAAAGTAGCAAAAACATTTAAAAGTGATGAAGAACACTGTTTCTTATGCACTTTGCTGACCTATTTCAAACACCAGCTGTGTTTTAATGATTCAGTGTAATAATACATGTCATAGTGGATTAAGATTTAAAAATGAAACATTATATCAGCAATTAAAATGTATATCCTTAAAATCACAAAAGTGACATCCAGAAGAAGGCTGTTGAGTTGTGGAAGAAGGTGAAAAGTGGTGAAAAAGAAAAGGGAGGGGTTTACGAAATTGATGCAAGTTGACACGGGGAGGGGATCTTATGAAGTTGACCAAATTTGACGAGAGGCGGGGGGGGTCAGAAAGTGCCAAAATATGGTTGACGTCAATTATGAATGCTCCCTTATACATTTGATTAGTACTACATAAAATGTAAACAATACAAAGACAACTTTATAGTCAGAAAATATTCATCACATATGGTTTGTAGATTTCTTAGAGTGTCACAGCATGCCATGCCAGAATGATGCTGCCTGTTACGACCTGAGGAATCAATATATATGTGTATGTAACAGAGGTTATATCGGGCTAAACTGTGAAACAAGTTGGTGGCTTTTTGTGTTAATTATCCTCTGCAACTTCCACTTTAGTTTTCAATTTTAAATTGACACCCTGTAACACACCTTTCTGGTTAAACTTTGTTCAATCTTTCATCAACCAATGACTATGTATGCACCAGAGTATCAGATTCGCTAGAGCCCAATACAGGAATCCAATACAAAAAGCTGTTTCTGGTCCAGACTTGAAACAGCATTTGGTCCATGTGCTTTTGTCGACAAATAGACCAGACATTTCTTTTTTATATATCATACAGAATTCAAATCAATTATAAATCAAATAACAAAACCATTTGGTTCTTTCCATGATTGTTATATCCCTATCTATTTTTGTAACTGTAAGCTTATTGCGATTGTTTTTAAGGGAGTATTGTACAGTCCCATACTGAGGGGGCACAATGGTGCCCAAACTAAGGAAACATGTAGAGACTGACAGCGATAGTTAACAAGCGACACAGAGCATAGTGTAAGTGTGTGATCGATCAGCAAGGAATAAATAACTCAACAAGCCCTTGGTGTTTCAATACATAACAAATTGTTGGACATATGTGCAGTTTCTTGACTATAAATATTGTTGGAATCAAGTTATCAATGTCTTTTCCTGACACATGCATGTCAGCGTGTAGGCTGTCATCAGAAGAGCTAGTTTTTTATATATTTGCTCCAATGTATTTTACTACTGAGGTACTGAGAACAACGTCTGTTACGTTTGGTGTTTATTCAGCAACTGACTGTGCTCTGCGCCCCTGCATCCGCATAGCCTTCATTAGACTTACGCTCTGCTCGCTTACTCAGTGTGCGGTAACCTATGAGTCTCGAAGAGGCTCATGGGCAACTGCCACATTCTACCCCCTTTAAATGGAAAAAGATGTAATCTTTTCCTGAATTTGATTTGATAGAGCGTGAGCGACGTTGGAGGAATGAAACGCTGACAGTCATTAAGCAATGGTACATACATGTAACATATAATCGTTTACATGAGATAAGCGTAAGTTAA
The DNA here is from genome assembly GCA_019095985.1 of Streblospio benedicti. Classification (NCBI taxonomy): domain Eukaryota; kingdom Metazoa; phylum Annelida; class Polychaeta; order Spionida; family Spionidae; genus Streblospio; species Streblospio benedicti. The sequence continues at coordinate 8,699,038 of CM032661.1, read as the reverse complement.
ATTGTTCTAATACAATAAGAGCGCATGAAGCACTTGAACTAAGAGTTAAATATAGCATATGACAATAAGTGTTGATCTAAGTAATAGAGTGTACTATGATTACATATGCACGTGACATACGTGCTACTACTAATTAAAATATATAAGGTAACATAATAAAATATGATAATTACGATCTAAATCTAATTACACAATGTGGCACATAAGGTGCGCGGCTAAGAGCTAGAAGCAATACAACAATAAACATAGAATGGTACAATATAGTAATGGTGAACTATGCTAAATGGTACAATATGGGGCGTGAAGACACGCTCGGCTAAGTGCTATAATAATGTTTATATTGTGAGATTAATGTCCTCCTGGCGCGGTGCGTGTGGTCCAGGGCGGCGCGGCGGTCCCGTGGGACTGGGTATCACATATGGTGGCCAGGTGAGCTGCGGTGGCGGGTGTTGATATGATCCATGGTTATGGGTCTTTGTGTTGGGCAGTGCTTGCTGGGATTGAGGAGATTTCGCGTTTTTTCGTCATTCGTTTATCAGATTCCCTCGTGTGTGGACGTGCTTGTTGAGTTCTTTGTGTTCGTTGTTGATCGTAGATAAAGAAGAATGGATAAATAAACAATTGTGTGCCGCTTCAGCCAGCTGAGCTTGGATGATTTGTCAAGGCTACAGGGAGACTTCATCAGGATGTTCCCTAGCTACCCGCAAGCGGGAATTACATAAGTTTGTTTTCTTGCTTTCTCTTTGAATTTGTTAATAAAATAGGTAGTGGGATAATTGGTGTTGATGCTTGAATGTTGATGATTTGGTACGCTTGGTGACTGTGTTGCTGATGTTGTACACTTTGACTATTGTAGATGGGCAATGGAAAACCGTCAATCTGCAAACCGGTTTGTTATTGAGCCCGCGGAGCTGGGGGCCGCTGTGACCGGTTTGACTTTCGCGGCCGGTACTGCCCAGATGATTCAGGCGCCTGATGCCGGGGCTGATGGTGATGCGAGTCCGTCAATGGACTCCTTCACCATGGATGACTGCACAGGTGACGCTGTAGTTGTCAATGAAGACACTGGAGTTGCGGCAGTAGGCTCTGTCGGGGGCACTGGAGGCAGCGGCAATGCAGGCTCGGACGTCGCTGAGTTGCCGGGGCTGACGTCGTGGCGTAAAAGGTGTCTGAGGGGTCGCTCGGCGAGTCGTCAGGAAGAGCGAAGGGCCGGGTGCCCGGCACGTCCAGCAAAGCCGTGAGATCATTGGAGGCGGGCGTGACATCCGAAACCGTGGGTGTCCGCTTCTGGCCTAGTTAAGTCAGCTGAGGACAGAGGCGGGGGAAGGTGCTGTCGCTGACCGGTGCCAGCAAGCGCGCTCGGCGTCACACGCAGAGAGAGGCAGGAACATGCGGAACAGTCCATATAGGCGTTTCCGTGAGGAGGCACTAGGACTGCGTGGGCGCTTCCGGTGGAGCAACGGGCAAGGGCAGCAGCGGAGGTCTGTTGGCAGAGGCGCCAGCACTGCTGCATTCTTCACAGTACCTCCCTAATCTGGGTTAGGGGCATACGTGCTGGTTGCGTGTCCCGAGGTCCTGGCGGCTCAAGGAACTCCAGGCGCTAGCTGTGTTTTAGTTTGTAATCGGCGGGTTTTGCCGATGCAGGTGCCATGGGTCTGATTGAGACTGGGAGGTGTCGAGTGATGAGGCTGGGTGCTGTGGTGTGGTGTGGCTGCACTTGAGGTTGGTCCTGTGGGAGTGTGGGCGCGATGTGATGAGGCAGAGGCTGCGTGGGTCAATGCGCCAAGGATGTGCGTCAAAGCTGGTCCTACGGGAGTGCGGCACAGTGTGATGAGTGAAGAGATGAGCAGGGTTTTTAAGTATGGTAGGCGCATAAGACTGAGGTAGACTATGGCTAAGCGGTAGGAGTTTCCGTGTTTGTTTATAATTAGTGCTTCTATGTTTACAAGATGTCGACTTGGTGCATGGATTGATGTTGGAGGCCTTGACACTTTGACATTTGGGGGGGAATGGATGCACCATTTTGACCAAGACGTAGCAGTAACTCATCCATGTGGTCACCATGGTGTATGGGAAAGATGCTGATGAGGAGTTTGCTCGCACTGGGCTGCTGGCTAGGCAAAGGTGCGCGCAGGTCCCTAATCCTAGTCGATGGCGGCTGCGACAATATGACACCCCTTAGTTCATATTGTTGTAGCGGGCATAGGGTGAGAAGTGAGATCATCACTGCGAACGCCCCTTTTCGGGTCTGCCTAGGCGCGGGGTCTACAGTCCAGTCCGTCATTGGCAGGTGAATAAGGTTGTGGTTGACCGGGTTAGCGTGGAGCACTGATATTACAGGGGTGAAGTTATGTTGATGCCATTGGCGTAGGCTGAGAGTAGTTGAGATAGTGAGGTAATTAAGTTAATTCCCGTAGAAGTGAGAAGGGCGAACTATGTGTGAGACACTGACTGGGTTCTTCACCAGTTTGTAAGTGGTAATGTCGTGTAGGTAGACCTAGTGTGGAGTGCGTATGATGACTTTGTATGGCCCCACGATTGATTGACTGCAGTTTTTTTATTGCTGTGGGGGTCATCGAGGGCTGGTCGGCGCCAGAAGCAGATGTCTCCGTCCTTGAGTGGGGTGGTAGGTGCTATATTGAGGTTGTGTTGGTCTAGCATTGTCAGGTTGTGTTGATTGATTGCGGCCATGGCCTGTTGCTGGGCGTATCTTATATCGGCAGCTTGTTGATGAAGAGGTTTGTATGAGGGGGTGACATGTTGGTTATTTGACATAGGTTTTTGCCGTAGATTATCTCGTGTGGTGAGAATCCGGTGGCACGTGATTTTGTGTTGTTCATGTTATATTTCACGATGGGGAGCATGTCATCTCATGTATGGGCATTTGTTTGGGAAACACAGTGCAAAATATTAGTAATAATTTTATTTTTGCCTTTCTGATCGTCTGTTGGACCGGGGCAGGAATGGCTACTGTATTAAAGGTCCATTCCCATGACGAGGGCTGATTCTTTCCACACATCCGCTATAAATTTGCTACCTCGATCGGAAATCATTATGTTGGGTACACCGTGGATGGCGAGGACGTTTTTGACAAAATCTTTTTTGCGAATTCTGCTGCTGAGGTGGCCAAGCACACACCATCCTACTGGTATGATAGACGATCATAGCAATGTATAAGTTTTTAGGTCACCTGAGTTTTACTCAGTTGACCTATTGCTATGGGTTGGCGTCCGTGGGTGCATCGTCCGTTGTGCGTCGTGCGTCGTTAACATCTTCTCAAACACTGTTGGGCTAGTCTTAACCAAATTTTGCATGTAGCATCTGTAGGGTAAGGAGAAAAGAAATTGTAAATTTCATGACCCTCCAGCCCAAGGGAAGGTAGTAATGGGGTAAAAAGTGTAAAATTATTGCTGCCATTTGGGCCCATTATTAATGTCCATTTTACTAGTGAATCACATTCTTATTACTATTTGAATGCACCATTAAAATCAATATTCTATAACCACAAACTCCAGAGACATCGGCTCCAAAAAATGTAACCACTTCTTGAAATAGATGACACTGCTATAAATCAATAATCAGCCAATATATAGACAGTGACATTATTAGGTCCATTTTACTAGTTAATCACATTCTTATTACTATTTGAATGCACCATTAAAATCAATATTCTATAACCACAAACTCCAGACACGTCGGCTCAAAAAATGTATCCACTTCTTGGTAATAGATGATACTGCTATAAATCAATAATCAGCCAATATATAGACAGTGACATTCCAGTGTATTAAACACTGGTTTGCCCTCACCGGGGCGCTTTTCATATATTTCATGACTCCCAGGGAATTATTGAGGAATCCCTGAAAAACATCACAAACTGCTTATCTTGCTAATATTTGTTGATGCTGAGGTGACCGTTAAGGCCCATGGGCCTCATGTTAATGGCTGTCATGGCAAATTTACCGATATGGTCTGCCCCTTCCCTGTAGAACGGGGCCAGGGGTGACAATACGGCTGTCCTCGTGTGTGCTGAAGGGGCAGGGAATTTTTGGCTTTGTTGCAGGTGATGCAGTTAGCGATGTATCTTCTGACCATGTTTCCGATGAAGCCCTTTACATAGGCACGTTTGATAAGGTCCAGGGTTTTTCGAATCCAAAGTGGGTGCCTACGTGTGAATCATGTATCACCTTGATGAATGTTTGTTGCATCGCAGTGGGCACAATTAGGCGAAGATGTGGTGATGTGTTTGAATTTCTGTTGTCACGTGAGATGTTATAAAGTAGCTCGGGCATGCCCAAAATGCAATGGGAATTTGCTTTCCCGTATATGCGGCGGCGCCTTTTAGAAGTTGGTGGTACTGTGCGATGCTTGAGGTAGGCTGTGAGGTCAAGGCAATACTCATCCTGTTGTTGTGCTACTAGAAAATCTTGGGGGGGATGGGTATTGGTTGACATTTGATCTTGGCGTGGTGGGTCGCTTGTTGCTGGTGGTACTGGATCAGCGATGTTTCGATGTTTGTGAGTGTCCTGGATCTTTGATGCTGATCAAGTGATGGCAGAGACGTCTACAGAGTGCAGGGGAACGTGTCTAGCTTTGTCATCCACTGGCGTGTGCGTGATATTGTAGGTGCAGTGACTGAGTCCATCTGGCAGCACGTTATTGGCGCCTTTAATGTGATGTATTTCGTAGTCATATCCTCTGATGAAAAGCACCTACCTTGCCAGTTTTGGTGTGAGTCGTTTCTCATTTGCAATAAGTTGATAAAAGCATGAAACTTGGCACAATGATTCTTTAGCACGTACCCTTCATTTTAAGGGGTAGTGCCAAAAATCGGACACATATCTTGGCAACTGTTGCAACTGGTAACCGATGACCCATAGCAACCGCCATCTAAAAGCTTTTATTTTCAATTATATTGTCAAATCTTGATATCTAATGACTAAATCATAACATTTGAAGGTTAATGAAACTTAGTTGATATTATTTTTCCTTAGCAACGGTTGCTAGGAAACAGAAAAACCACATCAGCCACCTTTTAACATGTTTTTTTTCATTGGAAGTTGTTATTTTAATTTATGTTTTCCAATTTTGAAATTTAATGAATAAAATATCAAATTTGAAGGTTATTGAGATTGAATAATTGTCATTGTTCCCTAGCAACGGTTGCTATGTGACAGAAAGCCATTAGCAACCATCACCTAGCGTTGTTTATTTTTATCTAGTTTGTCAATTATTCATGTCTTATGATCAAAAAGTAATGTTTGCAACATATTGAGATATTTAAATTGTAAAAATGTATAAAAACAACAGCAATAACAAATCGTTTATTACTATAATTGGGGTATTTCAATGAAAATACCTTTCACAGTGTCCATGTAAGCATTCCTTAAACATTGGCACACTCTCCCTTACAGGTACAAAAGATTGTGCATTTTAGCTGTTCCTTTACACAGCAACATTCAGTGCATTTACTTCTACAGCGACATTTCAGAAGCTCTGGACATGATGCACTAGCTTGAGGAAGGTCTGACCAGAGCGGCTTCCAGCATTCTGGGGAAGTCCACCCCCAGTCAGCTGGAGAAGGTAAATTGCGATATGCACTGGCAAGATTCCCCCAGTAATGACCCCCTTGTAGTGTTGCTCTTCTTATATGTTGTTTCAAAGCTGCCTGGGTTGGAGGAAGCATGGACATTTCCTTGCCTCTGCGTGTAAATAGCAATTTCCTTACTTCATTGATGGAAGTGCTTGTTGAAGTCCTATCATAACACCAGATCACAAATTTCTCTAGTGTAGCTTCAACATCTGCCGGTATCACAGTTGGAGCATTGTGCAACAAGAATAAAGCATTGGTTATCTCCTCCTCGTGAATCTCCCAGATTTTCCATGCTGTCTTTTTTCCTATTCGTGCAAACTGGGAGACAGTATCACATCCCGTGAACGCATGAAACATAGGTAGACAGAGAGATTTTCGAGGGCCCAATGCATCACATATTTCATGAGCAGCAATGTACCTCAGGTCCTTGCCAGTACCAAAGGCAATCCACAGTTTCAATTCTGAGGCTTCAATCTGTTCAATAAGGGCCACAGCAAGTACAACAACATCAGTGTCAACAGAGCGCACAAGCAACTTAGTAAATCCTTTTCTGAAAGCATCAGCAGCGTGTACCATGATTCTAGAGTCTGCTTCTTCATGGTTAGAAGGAGCAATGCCAGATATGTCTCTCTGTGGAACACAGATTACCCCTTCGCCATCTGTAAGAGTCAGAGTATGTTCTATTGATGTCACTTCCTTCATCTTCGCATTCAGAAAACAGAACAACTCTACTTCCAAGCGCAGGAACTTTTGCCAGCTATTTGGTATTGGACTCCTATTAAACTTTTGCCAGTTATTTGAAATCAGGACTTAAAACAAATGAGCAATCAACAAAGTTTTGCTGCAAAAAAGTTTGCTTAAAAGTGAGTCCAATCTCTTTTCAAGACTGTACATATCTTGCCAAAGAAGAGATGGTAACATAGACATATTTTACAGCCATGAAAATCATCCATTTCCGCCATCCCTTTCGACGTATGGAAAACTGCGACTTGGGAAAAAATCTGAACTGATGAACTGCATTGAACGTCATGTGAGAAACACTAACACGAAGCCCAAAGCAGAAGTAGTGATCTTGGATGGAGCTGTATTGGTAAACATGCTTAGACCAAAAGAAAGCCGTACATTTGGAGACTATGCCTCAAATGTTTTCATTCCTTACATTGAAAAAGAAAAAAGTGAGGCTCAACGAGTGGATGTTGTGTGGGATCAATACATGGAAAATAGTTTGAAACAACAGGCAAGAAATGTCCGAGGTACAGGTCAAAGAAGGCGTGTACTTGATTTAAGTCCAATACCAAATAACTGGCAAAAGTTCCTGCGCTTGGATAGCAACAAAGTAGAGTTGTTCTGTTTTCTGAATGCGAAGATGAAGGAAGTGACATCAATAGAACATACTCTGACTCTTACAGATGGCGAAGGGGTAATCTGTGTACCTCAGAGAGACATATCTGTCATTGCTCCTTCTAACCATGAAGAAGCAGACTCTAGAATCATGGTACACGCTGCTGATGCTTTCAGAAAAGGATTTACTAAGTTGCTTGTGCGCTCTGTTGACACTGATGTTGTTGTACTTGCTGTGGCCCTTATTGAACAGATTGAAGCCTCAGAATTGAAACTGTGGATTGCCTTTGGTACTGGCAAGGACCTGAGGTACATTGCTGCTCATGAAATATGTGATGCATTGGGCCCTCGAAAATCTCTCTGTCTACCTATGTTTCATGCGTTCACGGGATGTGATACTGTCTCCCAGTTTGCACGAATAGGAAAAAAGACAGCATGGAAAATCTGGGAGATTCACGAGGAGGAGATAACCAATGCTTTATTCTTGTTGCACAATGCTCCAACTGTGATACCGGCAGATGTTGAAGCTACACTAGAGAAATTTGTGATCTGGTGTTATGATAGGACTTCAACAAGCACTTCCATCAATGAAGTAAGGAAATTGCTATTTACACGCAGAGGCAAGGAAATGTCCATGCTTCCTCCAACCCAGGCAGCTTTGAAACAACATATAAGAAGAGCAACACTACAAGGGGGTCATTACTGGGGAATCTTGCCAGTGCATATCGCAATTTACCTTCTCCAGCTGACTGGGGGTGGACTTCCCCAGAATGCTGGAAGCCGCTCTGGTCAGACCTTCCTCAAGCTAGTGCATCATGTCCAGAGCTTCTGAAATGTCGCTGTAGAAGTAAATGCACTGAATGTTGCTGTGTAAAGGAACAGCTAAAATGCACAATCTTTTGTACCTGTAAGGGAGAGTGTGCCAATGTTTAAGGAATGCTTACATGGACACTGTGAAAGGTATTTTCATTGAAATACCCCAATTATAGTAATAAACGATTTGTTATTGCTGTTGTTTTTATACATTTTTACAATTTAAATATCTCAATATGTTGCAAACATTACTTTTTGATCATAAGACATGAATAATTGACAAACTAGATAAAAATAAACAACGCTAGGTGATGGTTGCTAATGGCTTTCTGTCACATAGCAACCGTTGCTAGGGAACAATGACAATTATTCAATCTCAATAACCTTCAAATTTGATATTTTATTCATTAAATTTCAAAATTGGAAAACATAAATTAAAATAACAACTTCCAATGAAAAAAAAACATGTTAAAAGGTGGCTGATGTGGTTTTTCTGTTTCCTAGCAACCGTTGCTAAGGAAAAATAATATCAACTAAGTTTCATTAACCTTCAAATGTTATGATTTAGTCATTAGATATCAAGATTTGACAATATAATTGAAAATAAAAGCTTTTAGATGGCGGTTGCTATGGGTCATCGGTTACCTAGCAACAGTTGCCAAGATATGTGTCCGATTTTTTGGCACTACCCCTTAAAATGAAGGGTACGTGCTAAAGAATCATTGTGCCAAGTTTCATGCTTTTATCGTTAACCGAGCGATTTCGATGAAAATATGTCGAAATTGATTGGACGCTGACTCTTCATTGTGTACTAAGCTTTTCCACGTACGCCCTGGCCTAGGTTCCGGTTACCTACTGCCAAGACGGTGTTCACCCCTGGGTTTCACGAGAGGCCTCTACACGGGGGGGAGGACTTTGCACCAGTGCTGACACGCATGTGCTTCAGGCGTCCCCTACACACAGCCACGTGGGTTAGACTCAAGAGGAAGGAAGGCCACCGGCCACCCTTGGGAGACAAGTGAATGAGGGCCTATTCTGAGGAATAGGTCGACAACCCTACTTGCTGCCCATCCAGCATCTAAGAGAGAACTGCCGCTATCGGCTCATAACCAGTACAAGAGAGTACTGTTCCCCTAAGTCTACAGTGGCCATAATAAACAACGACAAAGTCTATCAAGGTGTGTGTAGCCAAGGAGAACTAACCTACTCCAGTGCAACTTATAGAAGGGGCTTTTATAGTCTGCGATCATGCTACAATGAGTCGCGCACTGGAGGCCTACTTTTATGAGTTTTTCTACACATTCCCCAGTATCCATGTGGGTGACCCATTCCGCTTATAAGGGAAGGGGGCCATCCCCATGGACACTTACATAGTAAAAAAATGAGTAAACACAGTAATCCGGTGGTATCCACTAGTGAGAGGCCAGCATCCCAGGACGTCGACGGGTCGATCTTCACGAGAGCGTGCGCTAGATGCACCCGACACTGCCAGACGCGATCACTTTGCGGCAAATCTGCAAGTTGACGCCGGTCAGCAGGAGGTCCAGTGGAACAGCCAACTCCATGGAACTTGCGCCACGCCTGGAACCTGAAAATAAAACAAGTAAGCCCTCCCCCACCGTCCAGCAGTACTTACTAAAAACTTCATGACTGTTGTTATGTTTTATGGCTGCACAACTAGTTTGAGCTAAAGTGCGTTATAGTTGCACAGCTAGCTCACTGCTTTGCTCTGGGACACATAACTTCTGGGAGGTAACATCAATATAAAAAAACAGTAAAACACTCGAAAAGGGCGAACACCAACGAATTACTTCAGGGATAATGGCGGGAAGTCACGACTACAAGTATGGGATGACCGTGTAGAGTCAATTAGCATGTGACTGAATCAGGGGGACCACTGTAGGTCGGACCATCCTTGGACTGACAAGCCCAACTGCTACAAGCTGAGGGTGCCGGCATTGCTGGGCTTGTTGGGCTTCGACCATACTCGGCCGATCCTCGACTTCCTGTGACCGCCATTAAGATCCGTCGACCCAACACGGTGCACAAGAAAAGCTGGAACAGACGTCCTTGCTGCGAACTGGTATCACGGGATGCTCCCGCGAAACACAGCTCTACAGTCCTGAACCCCGTCTCTATGAGGAGAAGACGATCTTCCCCAGTTCGCCCCACCCCCTAGGGAGTGTATGACCTGGACGTGGAGTCTCCCCCACGTGGTGGCGTTTCAGCCAGTAGAGCATCCATGGTCGCGAGGTCTACCTGCATGTCTACAATCTGTGATCCCAGAGCACTGCCGAGGTTAGACAGTGACAGGCTCTGCAACTCCGTGCCTTGTGCTGTGTTGTGTCGCGATGCTCGGGCTCTCCGCTTCGCGGATGAGTTGACTGGTGTCTCGGTCGCGGCAGCTGTCGCTGCTGTGGTGGTGCTGTTGCCGGGTTACATCTCTAATGGGGTAGAGGTGGCTTGAATGTGCTGTGCCACTTCACAGAGGTTGTCGAGCAAGTGCTCGAGTTCCCTTGATCCGCAGGCAGCATGGGGATCGCTTGCCTTTTGATCTCGCAAGCGACGATACTCCTGAAGTCTGGCAGCCATGTCTTGTAGAGACTCGGACACGTCGCGTAGGCTGCGGGAGTTCAACCCTTCGTGCCGACACATGCAATCCATGTCCAACGTACGGCGTCCAGCATACTCCTTGGTTGAGGACAGCTCCTGCTTCGTAGCCTCCATCTCCTGGCAACACTGGGAGACTTCAGCATCTGGTGTGGCTCCCAACTTGATGACCTCTATATGGGAAGTGGATCGGCTGGGCAAGTCACTGAGTTTTGCGCCAGGGTTCTTTTTCCACTCGGTCCTGGCAGTCTTGTGGCGGTTTCCTGAAGTGTGGCTGTGCCAATGGCTTCCACGACATGCTTCACACAGACGTACATGGCAGAGTAGAGACGGACTGTCTCATCACCTGCCACACTTGCTTCAACAGCAGTCCATGCCCGCATAAAATCCCTGTGCTGGCGCTTCAGCGTTTCTGATACGGCTTTCCATGACTTCTCTTCCGCCTCTTGATCAGGCCTCTCACAGTTGTCCAAAGACCCTATGGAGGACCACATCACCTCGCCAAGGCTTGTTGTATGGTGAACGCGGAGCTTGCCAAACAGGGAACACACTGGTCGCGTCGGCCGGAGTCGCGTGACCTCATTATTGACGACGGTCGATTGCTTCCCCACCTCCGCTGCTTCTCGTCGTGCTGTGATGACCTCTGCTTGCCAACTGGCGATACGCTGGTCTAGGAGTAAGTTACTCTGCTTAAGCCGCCGACCTTCTTTTTGCATAGTGCCACAATTTGAACGCACTTCTCCTAACTCTGCCTTGAGTTTGATGTTGTCGGCCTTGTACCGCTCAGCTCGCGCATATGCTGCCTTTTTCGTCGGCGACGAGTCCGACTCGCTTGGTCCAGCTCTCTGTGCTTTCCCCGTAGGGTATTCAGCTGGTCGTCTGTTGTGACAGCCCGTGTCTGCCACTCCTTTTTGCTGGATTGCAAGTCATCTAGCAACCCGCCTGTCCCCTGTTCTCTGCGACTTCCGGGGTGTCACTGGACTTGTCGAGTCGCTTCGTGCACGCTTGGTAGCGGCGGGCACCCGCTCCTTTGGCTTTCTTCTTTGGCAGGTGTCCTGGGCTTGGGGGAACCTCGCTCCTAAACTCGAGGACTTGAGGCTTCCTCTCCTGGGTAGGTGAACGAGCTTGTCACTGTACTTGCTGCTTGCTGCTTGCTGCTTGCCGTGCGACCCCATGCTCTTCTCCAACGAAGTAGAGATAGAAGCCATGATGGTCGCAAGTTTGGCTGCTGTAGGCTCCGATGCTTGCTTGTTACCGCACACAAGGTCCACGGGTTTCTTGACCTTGAACTTGGCCTGGAGCATCTCCACCATAGGGATCCTAGGTGGAGGAACTGTGCTTGGTGGGGCCATGGCCCCCTTCACTCGGGGTTGCGTTACCGCTTCACCCCCAGAGTGATTCTTGCTGTATGCTTTGCTGTTAGCAGAGGATCTCTGAACAGCGCAACTGTAGGTTCCGATGATCTTGGAGGGCGCCGAGCTGGATTCTACGTAGTCAGTCCTACACATTTCCAACCAGTCCACATGCTGACGCCCCCATCCTTTCTTTTGGTGTCTTCAATCCATCGCAGGTGAAATCCCACCATGATCCTCGCGAGGTTATCATTACTGTTTCAACGTTTTCTCCCAATGATTCAGGGTACACCGACTCTGTTTCGCTAGACGAGGATCGTGGGTTCCTATGGCTCATCCACTTCACCCACTCAACGTTACCGTAGTCGGGCCCCACTTGAAACTCATGAGAGTGTCGAGGTAGCCTGGTAACTTTGTCTGTGAGGAAGGCCATATAACCCAGGGGATCACCTTTCCGAGGCAACCCCGGGTACAACACGTCTTGGGTATGCGTCTGCAAAGAACCATTGGTTGCGGTGCGACACAACTCTGGTGCCCGCTGTCTTCTGCTGGAGCAGCTGTCGGCTTGCGCACGGCTGCGACCCCCACTCCTGCTTGTCCTGAGACGGCTCGCTTTGCTCTGAAGCCGATGACATGTTGCCATCATCCCCGCATCATCTCTGCTGTCTATGCTTTGGAAGCAGAATCACACCCCTTTGGGTCGTGACACTGCCCCGTGATGCTCGGTTCGGCAGGCGCAGTGGCCCCCCCCCCCCCGCGCCCGTCTGTTCAGCTTCCATAGCCTTGACTATGGAAGACCCCACTACGGAGGTGAGAGAAGACTCCCCAACACAATGTGGATCCATGGACCCCCAGCATTGTTTCATCACAATACACCTCATATCGTGTCATCAGATCAAAGTATTCTTCAGATTGCGCAAGTACCTCCAGGGATGCAGGGCTTGGATCAGCATTAAAGGTTTGTAGCATTTGATGTATTCCATCAGTGTCTTTGTCAAATGTAGCTAGGTAGGCCTGAAAACGGAGCTGTGTGAGAGCTGTAGCTAGCATTGGGTGAATTCTCTTGCAATGGTTATAATGCTTACCCAGAATGAATCCTCTTAGAGAACCACTTGCCAAAACGTCTGTTTCAGTTAATATGTTTGGCCCACCTGATCCATCAATGAAGGATCCCAAACATCCAAAGTATGCCAGAAAAATATGGAAGGCTCCTCCGAAGCAAATGAAAACATTGTCAAATCTGGGTGTCTATTCAGCTTGTATCTGCATGGCAAGTTTAGCAATCGCCAAATCATATGTCACAATGGAATAATCTTGCTGGCACTCTTCTGCTACCCTTTGTGAAACTTTGAGAGTCTCCAAAACAACATTGAGTTGAGTAGGTGGCAGAGTGACGATTTCCATATACTGAATGTTGTGTAATGGAAGGAGATCTTCAGACAGCTGAGCACTCCAGCCAGTCCACAGAGGGACACTTTCAGTATTCATGCTTAACATCCAGAGGATATCCCTCCATTCTAAGAGTGTAGCATGAGCTGGTTGCTTGATTTGGATCTTGGTATAATGGAATTTGGACATCTTAGGCTTTTTTCTGTAAGGCTCAAGTGTCTTCTCCGCCATTACAAATGTTCTAGCTCTTTCTTTCTTCTTTTGTTGACCTCGTGGTGTTTCCACTACATCTTCCTGGCTATCTGGCATATGATTTTGGTAACAAATTCCAATGGTATCATGAACTGTTCCAGCACCTGACAAAGTCTCGGTGTTCTGATCAAAGTTATCCCATGCCAAAGAAGTCATGAGCCCTGCTTTTCTTTGAAAGCTATCAGGGGTAGAAGTTCCTCTCATACTTATTTCTGTAGCAAGTTGTGTCTCTAGTTCTTCTATTGCTGGGTAGCTTATGGAATGACCCATCCGATAAAGGATATTTATTACTTTTCTTGAACTTGTAAGACGGCTTTTTACTCCAAGCCCCATGGTCATGTGTTTGCCGGTCTTCACCCTTCCATGACTAACAGCAAACAGAACATCAGATGATACAGACTTGATCAGTCGTGATGTTGATGTCTTTGCATTCTCTATTTTGGCTGCAAATAGAAATATATAACATAATTATTGTTTTTATTGTATGATAGAAGGATACTTTTTATGATAATAAAACATATGTATCATATATATACCTGTGAATCCAGTGTAGAGAACATGAAAAAATATGTGTAATTCATCTGGTGGTTCTGCTTGTCCCTTGGCCACAATATCTGCTTATAAGGGTTCAGGTAAATTTTTTGTGTTCTTCTCCAGGTCTTTCAGAAGACCCCTCAAGTAAGATGCTGCCTCAATGATAGAATGTTGGTCAAAGTTAGCCCGTTTTATAGCATTGTCTGCTGAAAGAACTTGATTGTACAGAATGATGCCAGATTTATTTGACTGTTTGATTTCCTTTAAATGTGGAAAGTTTTTGCAAATCTTCTCATGAAGAGATTGTGTTGAATAGGTTGTGTTTTCATCAAAAAAGCTGGTGTAACGTTTCTGTAAGGAAGTCAGTAATTCAGCACCTTCTGACTCTACCAATGTTTCTTGAATGTGGCGTTTCAGTTCTAAAAATGCAAGATCGTGAATAGAAGGTGTCTTAGATGAAGACACTGAAGGAATTTTGTCTGCATTATGTAAATAACTTCTTGTACAGCTGTGGTGATATTTGACCTCTTTACCTATCAAATCAATGCCACTTATCCTTGCAAGCATGTGTTCGTCATTGCATTTGACAGCAGCATTATATATTGCTTCTGCAGCATCTTTTGTCTCACAGTTTCTAGGAAATTCTTTAGAATGACGTCCCTTGGATTTTGCATTCATGCCACAAAATAGGCATGTAGTAGGAAACAAGCCTGCACATGTGGGATTAGAAGCATTTGGTATATCAGATCGTAATGTGTATTGTTTTTGCCAGGAAATATAGAATCATTAATATTTGTTTGCACTTGTACCGATGTAAATTTACTGTAACAATCTACATGGTAACCATGAATTGTTTCATCCAAATCTTCTGGTGGGCTAATCGAACAATACTTTGACTTGGAGATGAGTCGTAGAGAGTAGCACTGCTTTACTTTATTCCATGTTTTTTTTCTTCAAAGGGTTTGACGTGCTGTGCTTGCACCTTTTAGGTGTAGAATGCATTTACGTTTCTTGTTAGCATTGCTTGGCATCATCTTGTATCATCTTGTATCATCATGTAAGCAGTAACATTGATCTAATATATTCCAGCCTAACTACGAATTGTAAAATTATAACATTATAATATTAAAGTGTTTACCTTATTCTTAACATACACCTTGACTTGCCATATTAGTAGGCCTACACAGATATACTCATACAAACGGTTCATACCAGTTAAACTTAGAAATGGCAAGTTAAGCACATTTGATTGTACAACAGCAAAGATTTCTAAACAAATAAAACTGGTCACAACGCACTCCTCATTTGGTACAAATTTGACTTTCTTATATTAATAAACGTGTTGTTCAACATTAAATTCACCCAAATCTGTCACGTGAGAGACATGTTATGACAAAATTTGTGTTTTGTACGAAATTCATGGCGGCCATTTTAGAAAATGGCGGCCATCTTGAATTCGAGGTGACTAGCATAATATATTGAAAGAGTGACCACCAATGAGTATTTATGCAAAATTTGGTGCTTGTTTCCAGATTTGAACTATTGTTAGAGCTATATGACGTTCCTGCGCACTAAGAATGAATAATACGTTTGGGGTGGGGTTAGCATTATGCCATAAAAATTGTCAAATATGAAGATAAAAGAGCTCAAGATGTCATGTTTGCTTCAGAAATGATTATAGCATGTGTTCAAATAATGAACATCACATTAAGTACATGGCAGTTGTTGTAAAAGAAGTATAGGCATTTTTTTTAATAAGATATCACAAAATTACCATAAGTTACCATAAAATGGTGGCCATCTTGGAAATTTAGTTCAACCATATTGGTGGTAAGTATCACTAACATTCTGGAAGCATTTAAGCAACCAAAATATAATGAGTTTATATCAGTTCACAGCATTTTACTTAATTTTAAACACAAAAATTGAAAATTACCAGAAATTCATTTTTTAGTCAGAAAATTTGAATGTGCCTCACTTCAAACGCAATTTTCACATATTATTACTACCTAAACGCGCGTAAGACTTACATATCTGAATTCCTGAGTAAATTCTACATAGGAAACAACCATTGAGACATATGGTGCCTGGGATTGTCGCGATGTTTCAACCTTTGGTCAGCTTGTGAGCCATAGTGATGTGTGGAATTTTAATCCAAATGCCAAACAAAACTAGTGGTGACATGTAAGTCAGTCCCTTTCAGTGTATATCACCCGAGATTTTGGTAGGGTACTGGGGTACAGGGTCTCCTCCACATCTTGGCTAATCTGGACCTGCGTCCTTGTATAGCAGCAAAAGTCTGTATTCTATCTATCATGTACATTCCTCACTCATGGTGAAAACTGCAAAAATATGATCATACATAATTAAATAAACATGCAATCAGACTTTATTTGTCGGGGTCAATGGGGGTATATGTGTGTGAGCTATCTAGAAACAAAACGTTGGTATTTTAGATGACGATTGACTTGTCAATAGTTTATCGTCTGTTCAAGAAAAAATAGCGTGTTATCTAAAAGTGACGATTGACGGTGCTTGCATCTAAATGTATTCTATATCAAATTGTTGTGTGCATCTCTGAGTCATGAATCATGTTAAGCAAATGTCTGACAATTTTAAAAAATGCATCTACAATATGACCAAATTGTGTGATTTAGTGTCTATCAGTGTGTAACGGGGGTGTCTCTAGGCCATTATAACTGCTTCACTGTGTGATTGTCTCTCGCCTTTTCCCTTACTAGTTGGCGTGTATACAAAAAGGCATATATTCAAAAAGCTGCTCAGCTTAAATGCATTAATAATTCTAAGCTTATATTCCATCATGAATGTTCTACTTCAATATTGCTACAACATTCTCTGGGCCCCTCGGCTATCTAACCATAAAATAGTTAACTTGCTGTGAGTTGTAAGACCTACTTAACCACTTATACACGCATTACTAGGTTTCCCTTCCCTGCCAAAGGTTACCTCAAGTAGAGTATACGTGTGTACAGCCATCACTTTGCACATATGGAATTACAGGGTTGATTCATAATTTGGTTGTGTGCATTAACTCATGTTTTTGCGCTTCATTCAACCTGCCGTATCAGGTTTTTAAATGACTGGTCATAGGCACAGTTTGTCGACTCTTGTAACAAAACATCACAGCATTGAAAAAACCTCCCTTGTCTAAATGACATGGCCGGAGTCCTCCAGTTGGCTATAACTCACAGTGCTCAGAGTAACTATTATTTTTCCAAAACACCTCTAGAACACTCCCACGTTGTTGTCCATTAACCACTATATTACGCTCGTTATCTGTAAAACACACTTCCACGTCATGTAACCTGTAAAGCTTGTAAGCCTGTAATCTGCCGCAAATGGGTGCATGAAGTGCAGTATATGTGTGTTGTTGAGGCACAAGCTCATTTGCAATGGCCACTATCACGCGTCACATTGATAGGCAGTTTCATCTTATGCTATAAATCCATGCATTGTTCGTGAGGTTCACTGCTTGAAAGTGTGCATATATCAGTTTAAACGAGAATGGTGAGATGTGTGTTAGATGTACTTATTTACTCTAATGCTATACATCTAAGCCACATGGGCAGTCACTTCTGTTTACCATAGGTAGATTCATTTATACATGTTTATTGGGCAATGTTAATGTCACAACGTAATATACAGGTTGGTGGGTGTCTTAGGTTCACAGATGGTAAACGGATCCACAATTACATCTAGGAAATGACATTCTCACCATTAAAATGCCACGTCAATTCCATGTTTCGTTGACCAACTATGGGATTCTTCTACAAATTTCAAAAGCAACAGAACTACCAAGGATGCATGCTTTCAAGAAGTTACTGGGGACAACAAATATAAATCTATAAGAAACAACGACCCAACTAACAACGATATGGAATAGAAATGTTTTCACCTCAACTTCATCTTATCATATCAACATTAAGTGCACACATTACTACATCCATAATTCATACATCATACTCATGTCAATCACGCCTCACGTCTAGCTCATGCAATTTACATAACATATATACACGGCTTGTACTAATATATGCCTCTCAGAACCTACTTAACTGGATACACACCTCCGTTATGATGAACTACTGCCATCATCACATTTATGTCGTTGACCTACTGGCTACCTCACAAACAACAAACTCATTTAATGAATAGTCAAACTAAAGGGAATATATATAAAACGAAATTAAAATGGACTGCTGCTGTCATCACATTCATATAATTCACCTACTGTCCTCACAAACAGCAAACTCGCTTAATTAACAATTGTACTAACAATGAATAGTACCTACAACAAAAATAAAAAAAAATAAAAATGCCAACTTGTTTTGTCCTCACTCGTCCGTCTCCAGCCAGGTCCATCCATCAACGCTCTCCGATCGAGTCAAGTTCTCCAAGCGTGGTCCCGCGTGCGTAAGCCCATCACCACGACCCCAGTCCTGCAAACGATCAAACCCGAAGTCGGCTTTGGACGCCGCCCATGCCTCCCGTGTCCCCGCACCCGCACAGAAACAACACCGACAGGAAAGGCGGGGGAGGATGATACGCCCGGCAACTGAGATACCTCGTGCCCAACCCGCACGCCCGCCACCATGCCCCCTCGTGCAGCAGCGGCGTGAGCAGGTGGAGATCGGCGCCCATGGCCATCACACGGACTCATGCTGCACCATGGATTCCTGTTACAAAGCGCCGCATGGATTTGATGCGAGCTCCTGCTGCAATGACCACTGCGACTGCGTTGGACACTATGGCTGGGTGTTCACTCTGGCTATGAGGACAGCTCCTGCCATGCAAGGAGCCCCCGCATGTCATGGCGGCTGCTACTCCTGCGTAGGTGGAAAGTGCAGTCCCTCAAGGTTGCACGAGACCAGGCACGGCCGCCCTCGCTGCTGCATGACGTGTGCACAGGCCCAGTCCCAGCACGCCCTTGTCATCCTGCTGCTCTACGCGGTCACTGCGCTCATCAATACGGTGAGTTAATCGCTTGTATTCTTTTACTGCTTCGGTGTGTGGGGCCGGTGTCGGGATTGTAAACCGACCTGGCCGAGGGGTCCCAGGTCATAACTAGGTGACGCCCGGCATTTCAGGCGGCTGGTATCACCGTATCTCATACCATCGTGCAGAGGCTGCGGCAAGGACGGGCGACACCTCACAACGCGTGCAGAAGCCCTGCCTGCGGCCTGTGCATTGCCTTGATCACTCCACCCACCGTCACTTGCGTGAACCTCAAGATGTTCTTCGAGGTTTGACCCGACGTTGCTCGCACTGGCGGTGGATGCTCCTTTTCCCACCACGCCAGCTCCCGCAGCTTAACGATTTCTGTTTTTGTCACCGCGGCCCCTCAAGCCACCCGACACAGCAGGGGCCACAATTGCCACTGACCCACTCAAGATTGCCTTGCTGTCTTCCGTGGGCGCTGGAAATGCTCACTGGCGGTTCGGGTGTCTGTGCCCCCCGCCGCTTCCAGCTGAGATGGATGCGGACCCCCCTCGCCGATTGGCGCGTTGTTGTCCTGGGATACTGCGCTTCAAGTCAAATTCGCCAAGCTGCACACCTGTTGCACCTGTCCTTTCATCATCACCCACCTCTTGGGACTGGCCATACTTGTTGCCCGACTTCTTCACTGACAGGCTTTGTTGTTTCCACATCCGCCAATATGGCACTGACACCAGGTGGCGGAATGACAAAACGATGTCAGCCTGCAAGCTGACATTGTTGTTATCAAACACGAATCTACCCAAGAAAAAAAAAAAACAAATCAAACATGAGAAAAAAATAAAAACCCGCAACTGAGTACAAAAATATCGCCGTTATGCCATATTCATGATCATCTTCAATACTTCATCAGTAAACTCACTCAACATCTAGTCTGTCATACCCCTACCATTAAAACTGTGGAAAAATATAAACTACACTTACGTGACACTGGATCGTGGCGGTCAGAAAACAAAGTGTGGGCATTCAGTGTTTTATACACTGGCTTGTATCAATTAATTGCGTCCGTCCATCCGTCCGTCCCGTCCGTCCATCCGTCCGGTTCGTTACCCCTCTACAAAGTCGCATCGTTTGAGCTAGGATGCTCAAATTCGCATGTCAGTTGGAAATGATGACCACAAGAACCCTATTTCATATGGGCCCAAACGGTCCATATTTGGGCCTAATATTAGGTCCATTTTACTAGTGAATCACATTCTTATTAGTATTTGAATGCACCATTAAAAATCAATATTCTATAACCACAAACTCCAGACACAGCGGCTCCAAAAAAATTTATCCACTTCTTGGTAATAGATGATACTGCTGTTTCATGCCTCTAGTTTGGCATTCATCAGAGCCATTGAAGGTAGTATATTGCTATTATTTCAATTATGAGAATTCCCAGAACTCACTCATTTCCAATAACACGAGAAAATCAATAACACGAGAAAATCAATAACACGAGAAAATCAATAGCGTGCATGCGTATTACTATTTTATGTTATTAATATTGTGGGGTTATGTTGGGTATTGGTATGCGAGGAGGAATTTCTTTTTGTGTGGGCATTCTGTGGACAATTCGTTTCTGTTGTTTAATGTGGCCATTTCTGGTTTGCATATTATATAGAATTTTTCTTTTAGGCATAGGTTGCATGTATTTGTTGTTGTTGAATATTGTTTGCTTTTTGTTATTGTTTTCCAGGTAATATTGTAGGTTATGTTTCTGTCTTTGAGGTTCCAAATGTGTTTGCTTAATGCTGTACTATTTCGGAGTTTTTTGTTATTGAAGGAGCTGATGTGGTTTCTATATCGTGTTTTGAAGTCTGTTGCTGTAAGTCCAATGTAGGTGTCTGATTTGTTGGTGTCTTCTATTGTTACTGTGGCTTGGTAGATAATTTCCTTTTGTAGGCAATTACCTGCTAGTGGGCAATTGTTCTTTCTGCAGTTGCAGGTTTTGGTGTTGTGTGTTGATGTGTCATGTGGTGCATTTTTATTGATCAAGTTTTTATTGTGTTTTGCAATGATGTTTTTGATGTTGCTCATGCAGCAGTAGCTGATTTTTACATTGTTTTTATTTATGATCTTGTGTAGCTTGTGTTGTGGTGGGAAGCATTTGTCAATTATTTTCAGAAAGGTTTTGCCAATGTTTGTGGTCACGTTTTGGCTGTATGGTGGATTATACCATATTGTTTTGCGTTTTTCGTGTTTTGCTGTTGCTCTTATTGTTTATTTGCTCTTCTATTTTGTATTTTAGTTCATGCTGGTACCCGCTTTTTGTCAGTGCTTCCTGGTATGGTGCTGTTGATTGTTTAAAATTATTATTATTAGAGGATATGGCAGAGAGTCTTCTATTGATGCTGCTGGGTATGTTTTTGATGATATTTGGTGGGTGGTTGCTATTTTTGTTGATGTATAATGGTGTGTTGTTGGGTTTCATGTAGGGTTTGTAAGATGCCGATTTAAGGTTCATTGTTATATCCAAAAAGTCAACTGTTGCTAGGTTTGCCTCTATTGTGATTCGCAGTCCGTTCTCTCTAAAGATTTTGCAGATGTTCTTTTTTATTTTCTCTATTTCACTTGGTTTCTTGTTACATGCTGCTAATCCGTCGTCTCTGTAGATCCCTATACTAATACCTAAGTTTTGTAGCTGTGATAGAATGTATAATCCAACAAGTTCACAAGTCTCGGCACCATCATAACTTCCCATTCAAGAAAATGAAATCTCTTCAGGAAAACACAAGTTCTGTAACTCTGCAAGCTGTACTCGAGGATTCTGCGTGTATAATAATTCTAAATCGATTCACAGAGTTCATGAGAATACTAAGCACCAAGTGTGGAGACCTTGCAGAATACTGGGTGTCATATATTGATCTAGTTGGCATTTTACTTGACCTGATTCGTGCCTCAAGGGAAGGGAATTGAGTTTGCACCTCTACTCAGCTCGAGCCATCATACCATGGTGCTTCGCCTATGATAAGCAGAACTATGCAAGATACCTTCCCACGTATTACAGCGAGATGACAAGATTGGTCTCAGACTATCCAAGTGTGCCCAAGCACCTTTTCAGAAGGTGGCTTCTCAGTACAGATGGGGGATCAACCCATTTGGGAAAATTGCCTGTCAATCAAAACACTAGAAGAAATTGTTAACAGGACACTTAGTGCCCAGGGGCACTAAAGGTGTAGTCTCAATGTAGGAGCAATAGCAAAGTATTTTTCTCACTGCAGGGAAAAACTAACGATCAAAACAGGGAAAAAGCCGAGATA
>CM032661.1:8643212-8676790 GCA_019095985.1 Streblospio benedicti | reverse complement strand
ATGGTTTCTGGCTCTTGAAAACATATATTTTGGATATATTATACAAATTATAGATAAATTATAACCTTATGAATCGATCATCCTAAAATTGCGCAATCCCACGGTGGCCATCTTGAATAACTAATTTTCCCAAGGGTCTCGAATTTCGGACATTTTTACCCACCAGTGCCGTTTTGCGCTTCAAACCTAGGCGCTGTTCCCTGCCTTACTACTATTTCAATGTTCCCATAATCACTGTGCGTTTCAATCTCTTTAATTTACGAGAAAACTGGTTCATAAATGTCGAGTCGACAACGGGTTTTCTACGAGACCGCTTACTTCCGGGTAAAACGACTGTCCCGATAATAGTTTCACAACGTTGATGACATCGGAACGTCGGACGTATCGACACACTAACGTCCCCGAACAATTTACACGCACAATTAATCAAAATTAACCAGAATTTTGAGATTAATCGAGCACGGTTATAAATTGATGGAACGTCCCCGCCTACTCGAAACGTCCGCAGGATTAATCGTCGTGCTGTTATAAATTGATGGACTATCCATTTGCGTCCGTAACATAAACATAAAAAGAAATTCACAAAACATTGCAACACATCACATTCATCTATACCTCTGCATGTCGCATACAGAGCTATTACGGTTCTGTAAAAATAGTCAATTCCACAGTTTGTGGTTACGTAATATCCGGTCCGTAAATATAGTCAGTCCCAGATGGTAAGTAAACAATAATATCTACAAAATGTATCACTTTTAATCTAATTTGTTAACAGACACCTGTTCTTGGATACGAACGTGCACGCTATCTTCACGAATGCATATCACTGATTGTTCAACATAAGTGGCAGGTAAGTAGATCTCACGATTATCAGTGAAAGTTGTGAAAAGCATGGACAGTGAGCGATAATTCCATTTCATGATAAACAGAATGTCTGATGACATCCGAGATGTGATTCCGAATCCACTGTTACAACCTCTATTATGATAATAAATAACTCTACAATTATGTTGGAGTGTCAATTCAAAACATTGTTCTCTATGGATAGTATGGTCAAAAGTCCAAATGAAAATGGCTTTCTTTGAGAAACCGACAAAACGCTAATCCTGGACTGTGTTTATAACCACTGGAATAATTTCACATTTTCATACACAAAATAGTCAGCTCCTAAAATAATCAGAGGGGGGGGGGTCGGTCAAATTTCAGTGCATTATGTTTCACGCAAAAAAATTCAAACAAAATGGATTTTTTCTTTTTTTTTTACATTTTCGTTTCCATCACACAAAATTAACAACTCACCCGGTTTTGTCTATGCATAAGTCCGTACGCTTCTCCAAGTCTGTGGACTATAATAATTTAATTCCATAGTAATTTTAGGTCCTACAGGCTATGTATTATAATAAATTTCAAGTTTTATTCTAAACACCTGTCAACATTAATTCTAGGGAAATTTAGTACTTCATTCAGTCGTTATATTTATGTATTTCAAGTTTAATCTTACATCCTTCCAATACGGGTCTATCATCCTGTTTATTTTAATCCTGTATAAGTCAGTACGTCCTCCCAGTCCATGGACGATAATAACTTAATTTCATAGTAATTATTATGTTCTACAGGCTTTGCATTATGATAAATTTCAAGTTTTATGCTAAATACCTGTCAACATCAATTCTAGGAAATTGAGTATTTCATTCGGTCCTTATATTTATGTATTTCAAGTTTAATCTACGTCCTTCCAGTACGGGTCTTTTTATCCTCTCCAGTTTAATCCTGTATGGGTCAGTACGTCCTCCCAGTCTTTGGACTATAATAATTTAATTCCATAGTAATTATTACGTCCCTGAGGTACTGAGAACAACGCGTCAAATACGTTTGGTGTTTATTCAGCAACTGACTGTCCTCCCAGCTTCCTGCCTCCCTCGTAGCCTTCATTAGAATTTTTGCTCCGCTCGCTTATGGTGCGCTGTGCCCATGAGTCTCGAAGAGGCTCATGGGAAACTGCGGCATTCTACCCCCCTTTAAATGGAAAAAAATGTAACCTTTTTCTGAATTTGATTTGATAGAGCGTGGCGACGTTGGAGGAAGGAAACGCTGACAGTCGATAAGCAATGATACATACATGTAATATATAATGGTTTACATGAGATAAGCGTATGTTAAATTGTTCTAATACAAATAAGAGCGCATGAAGCGCTTGAACTACAAATTAGATATAACATATGATGATAAGTGTTGTTCTAAGTAATAAAAAGCGTATGATGATTACATATGCACGTGACACACGTGCTACTACTAGTTAAAATATATATGGTAATGTAATAAAATATGCTAGTTACGATCTAAATCTAATTATAATTGTGGCGCATAAGGTGCGCGACTAAGAGTTAGAAGCAATACAGCAATAAACATAGAATGGTACATTATAGTAATGGTGAACTATGCTAAAATGATACAATATGGGGGCGTGAAGACATGTGTGGCTAAGTGCTATGATAATGTTTAATATTGTGAGATTAATGTCCTCCTGGTGCAGTGTGTGTGGTCCAGGGCGGCGCTGCGGTCCCCCCTGGGAGTGGATGTCACATCTGGTGTCCAGGTGAGCTGCAGTGGCGGGTGTTGAGATGATCCATGGTTATAGGTCTTTGTGTTGGGCGGGGCTTGCTGGGATTGAGGAGATTTCGTGGTGTTTGGTCATTTGTTTATCGGATTCCCTCCTGTGTGGACGTGTTTGTTGAGTTTTTTTGTGTTCGTTGGTGATAGTCAGTAAAGAGATGGATAAGTACACGATTGTATGCTGCTTCAGGGAGCTGAGCTTGGGCGACTTGTCGAGAGCCAAGGGCAGGCGGAAAGGTGCCGTCATGACTGGCGCCGACGAGCCACTCGGCGTCACACGTAGAGGCTGCTGAGAGCCGGCTAAGCAGTCCCCCCGTAGGCGTTTCTCGGCGAGGTGCTAAAATGTTGGCGGGGCTCTGAGGACTGCACAGCTTCCGGTGGAGCCTCGGCGATGGGCAGCAGCGGAGGTCTGTTGGCAGAGGTGCCGGCGCCCCTGCATGTTTCACAGTATGTGCCTAATCCGCTTACGAACTTTTCTACTCCGGCGTACACATATGTCTGCCCTTTGCCCCCGCCTCCTTTTCCATCGGGGATGTTGGAGGACACTGGCGCCACAGGCCATGGGATGCAGGTCATGTGTCCCGAGGTTCTGGCAGCTCGAGGAATCCAGGCGCCGCGCGTCTAGAGCCACTATCAGGTCAGGAATGGTGGTCAGTCCCTGGACTGGGGGCAACCCAGTGGAGATAAACAGCGGAGCCGCAGTTCTCGTCGGTTGCGTGAGTGAGAGACGATGGACTATGGATAATACGTTGAGTGTTTAGTGTAGATAGTTTATATGTGGAGGACAATTAGGAGTGAAGTATATTGTGGTAGTTGACATATTTTGAAGTGTGTATATATAGTTAGTAAGTTTGTGTAGAAGTAGGCTAAGGTTATATATGTAAATATCATTACAACATCAATATATGTGTAGTAAACAGTTGTTATGTACATTTTTTTTTTATAGTATGGTAGTTGTGAATTACTAGTGGGCATTGGTGTGAGTGCATGAGAAGTGTTAAGTTTGTGAGTTGTGTTTGTATATATAAATATTTGTAAAGTCCGTTGTGGTGATGTGTAAAATGTAGACAATGTATTGTTTTATTTTTGTTTTTTGTGTTGTATATTGATGAATAAAATTACATGTCGTGAGCTGTTACATCTTCATTTCTTATGTTGCTGTAGTAATTTTGGTCATGTCTTCTGATGAGTAAGCATCCGTAGTAGTCCACATCGTTGATGTTTTTGAGGATTGCAGCATTTTTTTATTTATACGTGAAACGTAGGGGACATGGGAATGTAATGGAATCTGCGCCTAATTGTAGGGTGAGATTATTTTGCCATTCGAGGGTAATCTTCGACCAGCAGGAACGTGCGGACAGTGTATAGCCTGTAAATCTTGGTAGGTCTGCGATTTTCATATCTGAATCAACCGGTATATCTCATAGGAATAGTATACATTGGTGGTGGGCTGAAAAGATTTTGTAGTATAGTCTGTCTGATTGGTTTAGCAGTCTGTGGTCTTAAAGCTGCTTGTAGGCTTGGTACTTTGAGGCGATTTTATAGGCCGTGTATATGATGAGACAGGCTATCGCTCCCAGTGTTGCATATGCGATGATGGTTAATTCGTCTTCGATAATGTCTGCCTCGCTGGGGGATGGGGTAGTAGGCGGTGTTGCACCTATGTCGAACGCTAGAACTAGTGGAAGGGCAGATGTTAGGGCGGACCTGTTGGGCTCATCCAGGTTGTTGCCTGTTTGGATTATGTACCAGAGTGCCAAGAGCGCCAGTGTTAGCAGTTTGTTCCATAGTGTTAGGAACTCTGGTATTATTATCTCGATAAATGACATTGAGTTTTCCTCTGGGACATAGATGGTGTTATCGAGTTCTTTTTTTTATATTGGTCAAGTTAGTCGAATACATGTTGAGCATTTATGCCGAGTTTCAAGCTGGCGTGGAGGTCGTGCTGTAATTGATCTGTATAACGAGTCATATCTATGTAGTTGGCTGTAGGCTTGGACTTGCTGGTGAAGTCGACCAGGGGAAACTGAAGTGTACTGAGGGCGTTCATTTTACACCCTAGTTGAAGATTGACGGGGTATTCGGCTATAATTTCGCTAGTTTGTGATGAATCGCAGTCCTGGATGCGGGGTCCGATGATAACGTTGTTCACAACGATGTGACAGTAGCATCCGAGTGTTACTATTGTATGAGTTGTGATTTGCATCTGGGTTTGATCTTTTCGGCACATTTGATGGTGATTGATTGATTAAAGCCATGCAGGAGGTACTCGTGTGGTCTGACGCATGTTGCTGTTTGCAGTGAGTCTTGAAAGTATACCCGGAAGTTGCATTTGTCAATGTTGTCTATATCGGCGAAGATGTTGTATTCGCGTCCGCCCCTGCTGCGGTGATGGAGGGCTTCCGGTAGGTGACACACGTGTGCATTTTGGCGACATGCAAGGACTTCATTTTGTGTTGCAAACCCATAGTAATTGTTGTCCAACGATATTAGGAAGTATTCGTGTTACAGTTGGAGCCTGATGAATGGGGCCTGTTTTGACGTGGCCCGTGAATGGGTAGGGGTTGGGTTGTCATGTGGTACAGGTTGAAAATGAGTGGAGTCGACGAGATGATAGGGACTGGTATTGTGATGACGAGAGTGCCATCGAGAATGTGCCCTACGACTGTGGAGGTCTTGTAGTAATATGGTTTAAGATGATTGTAGGGCAGCGGTTGGTAGTTGTATCGTCGGATTTTGAATGATAATGTGCGCAGTCCCTTGCTTAGTAATTTTGGCAACACAAGACTTGGGGGGCAGGTTGTTTTTGGTGAATGCTTTAAGGTCAGTGGTGAAGTCCGTGAGTACATCGTGGAATTGTAAGATGTGTTCTGTGTGCTGTTGGAGTCTGTTTAGTACCCGAGCTCCAGCAGGTAGTTGAGCTCGCTTGGGGAGGCAAATGACACAAAGTCGTTGATTTGGTCTTTGAGTTTGTCCATGTTGTTGATCCTGGCTAGGAGTGTTTCATCTTGGTGACGTACCAGCATGACCAGGCCGTTGATGTGGTGAGTTGTGGCATTGTATGTTTCTTGGAATGCTTTGTAGAGATTGTCGTAGTTGGCGTCAAGGGATTGGGCATTGGTTGACATTGTTTTGAGCCATGCTTTGAGTTTTCTGATGTCTGAATGTTTGGCTGTGCCTAACACGGTGGAGAAGATGCCGCTTAAGGGGAGCCACGAGTATTTTTGTGGGCCTTCTACGAGCAGGAATTGTTGGAGTAGGTCATCGTGAATTTTCATGTGTTGCTCTGTTGTTTTTTTTAGTTGTTTTAGTTGTTTCAGTTCGAGCATGGTGATGCTTTTAATGTAGAGGCACAGATTTTGTCCGGTGGCTTTCAGGTTGCATTGTATTGCAATGTTTTCATCGCTGTAGATTTCGCGTGCCATGTCGTTTAGGGGGGGTATTTCAATCATGAAGTGAAGATTGAAGTGTCCATCCTCGTGTATTATTGCATGAGGTTCGTGTGTAAAAAGAAGTCCAACCACCGCTTTGTATGTGATGTGCAGGGGTGTGGCTCGTACAGTTTGAGATAATGTCCAGATGAGAAGAGTGAGCCGCATATTTTGTGTTTGAGTTTGTAATCGGCGGGTTTTTGCCGACAAGGTTTATGTCGGCGGGATTTTGCCGGCGCGGTTCCCATGGGTCTGATTAAGATGGGAGGTGTTGAGTGATGGAGTTGGACGTTGTGGCGTGGCGCGGCTGCAGTTGAGGATGGTCCTATTGGGCGCACGGTCAGATGTGATGGGGCAGAGGCTGCATGGACAAATGCGCCGCGGTGTGGGTAGCAGCTGGTCCTAGGGGAGCGAGGCGCAATGTGAGATTTTATTCCTTGTTGTTTTTTGGGTGTGGAAGAAGAGTACTGTAGGTTTTATAGTTCCAGAAATGTACACTCTTCAGAGCAATACGGGGTCGTTCTCGAATTCGTCTAGATCTTCTTTTTGATTAAAGAATGTTAATTGCTTGCATACAGCGCACGAGCCAATGAATTTAGATGACAAGGAGCTTTCTTGTCTGCTTGGCTGAGCCATGAAGTGGCAGTATAAGCGCTTGGTGATGTGATGTCAATCGTATTATAGTTGATGATGTATGGTGGTCAGCTGAGGTACTTGTGTTGCTGGGTGCTGGTGAGCGGCGATAGCTAGGTTGAAGACTTTGGTTGGAGTCGCGGAAAGAGAGTGACTATGTTTTGGTTGGTTGCTGTTGTTATATATTGCGGCATGGGAACCACGCCTGTGCGGAACTGTCTCGTGGCGGTTAGACTAGTCGTGGTGGTGCCGCTGCACATTTGTGATGGGTAGTGGGGATGTTTGTTGATAATTAGTGGATCTATGTTTACAAGGTGTCAGCTTGGTGCATGGATTGATGTCGGAGGCCTTGGCTTTTGACATTTGTGTCTGGGGGGGGGGGGGTGCACCATTTTGACTAGGGCATAGTGTAACTCGTCCATGTGGTCGCCGTGATGTATTGGAAAAGATGCTGATGTGGGTGTGCTCGCAGGGGTCGCCGGCTAGGCACAGCGTGCGAGCAGGTCTCTAATTCTAGTCGATGGTGGCCGCGACGATATGACACCCTTGGTTCGTATCGTTGCAGCGGCATAGGTGGAAGTGATATCGTCGCTGCGGAGCGCCGCTTTTGGGTCTGCCACAGGCCAGAGGTCTGCCGTCCCGTCCGTCAATGGCAGGCAAAAGGAGGTTGTGGGCGATCTACTGTATCTGCCCTACGTTGGTCACTTGCACTGCCTTGTCTGTAGTGGGGGTTATACCTGTCCCGGCTCATACTGTGATGATTGTCATAGGAGGGACTACGTTGCCTGCCCTTTTTCGTGATTGGCGTGAGTCGGGGCACCTATCACACGACTGGCCGATATCCGCGTTGGACATGGTTGTCGTAATGTGATCTGTTGTTGTCGGTGTCCTGGCGGCCTTGGATGTCATAACGTGATCTGTAGTTGTCGGTGTTTTTGGCGGCCTTGGTGACGTGGTTGGTCAATGGCTAGCACTGAGGGTTTGGTGGAGATCGCGAGACTGTGTTCCACTGTTTCTGCACAAATTTGAGCCTGTCAGAGGCTCGTTGGTAACATGAGGAGCACTTTTTGAGCAATCTCATCTCTGAGATTTTGGATGTATACATCTAATTGTCGGTCTGCATCAGTGATGTTACATTCCTGTAATCGGGCGTAATTTCTAGATTGAAATTGTGCACGGATTTTGTGGCGCCCTGTTGCGCTGGAGGTGGGCCGCCCTGGTGGTGGGTGGCTGGTGGGCTATGGAGAATGCCTTGGCAAGGTTGGTCATCGCCGTGTCGTAGGTGGCCTTGTCTGCGGTCGGCATGCTGTTATAATGCACCTTTCCAGGTGTCCTCGAGGCTAGACCGCCATGTCTCAAAACTGGAATCTTGAGCGCCGTTGAAGGTAGGTGCAGTTATTTTAGGCGCATCACGGCGTGTCTGTCCTGGTCTTTCGGCCATTTTGTCTATTAGGTTGGCTAGGCGGCCTGCTAGGACGTAGCCTATAGGTCTGCAGCAGGGTGTACTGGGAGTTGATTGATGTCAGGTGGCGGCTGGTGAGGAGTAGCCTGGATCTGCAGCAGTTTGTGCTGGGAGTTGATTGATGCCCTGTTGAGAGCACCTGTTGACAGCTGTCTGGTCATGGTGAGACGGGGTGTCGGGTGCTGTGTGCTCACTGTGCTGGTTGCTGCTGCCTGCGCAATATGTGGCCGTGTATACGCCAACGCAGACATTGCCATAGGGTTTCTGGGTGCGGGCTAGAGTCGCTGGAGGCGGGCGGGCCGTTGTTGATGAGGTC
The DNA here is from genome assembly GCA_019095985.1 of Streblospio benedicti. Taxonomy (NCBI): domain Eukaryota; kingdom Metazoa; phylum Annelida; class Polychaeta; order Spionida; family Spionidae; genus Streblospio; species Streblospio benedicti. The sequence continues at coordinate 8,668,335 of CM032661.1, read as the reverse complement.
CTGGTCAATTTGCTGTAGTGTGTGATCTGGCGTGCGGCCAGTGTCCTCTCTGATTCGTGAGCCATTCCATTGACGTATTGTTTTATGCTGTCCGTGCGTTGATCGTTAAAGATAATGCTCAGCCAAAATAATAGTTGTTCTGAAAAAGCCCAGTATCAATGAACAATGCCTTTTCCATTTCAAATGTAAGAAGAATGATATTTATATTCTCCACAATTAATATTCATCGCACTTTTAAAATACATGCTGTCTTGCAAACTAAAACACAATGTCACATGATGTTGCATAATTGAATGATTTTCGCCAGACGTACCCATGGTTTCAGGCGGCAGGCGTGACATTTAACATGGGAGAGATAGGCGACTTTTTACGTGCACCGTGCGAGGTTACATATGATGAAAATCATTTGGTTGATATTTGTTGAGTTCACATGTTTTTGATGCTTCTTATTCTGTAGTAATTAGAATGCTCTAAATACTTTAATATCCTATTTAAATGAATGAAAAAGCCCGGTGAGGGCAAACCAGTGTTTAAAACACTGGAAAAGCACTGGAATGCAACTGTCTATATATTGTCAAAAAATCAATATTCATATTTCAGCAGCTAACAGCACCAGGCTAGACTAATGTTGCTGCTTTATGATATTGATTTTTCCATATACTAACTAAAAACATATTGAATACTAGTAAAATGGACCTAATAATGGGCCCAAATGGGCCCAAATATGGACCATTTGGGCCCATATGAAATAGGGTTCTTGTGGTCACCATTTCCAACCGACATGCCAAATCTGAGCATCCTAGCTCAAACGATGCGACCTGTAGAGGGGTAACGAACCGGACGGACGGATGGATGGACGGACGGATGGACGGATGGACGGATGGACGGACGGACGGACGCATTAATGGGTACAAGCCAGTGTTTAAAACACTGGAATGAAACTTTCAGAATATCATATTGCTTCAATACAAGCATATTCGTCTGGCCACTGAGCATAATAACATTTAATTAAGTCCCAGCATGTCTCGTACAATGGCTGCGTTTTCCTGTTGTAAGGCTTTTATGTGCTTTGCGTTGTCCATCTGAACAACTTTGAGGTGGGCTATTTGCTTATCGGCCCGTTTGTCTGCGGATGCTTGAGTTTGCCGGTGGTCTGCCAGGATGTGGACCAGGTCGTTAGTGCATTCTGTGAGATGGTCGATATGTGTGAGGAAATCAGCAGTTAGCTGAGATGTTGCCTGGGTCATAACCCCTTTTGAAGTCCGCATGGAGGTTGGTGATCAACTGTTTTTGTGTGTTGGTGAAAGTGTCCAGCATGTGGTTTACCATGTCTGAAACATCTGTAGGTGTGATTGAGTTGGAGTGGCGCACTGGGAAGAGAGAACACGAACGAGCATGTGTGGTGTTTGCTGAGTGAGCAGAGTGTTTCATTCTGTCGACGAGGGGACCTGTATTGTTGTTGCAGGCTTTCTATGGCTTCCATCATTACATTCTCAAGTTTGTCAGCCTATGGCGGTTGTAGAAAGGGTATTGTCTGTAGAACTGTGTCCAGGTGGTCCATATGGTGGGTGGTCGCTGAATTCCACTCCAGCCTCATCCTGTGAGTCATTTATCATGTCATCTAAATCGATGCTTGGCACATCGGATAAAGTGCGTTTGTTTACGCCATTTTCTTTCAGCCGGCACAGAATGTACTGCTGGAGGTGGTCATCGCGTGTGACTGGTGTGCGCTGGCCAGGTGGAATGTCTCCTGATGAGTCGGTCGCATCGTGGTCGGCTGGGATGTTTGTGTTAATGGGGTCATTTGTTTCAGTCTGCATCCCCTGGCCTTTGATGGCCACGGGTGAGAAGCGGTCCACCAGGCTTTGATGTAGGTCGGCTGGGCCCAGGTACGGTTTGGGGGAGGTGCGCTTCATGAGGCATGGGTCCAGCTGGCGGTTTGACGTTCGCGTGGGCCGTGGCACCTGGGTCTGAAGGTGCGCTGCTCTCGGAGACAGGCAATGTTGGCTTGGCGTGTGTGGGCTGGTCACTGGTGTTTTGTTGCTGAGTGTTTGCCACTGTGTTTTGGACATTTGTGATGTCCCTTGGTGTTGCTTTTCTTGGCACCAGTTAGCGCTGTTGCCTGCAAGGTAGTGTGGGCTGGCTGTAGCGGCCGGGGTCGGGGGTGGAGGTTGAGGTGGGTCCTGTCCTGGTGGTTGGCGTCTGAGACCTCGACGAAATAAGCACGCTGCAATGGCACTGTGTGGAGGTTTCTATTGGATACCTCCGCGTCTTGCCAGCCCGTGGTTGCTGTGTGTCGTTGTAGGGCGATGTAGTTGTCTGACCTGGAATGGGGCACTGTGGTGTCAAGGTTGTCCTGCAGGTCGGAACTATTCTTGTGAATTTCCGGCCCAGTCCATGTTGAGTTGGCGTTAGTTGTTGGGAAAGTGGGGGACGTAATCTGGGGTGATGTGGGGTGTTTTGTACCACACTTGGTCCCAGAAGTAGCACCCGACGAGCAAAGTGGTACTTCCCCGGAAGCGGTCGAGTTCGAGTTTTGCACCTGAAAAATAATGGCGCCTCGCAGGAGATGCAGGTCGCTATGAAATCGGTGATCTTTGTTGTTTTACATGGTCCACGGTGTGGGTTTAGTGATGGGACTGACAGTTTCGCGGCAGCAAAGTGTTGGTTGGGATCTGGAGCTACGTATGGGAGGTTCTCGTAGTCGAGAAAGGCACACTCATAGGAGCAAATGGGGGCTCTTAAAATGTTCGCAGAGTGCCTTGGATGTTGGGAAGTCGATAATAACTTCACAAACCTTACAAATCCCTGGAAAAACTGATGGAGGTGGGGAATACATCCGGTCGCCGCGGTGTGAGCATTCGTCAGAGCAGGGCGGTGGAGGAATTCTATTACTTTGTTCTTTCGTTTGGAATAAAAACAAGGTCTTTGCAGATTATACACGCAGCGGCAAGTTTGGGAGTAATCGACTTTACTTATGTTGTCCATATGTTCCTCGTAGCGATATTTATTGATTATCGCTTGTATCGTTGGGCCCGGGGCTCGTTAACGTTAACGTGGCTGCTGGTCCCTTTGGGGCAGCCGACGTGGGGTTGCTGGTCCTCAGTGTGGCACGTGAAGTTGATGGTATAGCATGGTGCTGTATGGTTGCTGATGAGATCGGCGTCTTGGACCCGTAGGTGCAGAGATGAGTGCTCAGCTGGAGAGTTGTTGAGTCTGTTGTGTCTGCTCTGCTGTAGTTGCGATCTGTAAAAGATAAAGTTTCAATGAAAGGTCGCTTCAATCGGTGACTTCTCCTCCATTGAGGTACTGAGAACAACACATCAAATACGTTAGGAGTTGATTCAGCAACTAACTGTCCTCCGTGCTTCCTACCTCCTCATAGCCTTCATTAGACTTTGTGCTCCGCCGCTTATTCACTGCTCGGTGCCCATGGGTCACAAAGAGGCTCATGGGAACTGCGGCAGTCCTCGAGGCTTAGAATTATAATAAATTTTTTTACTCTAAATACCTGTCAACATTAATTCTAGGAAATTTAGTACTTCATTCAGTCCTTATATTTATTTATTTCAAGTGTGTCTATATTACCCTTATTCGAGACACCTTTAAATGAGTCTCTCAAGGATTCTTCTACCTCCCTATCTCCCACCAAGAAATCGGATTCTGCTATGGGCCAGCAGACGCCCTGTTTTCAACGAAGCAGGAAGGTTTTTTTCATGATCATCATTCATTTACTACCTGCTTTCTAGTACCTGTTGTCCTATTAATTTTCACAATATGACTCTCAATAGAAGCGATCACCGCTTCGATTTTGACAGCCATTGATCTGATTTTAAACTGCATAAGCAACTTGCAAATGCAGGAGGGATAAACACCACATATATTGATTGCATCTGAGTTGTTAGTTATATTATTGAATAATTTTGGTAGAATAATCTGAATTAATATGATTCAATCCACATATAAATGTCTGTGTAAATATTTCATCTAAAGTTTGTATTTTGAGCATTTATCTTGTGCATTTGAGTTTGACAGGCGAATTTCGTCTTCGAAGTTTACCTGCATCTGGTTGTATAAAAATCATTAAAGAGCGTAAAATATTGGGAATTCGACATGCCAATTCATGTGGATGTTTAAAATCGCGTGTACTTTTGTATTTTTACCATTAGGTACACTACTGACTGCGAAGAGAGGACCCCGAAATTTCCGTAAATTCGCCTTCTTAAAATTCCAATCGGATCTATTTGGTATTTTCATTTTTCTACTATAGATTCGGCTACCAAAAATTGATCAAGTGACAAATTCGGAAAATACGGTCTCTACCTTTGAAATTCGGATAATTCTGCTTCCACTTCTCAAAATTCTCTTAATTTGGTAAATTCGAAATCGAGCGTAACATGCATGCATTGCATGTAAGAGAGATCGTTTTATTACGGATTTTTCGCAAATAATGCGAAAGAAAACACAAATACACAACTGCTTTACTTAATAAATAATTGTTTTTATGACTTACGTACATCAAAAAGTTCATTGGAAGACAGCATTTCACGGCACCATTCTACTCTCTTCTCTTTGTTGGCATCTCTGATCATTTGACAATACTTCGGTGTTTTGCATGTCCAAACCCAATTTTCTTCGGATATGACACACACGAGATGCTGAGTCGGAAATATTAAATTTTTCTTTTTATCCTCCTTGATAACACACTAGAGCTGATATCTCGAGTCTCCTTCATATCTTTTTCAATAAAAATTATATGTTATTCTTCATCTCCGAATTTGCTTTTCTTCTGTGGTTTTGGTAAGTCTTTTATGATTTCTCCCGTTTTCTTATATTTTGAAACAATATTTCTAATAGTACTAAGAGGAATTTTCAGTCCCCATTCTTCAGAAATTGATGCAGAAATTATTTTTTCCCATAGCCTCTTTTTTATGCAATTGGATGATTTTATATTTCACGTACGTTTTAATTGCCATCATTGATGAAAACACATTAAATGAAAGATATGATGATCCTTATTCAATCTTGTTTTGGTGTGAGCGGGTGATGCAACCTATTATCCCTTTATATGGTTATATGCGAATTTTGCGAGAAGAACCCGAAATTTTTCAAGCATTTAAAGCATCGATCATAGACGTTATTCTCAAAATTCTCTTTTTTCGCCAATATTTGCGAATTAAACGAATTAGAACATAGAACAACATGCTGATTTCTATTTTTAGTACAATTTTACGCGTATTTTTTTGCGAATTGTGCAAGTATCCAGTTCGTTTTATACGTTTTTATACCTTTATTTCTCAGAATTCCCGCAATTTCTAGCAAGGTGGGTAAAGTGCAAATTGGGCATTCGCATTTTGCTAATTAATTCTGTTCCATTCGCTTGTTCATTTTTAATTCTTTATATTCGGGGAAATTCGGGGTCCTCTCTTCGCAGTCAGCACTGTAGTTATATAATCCAATCTTTATGTTGAAAATTTTCTTTAAACTGACATCAGAAGGTATCATGTCATATCAGGTCATGTCATACATCAATTGTGTTTCTTGTGTGAATATGTAGGATATTGTGAATTCATGTGACATGATCCAAGAAATCAAAACAAAGAGTTAAGGATACAATTTGTTATGTATATGTAAGCATGTCGGACTTGTACACGGCTCCTGGTACTGGTCGAGGCGCTCACACCACCTGGGTTCTCATTGTGTTTGTCCTCATTGATACGTGGCCCACACTACGGTCGTACAGGGGCCTCTCCCATGACGGATTGACGGCACACGCCAAGCTGATTATGTATCAAAGAGGGTACTATATCCAACACATGTATGCACAAGGGTCTAGTAACCTTATTAATATGTGATTATAGTTCAAAACGGCCCCGAATCTACAAGATTCGGGGGTGTTGATTCCTACGATGTTGTCACAACAACTTCTCAAGCTAAACTGATGGCTATTCCGTCTTTGTGATGGGAAGTTAACTAAATTGTCCCATTACCTAGCAACGCGACAGAACACCACTAAAAATGTCCTGTAACCGAGCAACTGGGACCCATCTGGTGACGTAAAAACACGTCATAAACAACACGTACATCAAAATGACGTACTGTCATGGGTACATTGGCATGAGGTGATATGAAGAAGAAGCAGTTGGTAGTTGTTCCATTTATTGACTTGGTTACCTTCAGTTACTGGTTATATACATAGTGCTCGTCTAGCTATGCAGACTAGTAATAGAAGGCTGAGGACTGGTAGACTCATGGGCAGGAAGTCCCTGCCTTATAGGAGAAATGCTTAGTCATGCATTAGTCTAGCTATGACAGTACGTATGGAAAGTGCGAGCGTGGGACATAGGGGCCATCACGGTGCAGGATCAATTAGGTATTGACCAGGTGATGGAGACAATGCAACAATTCTCCTCCCCAAGACATCTAACTAGCGTTAGCTCACTCCCCCCAGTTACCATGGTGGGACCAGGGCTTCGCTTCTACGGAAGACCCAATCTCAGCATGAGTAAGTATACTTTACCCTCAGGAACCGGAAAAATCTATAACAAATACATAGGATGATTAGCTTGGCTGCTCCACACACAAACCTGCACACATGCTCCTCCCTCCCCAGCTTGGACTAATGGTCCTGCCAATGACCAGATCACCAGCCGGCACCCTCTACTGCAGATCAGACCCCTGCCTTCCAGGCCAGATCCGGTCTGTGGGAGCAGTCTGTCTCGCCCTGGTCTTGGTCCTGGTAGGGTCCTTGACCAGGGGTCCACAGAGTCTGAAACAAACAAACATCGAGCAGCCAACAAATGTACAGGACTTCATCTTTGCCTGTATCAAAATAAAAAGAAAGAAATGTAAGGACTGGGGAAGTTATCAAATTATAAAACTACAGAGAAAACGGGGAGCCCTCCCCAGTGCATCACAGTTATCCCAGGACAAGAGCATCGCCGAAATAAACCTTCTGGGGAGTAAACTCCCCCCTAACTGCTTGCACCAGCGACCCTCAGACCCAGAGAAGTCCACGACCACAAATATTGACTGGCATGTGTGTGCCCCAGTGTCCCTCAAATATTTAATTGGTTTAGCATCCTTCATATCACTTGAAAGTGAAACAAAACCATCATGAATGAATGGCTCAAAACCCTCCATATTTGTTTTACAGGGGGAATTCAATTTCTTAACAAATCCACAAAGAGTACTAGATCCAACATTTTGTTCACAAATGGGGCTTGGCTCATTCTCCAAAGTACAAAGTGAGTTAGACTCTTTAACAAGTGTGTCATGCACATCCTTCACAAAAATGGGATACAGTTCCAAATTTAGAAACAAAGTTTACAGTAGTTCTACCTGTAATTTTTCTTTGTTCCTTATTTTTCAATAAAGGACAGTCAAATTTCATATGACCTGGCTCTTTACAATAATAACAAGTCATACTTTTTAGCTGTCTGACCAGGTTCTGACTTTGGCTTGGTGTTACTATCACTTGAGGTCTTATTTTCTGACTGACTCTTGTTTTTTGCTTGACTATTTTGCTTAAAATTTCCAGAAGAATTAGGATTCTTATTTGTAAATGATTTTTGAGGTTTGCCAGAAAAAAAAACTTTGTGTGTCAAAGCATAGTCATCAGCTAGTCTAGCTGCATTATCCAATGTGTCTGCACTCTGTTCATCTATATATGTTTTCACATCAGAGTGTATGCATCTTTTAAATTCTTCAATCAAAACTAGCTGGCGCAATTTATCAAAATTTTCCTCAATCTTTTTAGAATTACACCAGCGATCAAACAACTGTTCCTTAGTTCTGGCAAACTCAACATAAGTTTGGTCATTTCTTTTTTCCCAATTTCTGAACTTCTGGCGATATGCCTCAGGCACCAATTCATATCCTTTTAAAATCAAGGTCTTCACTGTATCATAGTTTGAAGCCTGATCAACCGAAAGTTGTGTAAAAAAAAATTCCCCTAGCCTTGCCAGATAGAACACTCTGTAAGAGCATAGTCCAATTTTCCTTAGGCCAATTCAGATTTTTTGCTACTTTTTCAAAGTGCAAAAAAGTACTGGTCAACCTCCTTTTCTTGAAATGGGGGTACCAGTCTAATATATTTGGTTACATCAAATTTCTTTTCTAAGGCCTCAAATTTGTCTGAATCTTGTTTTAATCTAAGTTTTTCAAGTTCTAGCTTTTCTTTTTCTAGTGCCTGTTGCAATTTCAAAGTATAACCAAACAAATGTTCTAGATAATTTACAAATTCAAACTTAATGGGGAGAAAAATCTTGACATTAAATATCTTGAACAAAATTCCAAACTTGATAATGAACAAATCATTTCAGAACTAATTCCACATTCTAGAATGTTTATATATACCCTAAAAACAATTCCCATTAAACAAATTATGTTTTGTTTTCTAGAATGTAAAAAATAATCCATAAACCTTTGTTTCTGGAAACCTCCGACGTACCAGATAGTACATGCATACTACTAACATCAATAATACATCAATAATATTGATTTACCAATCAACACCTTTGGTAACATGATGTAAGCATATCACTATACAATTAACATTTACTTTATTTACAACCTAAACACGTCACACCCCCCTCCCTGTGAGCAAAAGAAAGTTTTTCCAAAACTTTCTTTTCAGAAAATATCTAATTTTATACAATATTTACAATTACAATACAAAATATTTGTTCATAAGACATTATTCTAAGATTTTAACACACACAATCAAAATTTTACAATTAACAATAATGTTTCATAATTATATATGTTACACCCTAACCATTAGATAATAAAAACTATATCATATATAATCAAACTCAAACATTGCACATGAAAATGTCTTTAACATTACATCACAGACATAAAAATCAACTAAATACCACTTTTACTATTTGTCTACACAAATAAATTTCAATTATACAATGTCCAATGTCGAAATTCCAATATCAAAATTCAATATAGCATTAACACTCATCTATGTAACTCCATCTAAGCAATTTGTTAATAATAATTTAAATAAACAAACATTGCGCAATAGCATATTCAATGTTATATTAATCATATTCAAATACATGTTAATGTCCATGAATCTTTGATACAATTCAACAATAAAATCCATAGTAATGTTCCAAGATTTGTAGTTCACAATCCCATATTTGTTATCTTCTGAGGTGCACACTTTTAACTGGTCACCACTTTTAAGAGATACAATGATGTAGTTTGAATTACCAAATTTTATATTGTTAAGACCAAAATCTGAAGGAATAATAAAATCAGTCAAAAGAGCTTTTGGTTTATCAAAAGTTTTAAATGTAATGAATTTGGAAGAAGGATTCTCATCTACCACTTGATCATGAATCTTATTTTCAGAACAAAACAAAAATGATCGAACGCTGTCTTGAAAATCAAATGAGTCATATGTCTGTTGATGATCTGATATGATGATATCAACATTTGCCTCCAACGAACTAGGATGAGAAGACAAGCCCTCATCATAAGAATCCACATGTTCTCCAGGTATAGTGGAAGGACTGGACGTGCCCTCATGAGATGAATCCAAAGATTTCCCAGGTGAACTGGAAGGACAGGATTGGCCCTCACTAATCATATCCAAACGTTTCCCAGACGAACTGGAAGGACAATATTGGCCCTCATCAAACAAAGACTTTCCCAACACAGGGGGTCAGCCAAACCAACATCCACAAAGGGGTCAGCCAAACCAACATCCAACATGAAGCCCCCTGCATGGCACCCTGAGCCAACGTCTGGTCAACAAAGGTCCCAGACAAATCAAAATCCACAATGGGATCATTTTTTAACGGCATTTTTATCCAATGTCTGGCCCATACAGGTCCCAGACAAATCCAAATCCACAATGGGACCATTTTAACAGCACCCTTTTATCCAATGACCCAGCAACTGCTCAGATGGACAGAGGTCTGGAATCTCCCCCTCCACCAACGAAGGTTCTTCAAATGCGGGAATGGGTTTCAAAGGAGCCTTATGAGGTGTCTGATTTGGTTTGCCAACCACTTGATAAGTATGGCAAGATCTACAAAATCCAACAACATCCTTCCTTACACCAGGCCAACAAAAACGAACAGATACTTTCTGATAAGTCTTGTTTATGCCCAAATGACCTGATAAAACATTCTCATGTGCCAGCTTTAGAATTTCAGATCTATAAGACTTTGGCACAACAATCTGGTGTCTGATAGCCCAATCTTCATCAGAATTTACATCTGGTGGTCTCCACTTTCTCATCAGAACACCATGTTTCTCATAATAACAAACAGGATTCTGTGACACTTCATCATAATCAACAGCCATGGAAAATAATTTAGAAATTTCTGGGTCTTTTTGTTGTTCAGCAATCATTTCTGACCTAGAAAATATTTTATTTTCACAAGGCAACTCATCAAATGACTCAGAATTTTTCTCAGAGGTTTCGACATTAGAATTTTCCTTGTCTTTTAATTTCAAGCTCATGGATCGTGTCACAGCACAAACAGGATAAATTCCAGGAACTTCCTTTTCAATTGGATCAACATGTGATTCCAGAGAAGGATTTTCAGTCACAATAGGATCTGCAAACACTTTCTTGCCTGCAAGGTCATTGCCAAGAATAACCTGTATACCATCACAATCCATTTTTTTTTCTAACACCCATTGTTACATGTCCTGACACAAGATCAGTGGACAAGTACAACTTATGAAGAGGTGCAATACTATAATCATCTTCAAACAGACCCTTAACAAGTGCACCTAAACCAGTGTCTGTTTCATTTGTGAATGGCAAAACATCTGCCAAAATTACAGACTGGAGTGCCCCAGTGTCTCTCAAATATTTAATTGGTTTAGCATCCTTCATATCACTTGAAAGTGAAACAAAACCATCATGAATGAATGGCTCAAAAACCCTCCATATTTGGTTTACAGGGGAATTCAATTTCTTAACAAATCCACAAAAGAGTACTAGATCCAACATTTTGTTCACAAATGGGGCTTGGCTCATTCTCCAAAGTACAAAGTGAGTTTGAGTTAGACTCATCCTCCAAATCACAAAATGAGTTTGAATTAAACTCTTCCAAATCAAAAAAATGAGTCTGAGCCAAAAGCCTCCTCCAATCCACTAACAGAACTAGACTCTTCAGTAGGTTTACAAACAGAGTTAGACTCTTTAACAAGTGTGTCATGCACATCCTTCACAAAAATTGGATACAGTTCCAAATTTAGAAACAAAGTTTACAGTAGTTCTACCTGTAATTTTTTTTTTGTTCCTTATTTTTCAATAAAGGACAGTCAAATTTCATATGACCTGGCTCTTTACAATAATAACAAGTCATACTTTTAGCTGTCTGACCAGGTTCTGACTTTGGCTTGGTGTTACTATCACTTGAGGTCTTATTTTTCTGACTGACTCTTGTTTTTTGCTTGACTATTTTGCTTGAAATTTCCAGAAGAATTAGGATTCTTATTTGTAAATGATTTTTGAGGTTTGCCAGAAAAGAAACTTTGTGTGTCAAAGCATAGTCATCAGCTAGTCTAGCTGCATTATCCAATGTGTCTGCACTCTGTTCATCTATATATGTTTTCACATCAGATTGTATGCATCTTTTAAATTCTTCAATCAAAACTAGCTGGCGCAATTTATCAAAAAATTTTCCTCAATCTTTTTAGAATTACACCAGCGATCAAACAACTGTTCCTTAGTTCTGGCAAACTCAACATAAGTTTGGTCATTTCTTTTTTCCCAATTTCTGAACTTCTGGCGATATGCCTCAGGCACCAATTCATATCCTTTTAAAATCAAGGTCTTCACTGTATCATAGTTTGAAGCCTGATCAACCGAAAGTTGTGTAAAAATTTCCCTAGCCTTGCCAGATAGAACACTCTGTAAGAGCATAGTCCAATTTTCCTTAGGCCAATTCAGATTTTTTGCTACTTTTTCAAAGTGCAAAAAGTACTGGTCAACCTCCTTTTCTTGAAATGGGGGTACCAGTCTAATATGTTTGGTTACATCAAATTTCTTTTCTAAGGCCTCAAATTTGTCTGAATCTTGTTTTAATCTAAGTTTTTCAAGTTCTAGCTTTTCTTTTTCTAGTGCCTGTTGCATTTCCAATTTTTCCCTATCTGCTTGTCTTTGCATTTCTAATTTTTTTAGCTCAAATTCCCTCTCTTTTTCTCTTTCTTTTTCCTGAAATTCAAGTTCTAATTTTTTAAATAGTAACATTTTTTCAGTTTCAGATAAAATTTCTTCTTCCGAGAATATTTCATCTTCTATCAATTTTTCTGCAACTATGTTTTTGATTTCTGATTTTTTTATGGATTTCTTAATATCAGATAATTCAAGATGCTCAGCTAATGCCAACAGCTTATCTTTGTTTAAAGATTTGAATTCTGTTGCATCAGGATTTTCTATAAATTCTTTAGGGTCAAATGTTGCCATGTTAATACGACTTCACTACAACCACCAAATTCACACAACCTCAATCAAATAACTTTTGCACAGAGTTTAAAATAATCCTGTACACACTCAGATTCAGAATCCCGGACGAGCCCCCAATTTTGTTATGGCTCAAGTAACAGATTAGAACGTCTAGGGGTATGGTCAAATTAACACTGCGAATTTAGTGGTTAAATTTTACAATTATTTATTTTTATAACACAAATCAAATACCTGATACAAATGTCTAAATAAATTAAATAGAAAAAATACTTTTTACACAAGATTGCTGTGAATGTTCTGACACAATCTGACGCTTGAAATTACTGTCCACTCCCAAAAAGTTTCCCTCCACAAAATATCCACTCCAGAAATGCTTGCTTTGCAAAGTCTAATCCAATTCCAAAGTTTCCCAGCGGCTTTCAGCTCGTCTGGCACAAATGAGATGATATCTCCAAAACAATGCTCTGTGAGCTTTATCAAGTCTTCAAAGTTCCAATAACAAAGTTTTCAAACAAATGCTTCTTAGAGCGATAATTTACAAATTCAAACTTAATGACAAGGATGCATGAAATATCCAACTTGATGGCAAAGATGCATGAAATATCCAAACTTAATGACAAGGATGCATGAAATATCAAACTTGATGGCAAAGATGAACAAATCAAACTCTTCAAACTAATTCACAAACTGAAACTCCAAACTAATGCTATCTATCTAATTGCGAGCTGCCTTTATATATATACCCTAAGGTCTAGAACAATTCCGGGGGAGAACAATCTACATTATTCTTAACAAATTATGTAATGCATTGAGAACATTCCACATTCTAGAATGTAAACAAAAATAATCCATAAACCTTTGTTTCTGGAAACCTCCGACGTACCAGATAGTACATGCATACTACTAACATCAATAATACATCAATAATATTGATTTACCAATCAACACCTTTGGTAACATGATGTAAGCATATCACTATACAATTAACATTTACTTTATTTACAACCTAAACACGTCACAACATTAACAGAAATTATCCCTAGGTTGAACACCTGAGGTACTGAATTATGCAAAGTGCTGACAAGCACCCAGTATCCCAAAAACTTTCTAACATGCTATATTGATCTTGAGGATCTTACTGTCATCCCACGAGTGCCACAAGCACTAGGCAGACGTGAATGACGAGGTTGTCCTTTCACACCCATTCGTGTGAACCATCGGTGCAACGTAGTCCCCAACACAGTTGTCCCCATTACAGTTCACAGGTTGCGACCACCCATTTGTGGGTCACATCCTTAAACCATGTCCTTACTGTGTGGGTTCAGCAAGGCACAATTGCCACCCAATGCAAACCACTTTTTCAGAACCTCCACTACTGGTAGTGAGACTGTCCTGATGAAACTGAAGCATGCACTCATGCAGGCAAAAGTCCACGTGCATAGTCGGCTGACTGTCCTGGCATACATCATGGTTTGGGTTCCTCAATTTCCTACTAAATATTTTGTACTAAAAATACTGTTTAGACACGAAACTAGTTTAGTTCCACATCATGAACAATAGATGTCGTACATCGAGGCTTGAGGGATAATGTAAACTGTGGTACCTCAAGATCAGTGCCATCATGACATTCTCACATGCGAAAGTGAATGTTACTTCACATACATAGTGTGTCATGAGGCGTGATTTCAAGATCTTCCACGTTGTCAGCATTTGGTTTTAAAGCAGCTATCCTCAATTCCATTCCACGCAGCACCAGAAGAGGCACACAATCTTTCAGGGCCCATGCTCGTAAGTGTAGGTCCATCATGGCAAGGGGTCTTCTAGTACCATTGTGGTAATCTTGTTCATAATCAAGGCAGTGTTGGAGAGCACACGCACGCCACCTGGTCCCACACCCGAGGGGTGCGGATCCATGATATCAGTCCCCCCCAACACTTGCATGTGGTTGTCTGGTGGTCAGCAATCACTGGAACATTTGCACTGCTAGGTCCCGCACCCGGAAGTGTAGATCCTCCCCAGAGTTGTTTCTCCAGCGAGAGCCGTGTTCCATGTTCAGTTGAGAAAGAGACCCCACCGGAAGTGGTGTCAGCACCACCCGCGTCCTCAGCCGGCGGATGGACGTAGCAGCAGCCGGTCCAGTGGTGTTGGTGCCAAATGGTCAAGCCGTCCACATTGATCTCAGCCCCAACCCTCCATATCCATATTCGTTTCGTTTATCCGTGCTATCGGTGTGTCAGAATCTCAGCCGGTGCTCAGACCCTTTTTCTCCACTTCTTGCTATTCGGTCACAGGTTCGTTATGCAGGAGCACAGCAAAACTAGACAAAACCAGTCATACATCCCAGACTATCGTCTTGTCAATTCCAAGAATTGAAGTAGTGCCATCTGGTGTCCCATTACCTAGCAACGGGACAAAAAGCACCCCAAGCACAAGAGGTTAGCAGAGGTCATGACCCTAGAGCTACGTCATTTCACGTCTCCGTCGAGCAGGTACATCAACAAGGCGTAACTTCTAGAGCAGGTACATTGAAAAGACGCAGCTCCAGTCCAGACCAGTTCCACGAGTTTTACTGGTCATGATTTGGCTCATTAATCATATCCCTAATGTCTGTTTTATACAAGTAGTCCACTTTCACAGGTTATAACCACCCGTAGGTGATTTTCCTCGTGTTGTTAACCACCTTGCACGGACACTAGCACAGGGACCGTCATACAAAGGTGTCCACATTTGACTGGTAACCCTTGACCTGTACAAGTGTCTGTGTTAGATAGTTGTCCCTCCTGGAGGTGGGCTCTTCCCTTGTCACACGTGACGTGACTCATGGCAGAGCAAATTCACTTCACCCAGACTCCCTTCCAGAAGGCTGGGGTGCTCAATGACCCCACGAGTGGTCAATAATCACAGGTTAGTGATAAGTAAATAGCTCATGTTTGCAATATTTAACACTCGTGCAGGACACATTTCTAGCGAAAGGTGGAATCAAACAAACACCTCAGTATCAAGTACCAGTCCAGGGGTTCTGACTGGTTATCCGTCAGTTGCAGAACCTAATCCCAAGACTAGTAATTAACACCAGATGTAAGGTCTCATCCACTAATTTAGACCACTTTCGTCAGTCGTACGTTTCACAACGTCCCCCTGACTGTCCTGAGACCTCACCGAAGATGTGCAGATGGTCCCCTCTGTCACAATGTCCCCATGGTCCTCGGGATGGTCTAATTAGCTATCATCAGTTCAGTGGTGGGGGTTCCAGTGACAATCCAAATTTCCTCTATCTCCCCCAAAGTTCCAATAGGGAACTCGGTTAATAAGAAAAAATACTATTAGAACTTCACGTGCAATATTTTGGACACCAAATAGCATCTCCGAAAGTGCAAAATAAGTTAGCCGTAGAGTTAAGGACGTCCACCTCAACTGACCATGTCTTACTTTGCCGAGTTCTACAGCTAGTCAGTAAGGCTCCCTCTTCCCTGTACGGGCTTGAAGTATGACGAACTAACCAACTGTTCACTCAAAGGTTCATGGTTATTTTTACTCACACAGCCATACATGAGGGTCCACAGGCCACATAGGGTCAAAAGCACTGACTGTAAAACAGTCTATGCAGCGTGAACCCAGTACCGGCATGTGGCGTCTCACAGGCCATGTAAACACTCCTCATTTCATGTAACTCATCCCTGGGTGGGCTCCAGTTTGAGGCCAGCAAATCTTAGTCTATCAAACACACCTATCAAGTTTGCCTAGGCAATGGCAGAAGTCACGGCCAAAGGTGGGAGTATCTCCAAGTACACATGACACTTTGACCACACAATGTCAGATAAGACCATCTCCATAAGCCTACAAAACGTAGCCGGTAGAGGTCAACGGAATGACACTCCACTCATACACCCAGTGAGTCACAATGCAGTTTTCCTCAGCATCCCCGGAGTTCATCCTATGGCTGATCCAGTTGCTAAAGTAGACTTTGCAACCAGGACCCACCAATATTTCCACCAAGGATATGATCACCCAACATAGACGCTGTGTCTGATCATCCGTCAGAACACCTTCCTCAGGAAGCATACATTTGAAAGGTTCAGGAAGTGCCCTGTCAAGCACTTCTTGAGATGTTCAGGAGGTATCCCGTCGAACACCTCCCAACCACCATCACAAACAGTCTCGCCACCATCGTTTACCAGATCCTTCCTCTGGGTACAAGTTACTAATTTCTCGTCCAGGCCTGAACAAGACGAAGCCACTCGATCCAGTACCAACAGTTGAGAAGACCACGTTGAGTCGTCAGGAAACCCAGATACCGGTATGAACTGCGTTTGGGTCACTTTCTCCTGAAGAGGGGTGCTGACCAACTCCATCCACCGATGCACCCGACACCTCAGGGCGTTCTGAGGTTACTGGGTAGTCAGTATCGTCTGGAGTGGTGTCACCTGTGCAATAGTACAATCCAGGAACATCCCATCGAAATATCTTTTGTTCTCCACTGTTAGGAATACCCTGCTCTTGGAAGTCACACGCTCCATACAAGTCACGACAGCAACCTGTTCATCAGAGGTTGTTTCCTTGACTAGACAATCTCTTCCCCACAGTAGTCTGTTCTTGACAGTAGAGTGGAGGCACCACACAGTACACCAGGTACTGGGCCTCTACACTTGGCTGTCAACAGACTGACATGGTTTCCTTGGTCCTGGATGTGGCCGAGCCATGAATGGTCATTGTACGTTTGGAGAAGTTGAGTTCAACTCCATTATCAAATAACCAATCTCTACCCAGTAGTATGTCAAGTCTAATCAGTGTCCCAATAATGAGTGTCTGAGCCAGGACCTTACCACCCACTCGGACCAACGGCGTGATCTGACCATGCAGCTTGAGGTAACTTCCGCTAGCCCTGTGAAGGGGGCGAAGGGAGTATCCTCCAAGGGTGGCCTCTCACATTCCATGGCTTCATAGTGCGCGGTGGAAAGCATACTATAGGTTGCCCCACTGTCCACATGCAGTGGCTTTTCAGCTTCCATTAGCGCCAGGTTACTGAAGTACCAGGTGCACATGAATGACAAGACAGATTGCTCGCCTTCGATTTTTTCCGTCCTGTTTCTCTCGTGAGTCACTTGACCTGCAGGTCACATCTTTGGTGTGTGGACCATTCCAACACCACCCCCTCTTGGTTCAAAACAATGAAGCACGTACCCGTTCCCAGCACAATCTGGTTCTACCACCGGGAAGCATGTGGAGTGATGCTGACAGGTGCCTTCACAGAAACAGGGACATCCCGGATGGGACATCCCTTGACTGTACATGGGTGGACTCAAGCCCATCTACGGTCCACGTACTAACCCCAAGCCGCCAGTTACCTGGGCCGGGTGTTCGACTTTTTTCCTCCCCCTCCACACTGAGTTTTTGAACAACAATACAGCATGCGAGTCTACATGCCCATCGATTGTATCCCTGCTTGAGTCCCCGAGACTCCGGTGTCTACAGACATCAAAACTGACAAGAATTCATTCACTGGCATTGTTGTACTCCCCGACCCATGGGACATTGTTGTCCCATGAGTCAGCACTCAATCGCAACGGATGTGCCCACTTGTCCTGGGACTGATACCGTACAATGGCATACCCTGCCCACGACTCTCCCTCGTGTACCCTCACGAGGTCTCCTGGATGCACTTTTGGATGTCACAGGTCAAAGAACCACTCTGCAAGAGCTTATCCCTACCAGGTTGTCTGTCAGCCATGATACTCTTCCGGTGGGCCACAGACCAGGTCAGAGGATGGACTGAGTCTACATGCCCCACGCCCGGAAGTTCAGGCCAACCGCCATGCTCATTGTCCCAAAGTGTTTGTGGCTCAACACTCCATCTTACAAGTTTCCCTGACCCCTGGTGGATGCGCCAGAGTTAGGGTTTTTGGTGGCACTGCGGCCCCTGCTGTGCCCCATGCCTCTGAGCAGAGCCACTTTTTGAGTTTCTGCTGTCAGGCAGCAAAAGGCTCGTTCAGTCATGCTCTCTCCTCAGGAGGTACCCGGGACAGTCGCGTCTGTGATGATTATCGCCACCACACTCCCAGAAATTCCCTTACGGCCCTCTTGGTTTCACAATTGGACAGTCTCATCGAATGTGGCTTTGGTCACTATGCTCACAACAACCAAAAAGTCATGCTTCAGTTTCACGGGTACCCCAGGGTTGTCGGGCGTCTGGCTGGCCGCTGGACCAGCTACATGCCCTTCAAAGCCTCGCACAGGAGAATGGTATCCCCTGTAGCCTGGGGCTTCCCACTCAGGTCCGGTTTCAGATCCTGGAAGTGCCCTGGTTGAACAACTGAGACCTATACTGCTCAGGTCCATTCCCTTTCTCCCGGTGGATCAAACGATGCTGCAGTTTCAAAAAGAGCAGCAGTTCTGCCTCCTCAAGCCCGCCTTGCCAGCAGTTGAAGGCCGTTTATGAAGTCGGCTTTGATTTTCCTTTTTTTCCTGCTTTCGGGTCATCAAATCCTGCCTAACCACAGCACCGTCCCTGTGTCACACTGAATGCGGCATTCATTGCAGACACTAGACAGTCCCAGCTATTGAGCTCCTCGTCCTGAATCTCCACGTTGCCACTGCCGGTTTCCAGGACTTTGGCCTTCAAGCCTGTTGTGACCTCAATTATACTGTCCCAGACGAGGGTGAACATATGCCAGATCAATGGGCCACCACCAATTTTACAAAAACAGGCCTTCTGGCAAGCGAGGTACACCACAACCTGGTGGTTGTGTCCATCCTGCATATGCCTAGAAGCTCAAGTTTGTATTCATGGAGCTCCTCCAACATTAGCTGTTGTACCATGTGTACAGACAGCACCCAAGCTAGAGGGCCCATGGTGTCCCACCTCAACGTGTGGCAGTTTGTCATTTCCGGCCTAGAATCAATGACGAACCACCCAGGGATGACTCACATGCCAGAGGTTCATGAGCCAGTGTGTGCACAGTCCTCACCTGAGGACAGTGCATCCCAAAGTGACCATAACAGCCAGATTGTCAACATCATGCCTCGGTTTTAGTTCTAAATTGTTGCATATGGTGTCACATAAGTGTACATTATGATACCCACTTTCTAAACACAAACATTTCTGTCAAGCCTAGTCAGTGGGTATATATATACAGCTTAAAACAATACGGGTGTCGTACATCCTCATCTATCCCCGTCCTAGAGCACGGAAGCTCAAGGAGGTGTGTACCAACATCACCTGTATTCATGACGGCCCTGGAGGACAGATTTCCATGTCATGCCCTATGTGGTTGTCTCTATATCAGGGGAGGCCGGATGACTAGAGTCACCAGCTTCATCGCCTGTATCAAACAATTCCACTAAGTACATTCTACGGTTGTTCTGTGTCTCCGGATCCATTATCCCGCCACTCGAGACGGATATCACATCATGGGCCCCAGACACTTCAAGTCTTAAGCCCAAACATAATGTCCTAGTACCAGTTAGCGGCCCATATAGGTATTCGGACTGCCCACAGACTCAATGTTTCATGAGTCTGGGTTTCCATTGAAGTCAATGGATGTGTACCTCGGGATGAGCGGATTTGTGTACCTCAGCAGGACAGCCCAGAGGGCCCCTTGAGGGTGGCCCATAAGTGCTATCTCCATAGATGTTCAACAGATCCAGGTCAGCAGTTGCCACGTTCATACCACAGCGCTCCCCTCCTCACCCGGTGGTGAGCCGGAGAGCATCCGTGGTCTGTCACAATGGTTTCGCCATGAATTTCCATTCCCTCACCCGGTGGTGAGCCTCGGAGCAACCTTGAAGGTCTATGATCATCCATGCGTTGTCCAGTCGGGTAATCCAATCAAATGACTGGGTGTGTCACCACACGCCAATCAAATCTGGTCACGGCACCAAACTGTAAGCTTTTCGGACTTGTACATGGCTCCTGGTACGGGTCGAGGCACTCACACGGCCTGTGTTCTCGTTGTGTTTGTCCTCTGTATTGTTGTACATATTCACAGACTGTATATTGGTTTTGATTCATATTAATGATATTCTATGTTATTATTCATGCTACCTGATACTATATTCTAATCCTTGTAACCACTTCAGTTTTTTTCACATAATCATTCTCATTCAAGCTCTCTTACAGTTAAGGTCCCAAACGATCAGGTTTTGTACTTTTATATTTGATAGTTCTTTATATTTTTATTACATTATATCTTTATTATATTTCTGCTTTATCTTTAATGAACCTGTATGTATTAAGATTTTGGGTTACATATACAAGTATACTGGGTAATAAGCATAAATAAAGATAATTCAATTCAAGTTGATCCATTCAATATGTAACTGATCGGGGAAAATGACTAGAAGAAGAAAAAAGAAAGAAGAAAGAAGAAGATCTAAAAGTTAGTTTAAGAAAGAAAACCACAGCAGTGTGTGGGTTTACAAGAGTCTATAATTAAATATATAAATTGTTGGATGCTGAAGAAAAAGTTCCAGTTGCATTGCTAAAAGGCTCTCTCGCAGATCTGAAAGATAGGAAGTATGAAGACCTTGACTCTTTATTGATGTTAGAGGACATTGAATGTAAGAAATGCAGATTTGGTGAATTTGTTAGCTAGTAAATATGACCTGATGCTAGAAATAAGAGCAAAAGTTGAAGCCATTGTATGTCAAGTTGATAGCAAAGATTCTCATAACAGTGCTACAGAACAACTAGTGAAGTCATTTCAAGCCTCTTTGACGCTTCCAAAGCCCAACACAAAAGGTTCAATGGAAAATCAAGTGAATTCTCGAGTTTTATGTCCTATATAGAAACTTATGATGAGAAAAAATGTTACAGATGATAAGCAAAGACTAACCTTATTGATTGAATGTTGTGAAGATATTGCCTATGATTATATCTCTTATTTATCACCATGTAGCGATGAAAGCAAGGCTTATGACCAAGCAAAAAGAGTGTTAAAAGAATTGTTAGAAGGCAAACACCATATTAACAGATCTGTAATGAATGATTGTGTTTCCGGTTCAGTGATTAAAGCAAATGACTTAAATGAAATGCAAAGACTGTTGATAAATATGAAGAAGGCAGAGGTAACACTAGCAGAAAGTGGATGTGAAGAAATGTTGACTTCAGTTGACGATCTGGTGAAGATCTACCAGAGACTGCCAAAAGTTCTACAAAACAAATGGAATGATAAGTTGTTTGACTTAGAAGAAAGAGACATCAAACCTTCGCTCAGTCATATGTGAAAGTTTATTGAAAGTTACGTCAAGTCTAGAGACATTGCTTACAACTTGGACAATGTTAAAGTTTTTAGCTCTACAAGTAAAAGTTTTCAAAACCTGTATTTACAATGTTAGAAAAAATCTAGTGTAAAATGTTTAGTGTGTGAAGGTTTCATTACTTAAATCTTTGTAAAACGTTTATATCAATGTCAGTCAATTAGTTTGTTAAAACAAAAATATTGTGTTTCAACTGTCTACATGGTAATCACAATAGTAGTTGATGCAAAAAAAATAGTTTGTGTAGAACGTGTATTAAAAAGCATAATGATCTATTGCATTATGAAGCACCAGTTCCACCCGAGAAATCTAGTCCACCTACTGCATCTGTAAGCAATGAATCAGCATATTGTGTGTCCAAACGTGCATGTGCTGGCATATCCTGTGTAGAAGTATTGATTGAGGGTAGTGATGCTTTGTACAAATGTAAAAGCAAAGACTGATTCGAAGTCTTCAACAAATTTGTGCACAGAAAAACTTGCAAACAAGTTCAAATTACCATCTGTCCGTTCTACTCTCGTGATATGAAACAGTCTGCTGGTATAAACAAGCAAGACCTAACGATGTCTGGACCTGCGTCGCACGTAATAGGAATTCCTATGAATATGCACATCTACATATGAAGTTCTTGTTATAAACCAAGTTTCATTGCTCTATATTGAGTAGTATAAGAGGAGTAGCAGAGACAAGCTATTAGTATAGGAGGCAAAAAAATTCACTCAGTTCAAAAGTCGGACTAAAGAGGCATAACTGCTATAAAAATTGTATAATATAATGTCCTGCTAATAAGAAGCACAAAATTTCTAAATTCAAAGAGACATAACTACCAGAGATAGATAAATGCATATGTTAGCTACTCACTGCTATTATATTGAAATTAGAATTTATACATAATGTTCTCGTGTTCAACAGGACAGTCATTCAGGAAGCACATTTAGTGTTTAAAATATAAGACCACCTCTCTTTAGTTGATAGCAGCATCATAGGCAGGAGGACATTATGACCAAATTTTTAATTATTTCTTAATGTTATTATGGGGAAAGGTAGCCCCCAAACCCGTTTTTTTTTTATTTCATAAGGCTGAGGGTTACCCACGGACGTTCCCCGGCACCCTCAACTAAACCCAACTCTGGCAGCCTCTCTTTAGTTGATAGCAGTATCATAGGCAGGAGGACGTTATGACCAAATTTTTTAATTATTTCTCAATGTTAATATGGGGAAGGTAAACCCCCAAACCCCGCGTTTTTTATTTTGAAAGGCTGAGGGGCTACCCACTGGACGCGCTCCCCGGGCACCCTCAACTAAACCCAACTCAGGGGGGGTAAGCCCCCAAAACACCCATGGAGTTATATGTTTATGTTGGGTCGCCCACGTTAGTAGTAGCAGAGACAAGCTTTTGTACAAGCTATTAGTATAAGATGCACACAATTTCTAATTTCAAAGAGGCGTAACTCCCATAAAAAATTTGAGAATCAAAATTCTGTCAATATGCACATCTACATATGATGTTCTTCTTATATGAAAACAGTCATTGCTGTATGTTGGATCGTTTAAAAAATGTATTAACTATTAAGTCCATACCAATATCTATGGATTCTATATTAACTATTCCAAATCTAACTTTAAAGTTTATGATGAATTGAAAGATGTTCAAATACCAACTTGTGATAATTCTGATGAAATTGATTTGCTTATTGGTTCTGGTGTGCCTAAAGCATTCTATCTGTATGATATGCGTATCGTTCAGTCTGGTGATTTGTATGCTGTCCATCAAATGTTTGGTTGAGTAATTGTTGGCAAGAAACGTGTGGATAACCACAATTTCAGTTCAGTAAAAGCAATCACATGGTAAATTTAGCAGGGTCCGTGTTTTTCATTTCAAGCCCTGTTGATGATATTGACCGTGTATTCAGACTTGAATATGGACTGCAATGTGTTCAGTGACAAGTTATGTCCTTCTATCGAAGACAAAGAAGCTGTTCATCTGGTAGAAGCTTCGTTGAAATTGGAAAACAGTCGATTTGAAGTGGGGATTCCATGGAAAAAAGATCCCGCCAAACTACCTGAAAGTAAGTGTATTGTGATGAAAAGATTGAATTATTTGAAAACGAAAATGAGTAAAGATTCTGAACTGAAAAAAGCATATTCAAATGAGATGAAAAAAATTTTTATTGATAAAGGTTTCTTGGAGTTGAGTCCATGTCCTACAAATGATACAGAGTATTGCCATTACATCCCTCATCATCCTGTGGTTCACCCTAGAAAAGGTTCTTTATGTATAGTGTGGGACTGTGCTCTGTCTCTCAATGATTATATTTATGAAGGTCCAGATTTGATGAATTCTTTAGTTGAAGTTTTGATACGTTTTCGTAGGTTCAAGTATGTGATATGTTCTTGACATACAGAAAATGTACTTAAATGTAAAGATTCCTCCTTGTGACCGTGGAGCTTTGAGAATATTGTGGTGGCCTGAAGGTGATTTTTCAGTTGAACCCGTCGAGTATCGTGCAACTGTGCATATTTATGGTGCAAAATCATCCGGATTCGTAGCCAATTATTGTGTGAAATATCTGGCTGAAAAAAGTTTCTAATGCTGCCATTTCTGATGTGATATTGCATGATTTCTATGTTGATGATCAGATTTCATCATTTCAGTCTGAAAGTGATGCTGTTGAGTTTGTGAAAGAAATTCCTAATGTGTTAAAGTCTGTGGATTTCATTTGACAAAATTTGTTTCTAATTCATGTGCTGTGATGAATTGTGTTCCAGATAATGATAACCAAGGTAAAACTGTTGATCTGATTCTTGGAGAAAATAAATATGAATATTCAACTTTAAGGTTTAATGTGGAGTGTTCAAGAAGACATTTTGCATTTTCCATGCTCTTTCCCTAGTGAAAATGAGGTACCCACTGTCGATATTTATCACTTATAGCAAGAGTATATGACCCTCTTGGTGTTGTGTCTCCAGCAACTTTACCAATAAAAATTTTGATGCAAAAGAAAACTTTAGAGTTGGGATGATGTTGATGATGAGATGAAAGATCATTTGCTGATTTCAAAGGTGTAATGGGAGCAAATTACAATGTTTTCATTACAAAGATGTTTATAGACCAAATTCAGATGAAAAAAAGATTGAAGAGTGGATGTATCGCTCATGGTTTTTAGTGATGCCAGTAGTGAAGCTTATTCAGCCGTTGTTTACATTTGTCAGGTTACACTTGATGGAAGGGTCATGTGTGGAGAAGGTTTTGCTTTGCATCATTGGCCCATTGCCCGTTTGTAGGTATATCCTGATTCTGATGGTCTAGTCAGAAAGGTGTTGATAAAGACTGAAAATGGTCTCAAAATTCATACGATCCAAGTTAGCTTTGTTAGAAGGTGAAGATTAGTCTGATTAAATAATTACATGAGTGATGTG
>CM032661.1:8607673-8643112 GCA_019095985.1 Streblospio benedicti | reverse complement strand
ATCCGTGGCCGCCCAATGTTTTTCCCGACACCCCCCCACGCCTCAACTATACATATTCATCTACTTAGTCTTCGAGCCTGGAGGGACAAATGCTCATAGTGTTTTTATGAAAGCCACATTGGTATAGATCTCAGAAATAGCGGCTGGACTTGCGGCATCCACAGCTAAAGTTGGCAAATACTACGGTTTCCATGGCAACGTCAGGTAAAATATCATTATCCATAATTAACATTTATATTGATATAAAGAAAACAAGACAGATGGTATCATGATGCATGATACATCAAATTAAAGCTAACAATACACTCGTCCAAGTGGCATATGCATTATGCAAATTAGCTCATTTTCAGAAATGTGATTAACATAAATTAGCATAATTTTAGCATATTTTTTCATCAAATCAATAATTTCAATAATCATAAAAATCACACGATGAATACATTTTCATAAATATTAATGTACATGAGCTTTGTAGCCTCTTAGCTAAAGCTGAAAACAGTTAGAGAGATATATGAAGTGTTTTATAGATTTTATGAGCAATTAGAGGGAAGTCATAAATTTTCCAGCAGTCCTTGCAATCCTTAAATATATTACTACTGGTGTTGCCTGTACACTACTTACGAAACCATAGTTTTTTAGTTTTGAGTTTAATTAATCTTTCTCCAAATGATTCTGGGCTACAATGATATGAAATTAGACAATGGCTGCTCATTTATAGCCATCAATTTCGAGAGAAATCCAAGAAGACCAACAACAGATTGGTGGAATTCTTAGGATGTGCATAACTTTTTAACTATTAGCGATATAAGCATGGTTTTGGTGTCCAGTGTTAGGTTTATTGGGATAGAAAATCCCAAATTAACATTACAAATGAAAATTTCCACCAGGGCGGGCATCAATCTTGGATTTGACCTATATGTAACAGGTCAATCTTTTTTATATTGTTAATTGTGGATTCTCTATCCCAATAAACCTAACCCTAGACACCCAAACCATGCTTATATCGCTAGTAGTTAAATATCATGGGCAATCTAAGAAATCCAGCAATCTACTGGATTTCTTTCATAATTGATGGCAAACAATGAGTAGTCATTGTCTTATTTCACATTATTATATCTTAGAATCATTTTGAGTGATAAAACTAATTTAACTTAAAAACTGTGGTGTTGTAAGTGTACAGGCTTCACCAGCAGTATTATATTTAAGGATTGCAAGGACAGCGGGGAAAATTCATGACTTGCTTCTAATTGCTCATAAAATCTATGAAACACTCTATATATCCCCCTAAAAAATTTCTGTTTTAACTAAGAGGCTACAAAGCTCACATACATTGACATTTTTGATGATATATTCATTGTGTGACTTTTAGAATTAATGAAAATTTTGAGATGGTGAAAAATATGCTTGTATTGTGCTAATTAATGTTAATTACATTTATGCAAATGAGCTACTTTGCATACTTTATACGCCACTTGGAAGAGTGTGTTGTAAGCTTTAATTTGATGTATCATGCATAATGATACCATTTGTCTTATTGTTTCTATATCAGTACAAGTGTTAATTATGGATAACGATATTATACCTGACATTACCACAGAAACCAGGCCATTTGACATCTTTAGCTGTGGATGCTGCAAGTCCAGCCGCTATTTCTGAGATCTATACCAATGTGGCTTTCATAAAAACACTATGAGCCTTTGTCCCTCCAGGTGGTACAAAAATGTGAATTTTGGGCCTTTGGCTCACAGACTAACTGGAGCTCTATTTACTGTTCATTGTTTTAAATTGAGATGTGACATGTAGATGATGTTTCTTTTCAAATCGCAGACAGTTGCGGCTTGCTTTTTACTGTGTTAACGGCGGGCACATGCATCTACGAGTAAACAATGGTAGGTAACAGAGAGAATCGCTACTCATTAGTCTCATAATCAGTTCACCCTCTGAGAACAATTGAGACAACAATCCACCTGCATGAAAACACGTCACGCGACACATTCATATTATGCCATGACATTGAGAAACTGCATATTGCACCAGGGATGTGTAACTTTGCATCTCAAATGATATAGTATGAGTAGGACTAATTCAGACGTGGTTTCATGATATCACCCGTTATTACCAAGGCCACACCAACGCGCTTTGTTGTTTCCGATTACAAGAAAAATCGGTCTCATGTTGGGCGTAAAGACACACCAAAAAATACACTACATCAATATACAGATAGAAGTAACCAAATTGGTATCCATTTAGTAATCTTATTGTAATAGAATTGATTTGTCATATGTTGATTATTTTTTAATTTTCATTAAAAACATGCATGATGAAAACAAAGAGGTAAAAATAATTTTTTATACCACAGCATTGTCAGACTAGATATATTAAAAACAGAAAATTGAATCAATTATAGAATCAGCGTATTTGCTGATTGAAATAATTGCAAGCAGATATTTGATGCAATGAACATATTTAATAAGCTCAATTGTGTTCAAATAGATAGAAGGGTGTATATAAATTTTTAGACACTTTGGTTTAAAACACACACATTTGGTCTTTGACTCATTAAAAACAATAGTATTAAAACAGATGCATATTCTGAGCAAATATCAATGAGCTTTTTAAAAGGAACCTGTGAGGTTCGAAAATCGATTAAATTGTATTAAAAATTTGTAGTTCAGAACTATTTTTAGAAAGAAAAGCACCTTCAACTAATTTTTAATACACTAAACTCTTCACATGTTTGTCTAAACTTAGGGTAAAATGGTCACTTCTCGTTAAACTTCTCAAAATGTGACATACTTTTTACTGACATTCTGATGACTGTTTATTACCTATGATTTCACATTTAATATAAAATTGTCCCTATAGGACTTCAGCTATATGGTATAAGAGGGGTGGGTTTATAAGGACGTGGGATGTGGGAAGAATCCAGGTAGTTTAAAACGAAAGCCTTCAGGTAACGGCTACATATGGCAAAATAATATCCAGTCCAGTATATACCCTTAACTGAGTCGCGTATTTTGATTAACCTTCGGGGGAGACTGAAGCCCCGCCATTAAATGTGAAAATTTCGGAGAAGCTTTTATAGCTTTAGATGGCTGTGGAATCGAACCACATGATATACTATACAAAAAAACGTTTATCACGACCATTGAGTATTTATGAGGGGGGATATCAGGATTTTATACCCTTTAACTGAGGGGCTATCGTATTTGTGATTGACCTATTCAGGGGGAGATTCTATGAAGCCCATTTTTTAATTATGGGAAAATTTTGAGAAGATTTTATAGCTTTGGATTAATCTTGGGGGATTTGAACTCACGACCTCCTGATATACTATACAAACTGCGTAGTCGGGCGTTTACCTCTACACTAACCACCCCAGACCGCCACACAGAAACCATGTAATGCAACAACAACGTGACATTTCTGCTTGCAACTAGTTAATTAGTATCTAAATGTGGCCGCTTCGAATGTTTGTTACACGACACTCCATATTTGTATTTCCAAGGAGGCAAATAAAGCGTTTTAAATGGTCTCCATAGCAACAAGTGTGTCCATGGTTTCGCGGTGTCCGATGACTTTTAATAACCCTCCGTTTTACCTGGCGCTCGCACCTGCTGGGGGCACCTGCACTCTGGTTGTCGCTATATTTAGTCGCTGTATTTTAGGCGCTCACGTTTGCGACATTAAGTTTTACTCAGCTTGTTATTAATAAGCGTCGATACTTTAGAGCAAAGACCATTTTAAAGATGGTATAGAAAAGCAAGACGAAATCAGGGTTAGGCGTAGTGTACGCTATTTAGTTGTGATAACTTTATTACACGTGATATAGTTCAAAGTGTTTTTTTTTCAAGTTCTATTCAGCTGGAAATTGATGAAAGCATATTGTTCTTCTCCAAATACCTCTGTTTTAAACTACATGCCATAGTGTTTCATGTTTTAAACTATACTGCCTGATATATTTTGATATGCAATTCACAAATACAAAATATAGTTATATGATACGATTAGTGACTGTGCCATATTCACTATGAAGAGGTGGTCTGCCTGGGGTTATATTGTATATTTATTACCACACAGTAGTTATATAGTAAATAGTAAGGTCCCAGCGCAAAACACACACACACGCGCACACACACACACACACACACACACACACACACACACACACACACACACACGCACACACACACACACACACACACACACACACATACAGTGCTTCCACTGCACACACACACACACACACACACACACACACACACACACACACACACACATACGTGCTTCCACTGCAAACTGGCATATATATTTCTGGTGTTACAAACTTGTCAAAACAATAGGCGCTCTTGACTACAATTCTTGATATGCTCATACCGTTGTGGAATGAAATGACACAGTAATCAAGGTAGAAACCAGTTTGGTTTGGTTTTGTGCGTCATTTAACTTGTCGGAAATTCTATTTACGGTATTTAGTGTGATGATTATGGCCAGTTTCCACCACACACTGGTGATGTGTCCTGGTTAGTATGAGTCCTTTATTTTGACAATCAGTGCATGTTTTGTTGTTGTTGCGTTTCATAAGAGAGCAGTGACTTTGATGGAAATGTTAAATGAAGGGTTAGTTTCCTGGGTAAAGGCTAATGCGAACATTAGTGCACAACAAGGGCTAACAGTGAGCAGTATAGGTGTTTCTATGCGATCGCAATGTTAAAACTGCCAGCAAAACATTAGAAAATGTTAATGAAATCTTTAAAGCATACATTGTTGTTACTATGGATAACAGGTATTGTATATTTCATCTGAAAGAAAGAAATATTCTTGTGGCTATATTACTTGAAATGCTTTATTTTGATAGTTAAGATGTTGCTTGAGAATTGTTTTTGAGGGATGCAATAATCGATTGTAAAACGACAATTGGAATAAAAACAAACACAATAAGCAGCATAGAAAATAAGTATTGACTACACAGATGATACCTGATGTCCACAGCCAATTACAATGCCAAATAAACATGTCATAACACAGTGGGGAGCTTTGATATTTTGACAATCATAACCGTTTGTTACACACAGGGCAGAATTAACGGGGTAACTATGTAGTAAATATCATTTATGTGTGTCATGCGGTACTCAATACGTTTGCCAACCTTCTGCATTCACTTCAAGGCGTACATCAGAGTAATGACATAAAGTTGAGATTCAGTTTGATATGACACTCTACATCAATGAATAAATGTCGAGCCACTTCATTGACATCATGTTTCCAGCAATTACATCTAGTTGTATGTTATCACTCGTGTAATTTGTATTTACATAAGGCCATTCAAGCCGCAATTGCAGCGAACAACTAGTACACTTGCACCTATAACACCAGTCTCATTTCCCCCACTCATACGTGCATATTCATTTTCTATACCTTGACCAAACACAGGCCACATAGCAGACATGCAAACACACACGCTCTTGTACATTTCTCTCACTGACAACACAACATAAACTTGCTCATTGCAGGGTTCATTTTCTACCTGTGGCCACCTTCAGACGCAATTTGGATGACGATTTAATCTTGAAACGTAGCGTGTTGTAAAGAGGCTAAAAAGACACGCACAGGTGAATTTCATGTCATATCTAACTTTTCTGTCACATAAATGGTACTTTTTGAGTCAGTTGAATAGTTACATTTTTGTCTATGCGCAGTGTGCCATTTTGCCTAATTGATTTAATGGAATATAGGCAAAAATCATGTTTGTCAAATTTGACTTTTTATCAGCCTTAATACATATTTCTGACCAGCTAATTTTGGCTCTTGGCTCACGGGTGATAGAGGCTGGTATTTCATGCAGGCATTGCAGGGCTTTTTCTTTCCAGGGAGATATATAATATGGAAGTGACAATCAATATGGCATTCCACATTCAAAAGGGCATTGACATCTCATCAAAACGCATACTAATAATTGCCATCGGCCTTTTTTAAAATAAAAGTTAAGATTGAAAGAACAACATGTCAAATTAAAAAACACAAAATTACTAATTCACTCTATCTAAGGAGGTATTAAAAACCCACAAAAACTTGCTGTGCATGCGTCTTTAAGAGTCATGGGCGCAGAGATCCGGAGATGGCCACAGCACAGAATATCAAGATTGCAACAGGATGCGCTCATGCAGGGACACACCGGCCCCCGCTTGACGTCTCATAGAGCATGTTTCACCGACTGCCCTGATCACAACGATTTGCACCGCCTGCTCGCCGTGTGGCGTGAGTCCGGGCACCGTCTGCTGCTGTCGGGCGTGGCTACAGGTGTGGCTGACAGCAGACAGCACGGGGTGTGTGGCGAGCTTCTTACGTGGTCAGTGTTACGGAACGAATGGTCAGGTGTGGCGGATAGACAGCAGCCTGGATACGTGTGGAGTAGGGTGTGTGGCGAGCCTCTTACGTAGTGGTCAGTGTTGGATACGGGATGTGGTGGTCAGGGTGATGTGAAGGGCGGACTACCCGAGAGACAAGGCATTGGAGCGGTGGTGTGGGGGTAGAGGTGGTGTCTTGGTGGGAGGGTTTTACCTGTTAGAGGATTGATGTGGATACTGTGGTGACCAGTGGTCAGACGGTGGAGAGGCAGTCTCTGGGAGAAAGCTGACGACTGGATGGTCTTGTTATAAAGTGGTCTCTGTAGTCAGGCCGTCTTATTTTAGAGGCTCTACCGTAATTATAAGGTGGTTATCAGTAAACAAGCTGTCTTATTTGGGGGGGTTCTGCCGTAGTTAGAAGTCGGATTGGTGACTAACTGCGCTACGGGTGTCATGGCAGGTTCCCGCCCGGCAAATGCTGTCATTTCTCTGTGATAAACACGTCAAACGTACGTCAAACGTACGTCAAACGTACGTCAAACGCACGAGTGACACAGGGCTGTCATTGATGGTCGATTCCGTCACTGTCAATACGGACACCAACGTCATCATTTACAATGGAGCGGAGATAGGTTTCAAAGACGAAGCAAACACTGTGTAATTTGTATATAAATTTTGATTTTCTGAGCTTGTTGAATTATGATGATGATTGAAAATGAAACCAAACCCATCATACGACAATTGAACACAACCACTAGTATAGTGTTGTTGAGAGCCTTCCACCTGGACGTCTGGATGAGCGAAACCGTGTTTTGTAACAGCGAGTGGACACGCCTATAGCACTGTGTCACTCACACAGCGTCCCTCCCTTGCTTTATTTGACTTTGGCTGTATATCTTAAGGCAAAAAAGAACCTCTCATGCATTTGCTTTTGTAAGGGGATTTCAGAGACAGGCTTGTAAAGTTATTTGAACTCACGGTATCCAGTTCACACAGATCAGTCGTATGTGTGTAGACAGGCGCACTAACCCACTGAGCTAACCTCTCTTACGGCTTATTCTCAAGAAAACCCTCACTTCCGTTTCCTATCTGTGTGTTTTGACAATAAACGCACGTGTTGAACATAAACAAGAAAACACACGTGTGTCCTATTGACGTAAACAAGATAACGTCTGGAACGTGTGGCGTATTTCTTTATAAAGGAAAAGCAGCGTTTGGCGATGCACCGGATATTTCAAAGCCCCTGGAAACTTTCGTTAGCAGCCTCTGCTCTAAAACCTGTCCAGTGTGTTATACAATGATACATATACAGCGTTTTTTTAAATTTACAACTAACAAAATCTAGCAACTTTAAGTACAGAAATGTCACGTCAAAAACGGCCACTTTCCCGTGCATTTATCTGGTCACGTGTCAATGCTACCACCTCACGGGGTGAAATCACGTGACCTATGACGTGGGGGTTTCCTTGAGAACAGACATCTTCTTGGCCGGTATCAGCTTGCACAATGTCATTAAGCCGGTGGCCGCCTTGATACTATATTTAGCCTCAGCCTTGATCACCTAGTATATTTCTCTACCACGAGGGTATGCAGCCGACAGGTCGTGTGCCCTTTGTGCACTTTGTTTTCTTTCAAAGTGGCGTAGCTGAAACACTCAACGCAGATGATTTTCTACCCTGAAATGTACATGGATCGCGTAAAAATAATAATTAAAGTCATTTATGGTTTTTGTCAACAGATTGCCCCAAATGCAACCATTTTTACTCAAATTTTCAAAAAATTTCTGGGGTGGGGGGTGGGGTGTAGCTACCCCACACCCACACCCTGATGGGCTTCGTGGCTACGGCACTTCGCTGCAGTGCCTTCGGCATTGCTTTCCAAAATGCAGTTGTGCATACACCAGCAAAATCCCGCCTACGCCACTGCTTTGACAACGGTAGTAAAAATGTGTAAGGTGGAGAAGGCAGCATCTCAAGTCAGTCCCCAGTCAACAAGATCTTGGCAGGTGGAAATGCACGGAATAGGGATGCTTAAGGGAACGATTCTGGGGGGTTCGTCCATTTTTTCGGGCGTGAAGAAAAAGTTAACCGACCCCCCATCAGCATTTCTAAAAGTTGAGTGACCCCCATCCTCTGCTAAAGAAAAAGTCCTCTATATAGTCATTGCATTGCTAAAAGAAAACATTTGAAAAAACAACAAAAAAACATAGCGTGAAAAAAAGTTCAGCGACCCCCCCAAAGGGAATCAGAAAAGTTGGACGATCCCCCCACCTTTTTGGACGACCCCCCCTCCCCCCGGTATCATTATTATGATCATTTCCTAAACTCTGGATGGCATAACTCATAGTATCATGGTTTCTAAATCATATTATATCTCATGGTGTTTTTCAGTGGTTGTTATTTGCTTTTCTGAAATCGTAGTGCCAAAGACACTGTGCACTACTTGTATACACACGTTTGAATAAGACAGAAAGGACCAGCGGGATTCCTCCACAACTCTGTCAATCAGACTACATGGACTGGCGGATACTCGCCGACGGGTCACTAGCTCCCTGTGATATTTGTCAGGATTCTAGACCTTTACAGCGATTACTAGCGATTACTAGCTCTCTGTGATATTTATAAGCAGTCAGGATTCTTTACAGACCAGCGATCGGAGTAGCAAACCGGTCAGTTTTAGAATCAGTTGATAAAATCAAAGTTGGAAAGTAAAGTGTTCACCTGAACAGGACACAGTGACCGGCGTGACGTCACGTGCTGCCACCTGGCATGGAGTGAGCGCACTGACAGCAGGTGCGTGCTCATAGTCACCTCTTTGCATGTAACGATAGTGATAATCGACTATCGTGGTACCAATAACGCCGCCAGGTGGCTAGGTTAGTCTCAATCACGTGGTGGCGCAATGTTTCTCTAAAAATACCCACAATGCAAATGTCTAGTAGCCACCTGGTGTCGAGATTGGTACTACGATAGGCATAGTCGTGTTGTTTTCTCTTGTTGTTCGTAGTTTAGATAATGAATCGGGTTTTAGGAAAAGGAATGGCTGATTCTCGCGGAGATGCCGAAAACCAAACGTTTTATTGAGAACCTGGCAGCGCACCTGGATGTGCCTAATTTGTCGGTTGAGTGGGTGTAGCAAGCAGACACACGCACTCAGTGATGCCTCATAAAAGTGTCGGAACCCTGTAAATATTTGGAAGGTCGTGGACTCGAACTCGCGATCTCCTGCTCACACCAGACCAGCCATATGTGTATGGACAGGCGCCTTAGACCATTAGGCTAACCTCCCCAGACGCTTAGAGACGCGTCCATATTGGCCAAGTTCTAAATCCACCTACGGATTAAGGCACTGCCACCTGCGCATGCTATTTCTGTCACACTCTGAGTCATCTAACCTTGATCTCATAACATGATACCAGTGTAATCCGGTCAGTCAACATGTGCTGTGGCCGAGCCAATTTGTTGTCGCTCTCATTTATATAAAGAAACCACTTTCCTGTTCGGTTTGCTGAGAAGATAACGCAAAGAAAACGCTTGG
This sequence comes from Streblospio benedicti, assembly GCA_019095985.1. Lineage (NCBI taxonomy): Eukaryota > Metazoa > Annelida > Polychaeta > Spionida > Spionidae > Streblospio > Streblospio benedicti. Next base: position 8,633,228 of record CM032661.1, on the reverse strand, counting down.
TATTATCTTAGGCCTGCCACGAAGATGGAACAGGGAATAATTACAGTGGACATGTGACAGAAATGTTGCGGACAATGAGGGACATTGGAGTAACGAGGCCCATAAAGCAGGCTCTCTGTGTGTACATGGGGTCGTTATGGTGGGGTGCTGTGTGCACGGGGCCATTATGTACGTGTGTACCCGGATGTCACAGCCTCGGTCAACTCTGCTGGGTGGGGACTGTGTACGCCCTCAGTCGCGATCAACCAGACGTACTCGATCTCGAGACTCACGGGACGGAAGTGAGTAAAGGAAGGCCTGGGTTGACAGAGACCAATTGGGCACTGAAGTTCGACTCGAAAAGCGCGTGCTGACATAGGTTCTGTGGGGGTAGAGGACATCTGAGTGAAAGGGAGGCCTCTCACCGCGTGATTGCCACAACAAACGCTGTTTTGAGATATTTCGTCAAATAAGCTACACGCATATACAATTGTGTGGTAATATGCCCCTTTTGAAATGTAAACAGCAGTGCAAATCAGCCCGTAGTATCAGCACATTTGGAGGTGCATATGTGCAAAACAACTCATAGGCAGATCCAGGGGGCGCCCCCCCCTTATCCCACCAAAATACTTCATTTTCACAGGGTTTTTCATGAAATCCCCTAAGTGCGCCCCCCCTTTTCCAAAAACCTGGATCTGCCTATGACAACTGCATTTTGTTTATACAAATATAGCGCATGCTGTAGGTGCATCTCTACAGGTTCCGTTTGTGACGCTGCCAGGTGCATGTTGCAGGTGCTGGCATGGCGGCGGCAGCGGCACCTGGGCCCGGCACCTAGCATGAGTAAGCCGCTCGAACCCAACAAAAGTATCGCGCAGAAAATCATCGAGGTGCGTGCTTATTTATTCTATTATTTGTCTGTCTGCCTGTCTGCCCATCCCTCTGTCTGCCTCCCCACGGGAAGGATAAATATGGCCAGAGATTTTGAGATGACAGAAACATTTGCCACCCTGAATATCAAGGGCTCAATATATTGCCCAAAACTTGAGCCCTTGAGGAATTCCCAAGTGCGACCTAGAAAACTAGCCAATCAGCGAAATCCTCTCACAAAATTGGAGAGGAATTTGACCTGTCAATTCTCTTTGACTCCTCCTCCTCATTAATATGCATAAGCCAACCAAATCATCCTTGGCATTTACGCAATGTGTTTAAAAGATTTCCTTACCTTCATATTCATAAACTTGCGATATATTGTTCAATTTTCAGCTTTTAGTGAAAATAGTCTTCAAAAATTCTCTTAAAAACCATCACTTTGTTTTAAAATTAATGAGCAGAAAATATGCAAAACGCAACAACCAATGAGAGCTCACGAAAGGTAGTTCAAATAGAGGTCGATTTTACCTGATGCATTATGCATATTTTGACCTAAATACTAAGAATTGGGAGGTCCATAGAGGTTCCAGCCAGACCAGGAACCGATATCACATAGAGTGACATTTGCGCTTGAGTCCCTCTAAACATCAATTCTTGAATAAAGCATGGTTAAGACCCCTCATCGTGGAGCATACCAGAATAGATCCTAGTGCCTCCTGTCTGCAGGAGCCGTTCTGGATCGGGATCATCGTGGTGGCGGGCGTGCTGGTCGCCATGGGGACGGTGATCTTCGTGCGGCGCCGCTGCCGCAAGCACTGCGGGGGGGCGTGGCGGTGCTGCCGGCCCGGCGCAGGCGCCGCAGACAAGGGTGAGTAACGTCCTCTCCCAGACCGACGTGTTGGGGTACGAGAGGAGTTTTATCATGTCTGTAGAGAACGAGTTTCAGAACACCACTGACCCCTCACTGACCCCTCACTGACCCCTCACTGACCCCTCACTGACCCCCACTGACCCCTCACTGACCGTCCACTGACCGTCCACTGACCACACACTGACCACCCACTGACCACCCACTGACCACTCACTGACCATCCCCCACATGTCTCTGCATGCGCAGTGAGTTACTGTTGTGTCCTTCTGCGGCAGCTTTCACGCCTTGATACTTGGTCCATAACAATGTCCAAGCAAAATAGAAATACCGCTCTTTGTTTCTTTGACAAAAATCTCTACCTGGTTGCTGTGCTGATCCGAAAAGAGCAAGCGGTCATTATCAAATACCAATACATTGAGCTGTGGTTATGTGAGCTAGAGGAGGCTCGTGTCTGTCTGTTGTCGGGGATCGCTGGTCAACATCAGCGTCGGGCAGTATCCATTTAGTTAAGGTCACTTATCCAGAACCACAATGAGTGTGATACTTGAGTCGCCCTATACGGCATGTGCCACTGATTTTGTCTTTTCCACCAAAAGTTTCACAGGGTTCCTTTTTCAACACCCAGCCAGTTTCACTAAAAAAGGTTCAATCTCGAGGAAATATCAAGCCCTCTTTTCATGTAATTTTGCATTATTCTGCCATAAAAAGCATTCTCGTAAATATAAGTTCAAAAAATCTTGTTTGTTTTTCATTACAGTATCAAATAAAATATATACCCCTCGGGATGTACCCCATATTTTTCATCCAGTGGTTTCACTGTGTATCATTTTTTAGTTTCACTGGTTTCAAATAGTATGATTTTGGACCTTCAGTGCATCCTGCTAGTTTTCAGTGTGAGTGCGAGATAAAATATTAGACCCCAACCAAGTGGAATGAGCTTTCTTCTATCGCAGCCAGATGGAGGCTCCCATTGTTCCACTTATCAATATCACGTCCACAAAGTGTGATACTCATAAACTTTAAATGTAAATGTGCTGGTTTATAGTCCTGATCCAAGTCTTGCTCTCGCGACTTTACAATTTACACCAGGTCATTGGCCCACTTATCTATCATCATTCGATCATTTCTCATATGCTTGTATCCACAGGAGCAAGTTTTTTCTTTTCCGTTAGAGGTCCAGATTGCACATCAGTAAAACAGCAACATATCTCTGTATAAATTGCTCCTGTGCTTGCATCGGCAAGATATTCAGCGCACAATGCTAATCACTCACACGATCACTCACTCTTTCAACCCAATGACCTGTACCTAATTAACGTGTAGTTGCCACGCAGCAGTGTGCAACTCCTTTAGGAATGAGTTTGCTCAACACCCACCAACAGACCCGACCGGGAATCGAACCCACGACCTTCTGGTCACGAGTCCCTATCCACTCGGCCACAGAAGCACAAACCATGCAAAGTACTACAGCAGAAATGCAGTACCACACGTCAACATCGCTACGTTACACGTACAGAACACACGTATGCAGGGAGGGCGGGCGTATACACCAGTCACCTGGTCAGTTATTATTGGTGAATTCTGGTGAAAACAGCTTGTTCAAACAGCAGCATCAAATATGCAGCAGGCGATATCGAGTAGCGGTGTGGGGTGACAGCGTCCTTGTAGAGTCTGTTCGTGTAAATGATATAGATGTGGTTTACCTCGGTACCTCGGGGGGGGTCTCACACTATCGTGATACGGGTACGGACGAAACTGGGTGTCTTTCAAGTTTCACATTTTTGGTATATTCTGGGTGTTTTTTTCGCATTTTTGGTATATTTATCAGGATAAAAAATATTGATATTCATTATACTCATTCTTGATATCTACATGTACTAGAATCTGAGTTTGATATATTGGTGGGTCATCTTTTTCTCGAATATTGGTATAATATTGGTGGGTCACATTTTCTCGAATATTGTTATATTCTGGGTCAACTTTTCTCAAAAATAGGTATATTGATGGGTGCCGTTTTCAACCTGTCCCAGGGTCACATTTGACAGAAATAACTACCAATGAAATGGCAGTACTATAGTAATGGAAATATCAGCTTAATAGTCGATCATTGTGTATTTTTTAGGTATTGTAACATTCCAAACATGAATTTTATCCACTAACAATATAAATTATCATGAAAATGACCTAATGTATGGCCAAATGTAAATACAACACTTAATAAGTATAAAAAATAACACTAAATTGGCTTTTGCGACCTTAATGACGTCACCCACGTGCGTCAGTAAAACGCTACCTAATAACTCTATTATGCAGTCCGTACCCATTTTCTGACCAATACTGACCAATACTGACCAATACTGACCAATACCCCCGGGGGTGGGGTGGGGGTTCTACTAGAGATGGTTTCAATGGGCGGCTCGCCTGTACCCTGCTCGCTCCTCTCACGTACACATTAGCAGTTAATCACATGTGACTGTTGCGTGCTCGCTCACGGAATGTTATTAGCGTGTCCTCTACAATAACATGGCTGGGTTAAATATAGCTGTGTGTGGGGGTCGGGGGGGGGGGGTGAAAGGCGATCTCTCGCTCAGTGAGGACTGCTGCGCAAGTCAAGTTCAACATATTGATCAATAAGACTTTATTTCAGACATAGTAAAAATACAAATCCATGTATAAAAACAAAAATATCAATACATATTCACCATATAATAAAAAAAAGATAGATATATATATAAAACTATAGGTCAATAAAACACACCAGCCTAATAGAATACTCGTCAATTAAAAGCCACGTGTTTATAAATGTTCCAACTCAAAGCAAGTGAAGAAAACACAAAAACACACAGCGATCTTTATCTCCCACCAACACCATGTTTATTTACCACGTTTAGGCTCAAACATTGTAGAGCAGGACATCAATTATTCCTCTCTGCCTCTCCGCCAATCAGAATCGAGTATTTTCAGCAAACATGGCAGAACAAACAGTGCTTAAATAACCAGACCTCTGGGTGCTGATGTCAACACAATTCTCGTGACGGTCATGTGTCGTGTTAACCATGCAACAAGCTAGTGAAGAAGACAAACTAACGGGCCCCACCGCCACTCACAAGGCGAAATGTTCGGCGTCAAACATCCGACGTACGATTTGACATCGCCGAGTGAGTTGACGCTCTCAGCGCACCTGCCTGGCGCACCTGCTGCTGGCGCCACACAATAGTCCCCATTGTGTGGGCCGCACAATGCGGACAGCCAGGGCAGTAAATAGTATACACCAGCATAGACAACACATACAACTGTGACATCTTCTACAGGGTTAGACCCACTCCATGGGCGGTCAGACGGCGATCTGTTGACGGCTGACGCTCGGGTGTGTTGGTCATCGTGTCAAATATGTTCCACGTGAAAGTCTTTTAGTGGTCACCCGTCCACAGTCCACTTACAAACACGCACACATATATAACATATACACATGCACTTTTCGTGGTCACTCCCTTTACACACAGCCACACAGACACACACACACACACACACACACACAGACACACACACACACACACACACACACAGACACACACACACACACACACACACACACACACACACACACACACACACACACACACACACACACACACACACACACACACACACACACACACACACACACACACACACACACACACACACACACACACACACACACAAACACACACACACACACACACACACACACACACACACACACACACACACACACACACACACACACACACACACACACACACACACACACACGCACACACACACACACGCACACACGTGCACTAGCTCAAATGAAGTGACCTGTAGAAGGGTAACGGTCTCCTCTCAATAACAGCTTTTTGCAGACATTTCCAAGTGTAACTAATGACACACTTTGAGCAGCAGCTAAGCTGCTAGCATCGGCGTGCAGCCGTAAACAGCAGCAATACACCGCCATGGGGGCGTTATGTCCGTCATTAGCGGCCGAGTGCGTTATGTCCGCTTTACGTCTGTCTTTACGTTCGCCATGCACGCGCCGGAAACGGTAAAAAAACAGCGGAGAGGCCAAGTTATGGTGACGTAACGCACAGGTGTGCAGTTTTGTCTCGGGAAAATATCCGTGTAGTAATGGGTAGGTCGCAGGGCGGATCTAGGTTTCTGTAGGTGGGTGCGTGGGGTTTTGAGGGGTTTTTGAAGGCATAACACACCCCTCTCGGCCCCCCCAGCCACCAACCCAAAATGTGTAAGCTACCCCTACAGACCAGCCACTGTTGGGGAGAGTGATCCACAATCAACCTTCCCGCCGCCTCCCACAGCATTGTGAACTACGGCCAAGTGACTTCCTCTCCCAAAGGCAGATCCAGGGGGGTGCAGGGGGCGCGCCCCCCCTTTTCCCACCAAAATACTTAATTTTCAAAGGGTTTTTCATGAAATCCCGTAAGTGCGCCCCCCTTTTCTGAAACCCTGGATCTGCCTATGTCTCCGCTGTGTAGCTGAGTCGTCCATGTGAAAGCACGGACATTGTTACTGAGCTACTCATCACTGACGACTTACTCAGCTCATATACCTGTACTCAGTAACAAAACACCGCCTCCATAAACACTGTAAGCTATCTTCTAAAGAGGACAGGTGGCAAAAATGTTGAACAACTATTTTGGATGCCTCTTATTTATCATTTTATCAAAACTTTTGTAAGATAAGCGTATATTTGTATAGGAATAATAAAAAAAGCACTAACATGATACAAATACAATGTGCAATGAACCTTACACGTCAAATGTCGCTTGGTGCTTCATGAGAGCTTCTGTGACAGCCGTATTAGCTACAGGTGCACGCACAGGTGCGTGTGTACGCTCACTCACCCAGGACATGAGCTATGTGCGTGTGCGTGCTACTCACACGCCTGATGTGGTCACAAGGAGCCTATTTGTTAAATTTACAAGTTGCAGCAGCAGCAGTTCTTCTCATGATCACCATTATTGTCTGTTCTCTGCTGTAATAAATGAATTCCAAAAACGAAAGTTGTAAATAATGTTTTATGAACGTTTTTTGGTGCTCAAGCACCCTCTTAAGATATGCAGTCAAACCGATTTCTAAACATGAACTTTGCCTAATAAACGATAAAGTGGTTTAGAATAGATGAGCAGACAATAACAGTGGTCATGAGCATTACCTGCTGTGCCACGCCCTGCAGTGAGCAGTGTCAGACACACAGGGCCGGCGGCCGCGACACCGTCTGTAACAGGCTACTTTGTAAGGTGCATTGTGTGGTCTTCATTAGTATAGTGGTTAGCGCGTACGACCGACAAACAAGAGTTTCCTGCGTCGTAACTTCGCGCCAAGCCTCGGCAGATTTCATGGCACCAAAGAGTTACGTTGTCCGTCTGCCACTGTTTTGCTGATCTCCACACAGTGTGTCGCTGCTGTCGAGTATATCATACAAGACGGTGGCGACACCAAGCCCGAGGTTCGAAAGCCTCGTTAAAAGGCGTGTCCAGTGTAGAGGACAGTCATCCCTCTGCACATAAAATAACTCACCTAGTTTGAAAACTATAGCTAGTGTGATCCCTCCACACCCCCGAGGCTCAGTTGGCTGCCTAGTCTACCTCTGGAGGTCCGTGTACCAACATCACGTGGCCTCCCTCTGCTATAATCATCAAAGCTGATGGCTGCGGAGTATTCACTCAGATTCAGATTCAGATTCAGATACAGTACAACACCGCCTCTCTATTGAGACCGCTCTATTAGTAAGACCAATTTTCATGGTCTCAAACGTTTATAGAGGGGGCCATATAGCAAAAATGTGATTGGTGGTTAGCCCTAAATCTTGAACGTGAATTGGTAAACTGCCTGTATTTAAGTGTGTGAAATGTGATGCAACCTATTCAATTGCAATTCCTGTGGATTGGTGAAAGACAACAATGTAGTGAAAAACATGTCAAAATGGTAAAGAGGATCATCTTGGTTTAGTCATGTATGTATTGGTGACTGGTGACTGGGGACTTTAGGAAAAAATGTTGGCGAATGTATTTGCATCACCTCTTCATGAAGCTATCAAAATGAGCCTCTGTATGGAGACCACCTCTCTATTGAGACTACCTAAAACTGGTCCCAAAGGTGGTCCCAATAGAGAGGTTGTACTGTCCACGCGTGGAGTAGGGTGTGGCCCAGGTGTGTGCAGTCAGTGGGTCCGCGAGTGGAGGCGACCGTGGGGGTCTGTGCCTCAGCTGGTTCTTGTAGTGAGCAGTGTTACTAGTTGCGATTACTAGTAGAATTATGGGGTGATTAAGCAAATAAACATCATGTTTTGCCATACTTCACCTTTATAGAGAATACGGATTCTTCACAATGCACCAATGGTAGCTTCTTCCTCTTCTTCTTCAAAAATAATCCCAGCATTCAAAGATGAGTATTATTAGGATGCATTACTTGCCAAGTATTTAGTTTTGACCTAATCATGTTTCCAAAACATGTTTGAGCCTATATAAAAAATAATGCAGACTGTTCAGAAGAGAAGCCATATGAGTGGTGTGTGTAAACATATACTCACTCAAAGTGTCGTACAACATCAGTATTGGATGTTACTAGCATGCAGCCAACATTAGAGACTGGGTTCCACTTCAAAGGGAAACATCAATAGAATATCGGGCTTTCGGTGATGGTGGCAAACATGTTGTCATGGTTTTACAGTTTCTCATGTCCATCACTTTTGTGGCCCCCATTACCAAACAATGTTTTAAACTACTGCGCATGTCGCTAAACTTTGGAAAAGAGTGTTGGTTCAGTAGATAACCACTAAATCATTGGGTATCATTCTCATTTTAGAGATAACAATTTGTTAACAATTACATTAGAGGAGGTAACACTTGAGAGGTCATTTTAGAGGTAACAAACCTCGTATCAGCATGACAGACACACCCAGAACATAGACCCCAATGCTCAACTCACACTTTTCTCTGTGGACTATTTTTATTGGTTCAAAACCAAATTACTCATTCAAGAATCATTTGTTAGCGTTTAACATTTTTCACCTTCACATTTTCATCATTTTACAGCCCAATTTTTGCCCCCTATTCGCCTCATCCTACGGTAGGTGTGATATCACAATTAGGTCATCACAATCAACAGGCCTCCCACACATGTAAAGCGATCTCATCACAATCAACAGAAGCCCCCATTATCGTGTCTCCACAGCAGTGTGTAATTCGATCTGTACCAAAGAAAAAACTAGTAATCCGCCAGCTCTTTGATGCTGCACAATGTAACCTGATGAGCCAAAATGTTCTATACACAAGGCAATATTTTGATTAGTAAATTTAGATATTGTTCTCTGTGTCTTTTTAAGACTTTTTATTAGTAATGGTAGCCAAATTTGGACTGTATTTGATGATAATGTCTTCTGTAGAATATACATGTTCTTAGACATCTCTTGACAAAGGGTGGCATGTCCCAATTATATGTTCTGTACTTTAAAACTATATAGAAAAAAAACTTTAGATGTAGGATATTTAGTTGCGACAATTTTATTACACGTGATATAGTTCAAAGTGTATTTTATAAATTTTATTCTAGTCACTCAGTAAATTGGCGAAAACATCTATTTTAAAATATGCTTTACAACTAATTTTAAACTAAACTTTGATATGGACTGTGATATTTTACTATGCATTTTATGAGAAATAAACTGATACAATACAATACTGCTATTGCAGCCTTGTTCCACTATCGTAGTACCAATCCCACCAGCAGGTGGCTGCACGCATTTGCAGTGTGGGTAGTTTTAGAGACGGGGCCATAGAGCAAAAATGGGATTGGTGATTTGCCCTAAATCTTGAGCGTGAATTGTGAACTCTCTGCATTTAAGTGTGTGAAATGGTGGTGGAACCTATTCAATTACAATTCCTGGGATGGGTGAAAGACAATGAAATGTATTGGTGACTGGTGATTTGGAACATAATGTTGGTGAATGGATTTTCATCAAGGCTATATACCCCCCTCTCTAGACAAACAATAATCAGTCTATATCATTTCCTTCTGTTACGCTGTAGTATCACACGGTCTGGTTGATAAAGACTACCAGGTATGCATGCGACCTGGCGGTGAAAATTGCATTCAGATAGTTCTAACTATTTATATATACCACCTAGCGGCAAAATTGGTACTGCAATAGTACTCTAATGTGAGTGATTAGCACGTCTGCGCTATGGTAGAATGTGCTGTATGCTCCGCGGGGAGTTGAGAAAGATAAAGTGTGACAAGGATGCCAACGGCCTGGTGTAAATATGTAAAGTCGCTAGAGCACGATGCCAGTGAATTGCGACTATAAATAACCACAGATACATCTACATTTACAATATTTTGGTGGTATAACAAGCCTATGCACATAGATTGCCTCATTGCCCCGGACTAAGCAACCACCTGACTACACCCAGGCAGGCTACATGATTTGACAAATAACCATGGGTGGCTATATTCCGTATTCAACCGTTTCTTTCTGTAAAATGTCTCTGCCATTACAGACTGTATACAATTCAGTTGTTGATGAAATGGAACTAAACATCGTGCCCGTGTGATAGTTCAATACCAGAAGGTTTTGAGCTCCAATGACAGTGTTACGTGTTTGGCCTACAACCAGGATACCATCAGGTTGTGTGTGTTTCAACCATTAGGTTATTTGCAGGACTGCCCATCATAGAACAAAATTATTATTCAGCTAATGAACGTTATTTTCATTGTAAACACTTTCAAGCAAACTTTGGGCCCCTATGTACGCAAACTACAACGCAGTGGCCACAATGCCATGTGTCTCCATCTGATATAAACAAACATATACCTCCACCACCACCCGCTCCCTCTTGCATGACACCATCAGTTTATCACCGATGTTCACTCCTCTTCAATGTAATGACAAAACGAAGCCCGATGCAGTAAAACCTCCAATTACGTAGAGACCACCTCTGTAATTGGATCATTTTTCATTATCCCGTTCAATAAAGTGACCAAAATGCACCGACTTATAAAGACCACCCTCTGTATTGAGACCACCTGAGGTCCGTCTTAACAGAGAGGTTGCACTTTCTGCCCACTTTGCCGTTCATTCTCGATTGTGATTGGTTAAGAGCCGTAGAAGATCAGATTACCTCCCTACTTCGAGTAAACACCATCAAGTTAAATAATTCTGTTAAACTGGGGAGATAAAAAGGGTAATGGTCTGTTTTAGTGTGGAGATGACACTAGCTATGCACTTGTGGTGTCTCAGCCTCGAGCTTGCCGATACACCACTCGTGCAAGCTAGTGTTATCTCCACACTAAAACAGACCACTACCCTTATAGTATTAGGCCGTGACCACCTCTGTACTGAGACCACTTGAGGTCCGTCTCAATAGAGAGGTTGTACTGTGTTAGGCCGTGACCTTGCGGTGGCGGGTTGGGGTTAGATATAGTCCTGGGTAAGTGTTGCTGCTATTGGAGTTGGTATTGGAGTTGTGACTAAGATACATGTGCTTGAGATGTTTAAGTCATTCTCGTCATTGGGGGGTTATAAGTCCACAATAAACATGCACATGGTGACCTCCGTCCCTTGCAGACAGCGTGGGCGGCGGCGGCGGGGGTCGGCAGCCGCCGCTGTCGCCGTACGACGTGACGCCGGCGCCGAGCGGCGGCGGCGGGCGCTTCGTGTACGCCGCGTCCAACAACGCGTCGTCGCTGGCGTCCACGCCGGACATCGCGGCGCCGCGAGCCATGCCGACCATCAAGGTACCGCCATACTTGTTAAAAAAATTATCAGTCAGAATATTCTGTGTGAACAGATAACATCTGTTGCCAAACAGGAAGTGATGTGTCACCCCAGATACTTTATTGAACACACAATGCAGTACTGTACACAACGTATTACGTAACACCTAATCACATAACACACTGGTCCCACAGAAACAAAGCTTAAATGCAATTAGGAGTTATCAATTATTACATAACTAAATTCAACAATACTCTCAATCAGGCATGTATAGTGTGTGTGTATGGTATATAGATGCCAGATCCAGGTATTTAAAAAAAGGGGGGGGGGCACACTTGAGAGATCTCGTGGGTTTTGTACACGCAATTGATTGCAGACGTGCAAAAAAATCCCTATGAAAATGAAGTATTTGGGTGTGAAAATGGCGCCCCACCCTGGATCTGGGTAAGGGTGTTAAAGAACCACAAGATGACAAACAGTTACCACCATGTCGGTAAATGTAATGCCCACCATGAAGGTACCGTAGCACTGCCAGATCCAGTTTTTTTTAAGAGGGGGGTGCACTGAAAGGATCTCAAGGGTTTTGTACGTTCGATCAATGGCGGATCTGTCAAAAAAAGCCATGGAAATGATTTTTTTGTTTTGTTTTTTCTTGTTTTTTGAGGGGGTAAGGAGGGTGGGAGTGGGCAGCACAACGCCCTGGATCTGCCTATGCAGCAGAGGTAGTACATTTGTACACATGTTGTGTCTGATACGCTCAATTTTGAATGCACAGGCTCGTCATATCATTAAACACTGTGTGTTCAATTCATACAGGTAATGGTTTGGAGTTGTGTTGCGTTCTTTACTGCTACTCATCAAGCCAAAGTTAAAAGACTGTTACTATGGGACTTTTAGGATGAAAAAACCCTTGACGTCAAAGTAATTGCAACATAATGGTTAACGGTCGATATGTTTTTCAAAACCTGTCTTCTGTAACATACTAAAGGTCCACAAAATTCAACCCTCTGTAGGTATTAGTAATTTGCAGGTTTCCATGGCAACGTCATGGAAAATACTGCGAAAAGTAAGAATATAAAACATTTCATATAATTTAAACTGTCTTAGCTACAGATATGTATGATACCTCATTTGAAAGCTCTTGTACTCATCTATCAGACGCACATAACAAATATGTATTTTATTTAATTAGTATCCATCTAATTTGCATAAATGTGATTTTTTCAGAATTTTAATAAATTCAACCTACAAAGCTTTTTTTGAAAAGCTACTATTCATGAAATTGAGATTTTTTATTATTTCATATCATTGCCTAATTATTTGGACATGTGCACAACAAATTTGGGATGGATTAAAAAAGAACTTTGGATTTTACAAGTGATTTATGATAACATAACGAAATTCAGTTTTTAACCAACAATGACAGATTATGGATTGAGGAGTGTATATTGATCATAATTTTTTTTGATAAGCTACGCAATGATTCATCATCTGCAAATGGATTTCTGTTAAGCAAAAATATAATAACTTTTTCTATATCTGCAATGTCTCTATCTATTCTGGTTGGTGATAGATCTTTATACGTATCTTCCTCACCTGCTGAATAACCAACATTGGTTAGTTCCTGCATAGTTTGTGACTGTAACTGTAATATTGTATTAGATATGTTTCTTGTAAAGTATCTCGAGCACTAAATGTCATTTATGATTGTGATTTGATACTATAAAAATAAATTATTATTAAATTATTATATTATAGCACTGTTTATGCTTGCACATGTAGGCATAGATAGAAGCCAAACAAGTCAAGTGCTCTCAGACATTCCACGACCTCTGGTTAGATCACCAGTAGATTTAACACTTCTCATTAATGTCTGTTCGATGACCAAATCAGACGATAAGCCTGCCCAAAATTTGTCAGTTCGTCTAACAACATGATACCCATGTATGAACTTTGCATACATGTCAGGGCTTCTCAACTGAAGATCTGTCATCATTTGCAGATATATGTATGCTGACTTATTATACAATGTATGACTGGAAGCAGCAAAAAATGGCAACATATCACGTATTGCTTGCAGATGTAATACCCAATTTCCAGTCCTCTCAGCGTGAATGAACTTTCTCAAAATGTCAAGCATGGACATGTACAGAAGCCATAAAGAGGCAGTTCTGGACTTTGCAAGAGACGTTTTGATGACTTCAACTTTGTGCATCAAGTTTTTTAAGGACACGCTATTGATATTGAAAGTCTCACTTTCGCATAATGATGTCTTTATCATGTCTCTTACGCCTATAACGTCATTTAAATCACTATCTGAAATTGCCGCATCTTGATCAAAATCATTATTAGAAGGCAGAGGATCAATGCCATAAGCCTTTGACAAGAGTAAAACATTAAGAGATGAGTCCATTATTGAATGGCCTCTTACTGCACGAGATACTGCCTTGCCAGACATAAGATGGGGAACAGTATTTTCAGCAAAAACTACTTGCAATACTTCGCAAGACCCGATCCAGACATAAGATTGCCAATGCTACCCAAGAAGCTCATTTGGATGTGAAACCCACCTAACCGGAGCATCATACATTTGAGTGGGCTACCAACTGGCTCATTGTGCACAATGGTGAAGGCTTTCCACCACAATGGCTGATCAAATGTCAACACTGGGGTGCATTTATATTTTGCTGAATGTTGACAAACAAATAGCATTGTTGAAACGAAAGTCAGTGTTGCTTGTAAAGGTGATTTGGAAGATCGTGGAATCGAACTCACGACCTCCCAGCTATGATTCAGACTGGTCTTATATGTCATAGTCGGGTGTGCTAACCGTTACACCAACCTCCTATATGCTGCGTTGCGCAACCACACTGTCTGACACCTGTCGCTATATTTAGCTTCACCATCTTGCCAGCCTTAATCAGACAAGCACCCTACCGACTTCGTTTGTTGGCATGCTGTGATCAATTCAGGATGCATTGTGTCTCTGAAGCACTTTCTTTACAGACTCCCCCAACTCCCTTCTCCTCTACAACCAGCTCACTTATGTGACGATCTCACTTTCACAACAGCCCCGATCGGGTACCGTATTCAACCTATCCCACTAGGGATCCGGGCACTACCCAGAGTCGCCATCGCCTCGTGCTACTGGCTGCTTTGGAGAGTGAGCTAGGGAGTTTCTATACTACGTCAGTGTTTCAGGGACACAGGGTTATCAGATCAGGAATTCTCCCGGCTTTATATGTTCCCACAGTCAGCTTCCGGTGACCGAGAGACCCGTAAGAATTCGCAAATCTAACTTTCCCACCATCCAGATCACACATACCCAACTATCTGAGTTCGAAATTCCCGGGCGGTAGCCCCCTCCCCCAGTGTCTTACACACGGGGCTAGCCCCACTGGACTAATGGACAATTTCACAATTTCACAGGGCGACTCCCCGGTGGCTTCTAACAAAGCACCCGAGTCCTTGTCTTCCACCAATTGAAACGAAAGTCAGTGTTGCTTGTAAAGGTGATTTGGAAGATCGTGGAATCAAACTCACGACCTCCCGGCTATGATTCAGACCGGTCTTATATGTCATAGTCGGATGTGCTAACCGTTACACCAACCTCCCATGACGAAGGACACACATTTCAACTTCGCCTATATGCTGTGTTGCGCAACCACACTGTCTGACACCTGTCGCTATATTTAGCTTCACCATTGTGCCAGC
The DNA here is from genome assembly GCA_019095985.1 of Streblospio benedicti. NCBI lineage: Eukaryota > Metazoa > Annelida > Polychaeta > Spionida > Spionidae > Streblospio > Streblospio benedicti. The sequence goes on along the minus strand of CM032661.1, from coordinate 8,618,034 downwards.
CTTAATCAGACAAGCACCCTACCGACTTCGTTTGTTGGCATGCTGTGATCAATGCAGGATGCATTGTGTTTCTGAAGCACTTTCTTTACATTGTGGAATAAATGCAGGTTGGATCACTAGGATTCATGTCGATCATTGGCATAAATACAACTTCTGATTCACCTGGATATATTTGAGTAACATGTGCATGTACCCAGCCCACATGGGCCTTCTTAAAATCAATGGGTAGGATACTTTCCAAAGGAAATGATAATCAGATGGGTAGGTCCCATCAATAATAGGAAGTTGCTTATATACATAAGGCCTTGTTTCATCAACAACTGATTGGTAATAAACGATAGGAATAAGTCCAACAGCTTTGATATCATCAAGAGTAACATTCATTTTTGGTATTTCAAAAGCTATTTTTGAACTTGGGGTAATGGTGGCAATAATACCCATGCCATGAAATGTATCTAACCCATCCAATGTTCTTATATTATGGTCAACATTATCTGTCACATGTTGTATAAACTGACCAGGTGCCAGCATTGGGAGATCTGTGCCATGGGCTACAGCTGCACACTTTTTATAGACTTGCACCTCTTTATACGAGGAACAAAAACCTTGCGAATGGAGGGATTCCACTAACAATTTCGACCCAAAATGGTGGTGCATTTGCACAGTAAGACCCAATTGAAGTGGAGCTATAAATGCTCTAGGTCTGACAGCCTGCACTATACTTTGCCCAATGGCTTCAACCTTAATGTTATTGTTTGGTGGTAATAAACCTTGTAAGAGAAGTCTCAATGATTGTGGCAAAAATGAAAGGGCTTCATCAACATTAGACATTTCATCATTTGTAGGGTATACAGAATTATCGCTTTCTATTGTTTTGATATCAAGCTGTAATAATTTAACCACCGTAGAAATAGGTCTTCCTTTTTCTGCCTCTGTATCAGTGGTTCGAGGTTTGCAGAAAAACTCTGTTAATATAGTGTTTGCATTGTTTGTAAAAGCGACAACATTTGGTTTACCATGAACATTTCCAATTACAATTCTATTACCAAAGTGTTTGTTCAACTTCCATTTCATCCAAACAGTACTGTATGCATTAGATGAATCCCTACCCATAAATGTTTTCATCATGTCACAGAGATCTGGTACAGATAAAATTTCTTCACGGTTTGTTTCTAAGTGATCCACAACCTTGAAAAATGCATCCAATTGGTCTATGTTGAATGGCCTGCCTGCTGAGGAAGTCTTGAGAGATTTATTGCTTTCTTGGGCAAACTTTTTAGGAATATTTTTGCCAGTACGAAAATTTATACAACAGGCTTGGTGATAGACCACATCAGCTGCATGTAGGTCATTAACAAATTGAATGCGGCCTAAAACCTCTTGACCCCATGAATTATTTCTGTTCTTAGCAATTGATGTAATAGTATCTTGAAAACGTTTTGTCTGGATGAACATTAATGATCTAACACATCTGCAGGCAAAGTGCATAGTATACAGTTATCAGAATGAGAATATTTATTTGAATTGGACCTCAGTTTAGGACCTATTGAAACACCTGGTACATCTAGTGTGCTCCTTTTTTAACCTTTGTGTTGATGTACCTTTTTCTACAATCAGTATGTTGTCACAAAAGTGGCTGACACAATGCATCCTGCAGATTGACAAAGTAATATGTCGATTAAGACTGGCACAAGCTAAATATTAAGGTGTCAGACAGTGTGTGATTGCGCAACACGCAGCATACAGCATATAGGCGAAGTTGAGTGTGATTCCTTCGTCTAGGGAGGTTGGTGTAGTGGTCTGCACACCCGACTATGACATATAAGACCGGTCTGGTTCATAGCCGGGAGGTCGTGAGTTCAATTCCACGATCTTCCAAATCACCTTTACAAGTAAGACTGACTTTCGTTACACATGGTGGAAGACAAGGACCGGGTGGCGGTATAGAAGCCACGGGTAGCTCCCTGTGAAATTGAAATTGCCCATTAGTCCATTGACTGTGGGGTTGGCCCCGTGTGTAAGACATTGGGGGAGGGGGCTACCGCCCCATTTCAAACTCAAGTGGATGGGCAGTGTAATCTGACAGGATGATGGAAAGTTAGATCTGAGAATTCTTACAGGTCCCTCGGTCACCGAGAAAGCTGACTATGGGAATAACACTCAGGGAGAATTCTGATCTGATAATAGTGTTCCGTAAAAATTGTGTTCCGTGGCGCCCCTTGTAGGATAGAACTCCCTATCTCACTATCTCCAAGAACCCTATAAACCATTGATGCCGCTGCATGAGGGGCTTCGGATCGATCGGTATCCCTCCCGGATGGGATCTGGTTCGACTAGGCTCGAACTCCATGCAGTGGTTCGGATTCACCCCGGGATGTGGAAGAGGGTGGTGTCTGCTCCTCCACTGCCGTCTCTACTGCCGGATCGGATCTGGCGCTGGTATGGGGGTTGTCGATGGAGTATGGGGAGTTGGGGGAGTCTGTCACAAAAGTGGCTCGGACACAATGCATCCTGCAGATTGACAAAGTGCCCAACAAACGAAGTCAGTAGGAAGCATGTCGATTAAGACTGGCACAAGCTAAATATAGCGTAAGGTGTCAGACAGTGTGTGATTCAAGCGCGGCATACAGCATATAGGCGAAGTTGAAGTGTGATTCCTTCGTCTAGGGAGGTTGGTGTAGTGGTCTGCACACCCGACTATGACATATAAGACTGGTTTCATAGCCGGGAGGTCGTGAGTTCGATTCCACGATCTTCCAAATCACCTTTACAAGTAAGACTGACTTTCGTTACAATGTAATTTTTACCTATTTTTACATCTATAGAGTCACCTCTTTCCACACTTGCTTTTAGAACACCTGTAACACCCTTTTCCGTAAGTACTACAGTGACGTGGTCACTGTCGATTATTTCTTTACACAATACACGTTTCTCCATTATTTCCGTAATGTAAGTACACGTAATGGTGAAATAAAAGTCAAGTCATATAAAAGGTTATAATACTTTTTATTAAAAATCTGTGATATATATATGCTTAACTATGGAAACAAACACACAATAGTCAACAATATAATTGATCTTTCAGAGGAAAAATCATAGCTAATCGTGAAAATAATCAACTGGAAACTACTGACAAAATATTTACAACACAAAATTTAGATAAAGTACACAGAGACAACCAAAATTGAAAATACAACAACACAACACAAAGACAGAGAGAAGCAAACCAAGTCCAAATCAAGCAAACCAAGAATTGAGAAAAGATTGTGAGATGAACCAAAGAAACAACGAACAAATGCCAGAGTGAGAATACCAAAGAAAGCTAGAGATGCTTATATGTTGTGATGCATGTTGCATCTGAGTCTTGTCATGTTAAATAAACTTCTAATAGATACGCATACAGGTTTGCTTTTGCTTCAAAATACCACTGTGAGGACATCAATTATCTTTACATCTGTCTGACAGTGGAATCCATTATATTTTATGTTGTTTCTATATCTTTATTACATTATTTCTTATTCAATTGGTTAAAATACCATAATAAAAATATCATGTAGATACAAATTTAATTTGTAACAATCCAACTATACATAATTGAATAAATGATTACATAACAAAGATATATTTGTTTTAAACATAACGTTTTTTGCCACTGGAGACCATTGGAGGCAACTGTATGCTGTGCGCATTATGTACAAATATCATATTTCTTTTAATTACGGTAGCACATCTATCTGAGGGGTGATTTTTGGAGACTTTTAGAAATGAGTAGCTGTGCTATGCATCTATCCATTAAAACATCAAAACATTATGTTGCAATTACTTTGACGTCATTTTTCTTCTACCCTGTAGTATGTATGCTCCTTTTATTTGAACCGTTTTCGAGACTGAAGTGTCTATAAATGAAACCAAATACATAAAGTTATAGAGAACAAGTTAAGGGAACGATCATAAATAATGATACCGGGGGGTCGTTCCAAAAGGTGGGGGTGGTCGTCCAACTTTTCTAATTCCTTTTTTGGGGGGGATGCTGAACTTTTTGTCATGCTACAGTATATTTTTTCTTTTAGCAATTGCCCCAAAATGCAATGACTATGTAGAGGATTTTTGCTTTAGCGGGGGAGGGGTGACTCAACTTTTTAAAATGTTGATGGGGAGGTCGGTTAACTTTTTCTTCGAGCACCCAAAAATGTGGATGACCCCCCTCCCCCGCGGTATTGTTATTCATGATCGTTCCCTAACAACTATTTTCTCTGAATAACTTATTGAAAACCACTATCAAGCTTTCACCTATACTATGGGCTTCTTCGGGTTGTGATGTCATAACAACATCACAATGAATCTCCTTGGAAAATTGGTGTTAACTTTAGTATTCAAAACCTGAACAGCTGAATATACATAGTGACATATTGAGAGGTAGTTGTATGCCCAAACTTAAAAGATTCCCAAAAGTTTTCTAATCTTTTATTATAACGATGTATGTGGTTGTTTTTTGTATTTCCACTTTCACAATCACACGATGGGTGCTGTAAAAACAAGAAAACGCACCAGATCATTCAGCACGATACTGAACGCGATTGGGACAACAATCGCCAATATAATCCGGACGTTCTATCCTAGATCGACATGGTTTCTGACGAGGATGCCTCAGGCGGCGGGCGGCGCTATGGCGGCGGCGGTGGCAGCCTCAGTCAACACAACCTCAGACTCGGAGGACGAGTGCGTGCAGCACACGCACGTGGTGGCGATTGAGGCTGAGCCGGCGACAGAGAGCGGGCGGCACCGGCGGCTGCACCGCACAAGCACACACACCGCGACACCGCGGACGCCGTGAGCACGGTGAGCACACACACTCACAGACACACACACATGCACTCACACACACATGCACCCTTGTGCACACTTTGTATACACACACACACACACACACGCATCACACACACACGCACACACAAATGGTAGGTGACAACGCACACACACCATACGTGACCACACGCACACAGGCACACACGTTCACATAGTGCGTGAGCACACGCACACACGGATGGACACACAGCACGTGCACACGTACCCTCATATACACACACATGCATACACACACACACACACACACACACACACACACACACACACACACACACACACACACACACACACACACACACACACACACACACACACACACAAACACACACACACACACACACACACACACACACACACACACACACACACACACACACACACACACACACACACACACACACACAAACACACACACACATGCATGCACACACTGTACGTGTACACATGCACCCCCTTGTACACTGTTACCTACTCCTTCTAGTGCCCTCACAAGCGCGTTCCTCTCAACACCTATATATTGCAGCATCCATCCTCATGGTCATCATTGTATGCCATTTTTCAGACTTCTAACATCCCCAATTGTCCAATTACTGGCGGATTTAAAGCACTACTTTTACAAAAGCAAGAAATGAATTCATTAAGATTCTTTTTTATGACTAGTGTGATGGTAACACAATATAACATTCATCTAAGTGCACATGTAGTTATGTTTAAAAGAAATTTAATTACAGCAGTGATTTACTGGTAGTGATGATGAATGGCCAAAGTTCTAAAACATTTGATAACAGTAAGTTATTTCAAATGGTATTGTGATGATGATATCGCTTACTAAAAAATCAAACACAGAAAGTAAAATTACATGTGGCACACACATAAAATAAAACAAATCATCCAAAGTAGAAAAATATATTTTATCAAATTAAGCATCTTGTCCATAGGTTGAGGGGGTCATTTAGCAAAAATATGATTGGTGATTTGCCCTAAATCTTGAGCGTGAATTGTGGATTGCCTGTGTTTTAAGTGTGTGAAATGTGATGAGCATGTGATGCAACCTATTCAATTACAATTTCTGCGGATTGGTGAAAGACAATGGAATGTATTGGTGACTGGTGATTTAGGAAAATAATGTTGGTGAATGGATTTTCATCAAGGCTGTATACCCCCCTCTAGGTTTCCATGGAGTTTGAGGCTGAGGCGGCGGTGTGTGACGGGAGCGGTGGCGGCGGCGGGCGGCGTCCATGCGTCACCGAGACGACAGACCCGGCGCGCTCAGACGCTCACAAGGTCAGAGGTCAACGCTCCCCGTGGGGGAGTGTACACAGGTGTAGTGTGGGTGTGTCTATTGCTTGGACGAGAATGGGGGAAAACTTGTCATATATGAACAGATTATTGACAAGTGTCACTTACTACCGCCATTTGATTGTCCATCCTCTTTGCCAGAAAATGTCTGTGTTGCATAAGTCACTGAAAAAGCAGCATTTGTAGTTCTGAAGTTTGCGTATAGATCCAGGTCATGCTGTAATGAAACTGGGTCCGGACTCAAAATGTCACCAGAGTAAGATTATTCCATAAGTAAATGTCTTACACGTGTTGCATAAGTCACTGAGCATTGAAAAAGCAGCATTTGTAGTTCCGAAGTTTGCTTATAAATCCAGGTCATGCTGTAATGAAACTGGGTCCAGATTCAGAATGTCACTAGAGCGAGATTACTCCATAACCACATTGGTTCATTGCAGGTTATGACATTAGCGTTGATGGTCATCCCCACCATTCCTGCTGTGGCGAGGACCCCCACCATGGACTGCCATTCCATGTGGAGGACCCCCACAGTCGACCGTCATTGCATGAGGACCCCCACATCGACCGTCCCTCCACGAGGACCCCACAGCCGGCGGTCGTCCCACGAGGCCCCGGCCGGATTAAAGGCGGCGCTCGTCGTGTCTGGTGACGGACTCGGGTGTGAGCACTCTCACAGCCGGACACAGCACCACGGAACTCACCGACGGATGGACACCGGCGCCGCAGCAGCGACGACCACCAGGTTTGAAAGCCTCGTTAAAAGGCGTGTCCCGTGTAAGAGGACAGCCCTCCTCTGTACGTAAAAGACCTCCACCTAGTTTGAAAACAATAGCTAGTGTGATCTCCCCACCCCGAGGCTCAGTAGGTTACCCCCGGCCAAACAAACAGGACCACATTGGAAATAAGCATTACATATATGTGTACGCTTCCATGTGCTATCCTGGAACTTTGTTCCTGAAGAATATCAATCAAAAAATCAGGTAAGGTGACAGCAGATTATTAGATGTGTGACATGAATTGTTTTATGAGGACACTTGTGGCAGCCATCCGAGGTTCGAAGCCTCGTTAAAAAGACGTCCCGTGTAGAGGACAGTCATCCCTCTGCACTTAAAAAAGAACTCACCTAGTTTGAAAACTATAACTAGTGTGATCCCTCCAGTACACCCTGGCTCAGTTGGTTTAACCTGCCAAACAAACAAGGACCACATTGAAATAAGCAGGATTCCGCTATCCTTAGGAACATTAGTTCCTGAAGAATCATCAAATCAAATCAAAAGGCTTGTAATAATACGCAACAATAACTCATGCGATAAAATAAGTCAGGCTACACAATGAACCTGGTTTTGTAATTATCATTCTTCTAAGGCCCCATAAAAACAATAAAATGTTTCTTGTCCCCCGTCCCTCCTTTGTATAGTGCAGCATCCTGAACATTTTTATTGCCTCCCCAGTGATAAAAAATAAAACGGCCCTCCGCCTGGCTGCAAACAAACGGCCCCGTGTCAGAGGCCTGTCATTTTTGTTTGCTATGCACGCTAGATATTATACTTCTTCATTGATTATACTAGTTGTTTTTATAAGTGATGTTTTATGATTTTGATAATAGAAAGACATTGTTCACAAACAATGGTAACACATGTAGTTCATTCATGGCCCAATATTCAACTTGAAAATGAAAGACGGCGCGGAAGAAAAATAAAAATAAAAGTCAACCCCTCCTCATTTTTTTATAATATAAGGACGGAAAAATCAGCAAAATAAAAAATAAAAAAATAAAAAATAAAATTGACCTCCCTCCTATGTGTGTAGGAAAATAGGCAAGACGAGAAACAATTTTATGGAGCCTAAACATTACAGCACTTTTTAAATGTGAAAAAGTTGTCTGACTGAATACAGCATGATATCCATTTAATATCACCCCTGTTTGAACAGGGTTGATAACCCCTCCGGGTTATCGGATACTTCTAGATCATGATAACCAATGACAGTGCATGAAAATGATAAAGCTTGCTATGAGGGACAGACATTCCAAATCAGTTTTAGACAGCTTATCTGTTCCACACTTGCTGCTGTACACCACTGCATTGAAGAAGTGATGGGTATGTGGTGTTAAACAGCATTGCAGGATATACAGCTTGTTATGAGTAAAAAGCTTGCAAACCAGCTTTTATGCACTTATAGCTCATAAGGTAATGACCCAAGAGTTGGTCAAAACCTCAAAATATTTGAGCTTTCTCCAGCAAAAACTGAATAAATGATCGTGATTTTATTGTCTGGTCTCTGAATAAGAATTAACTTGAACATTTAAAAATTGATTTACTTTATTCATGTTCTCTCTGTGTTCAAGCACGATGCTCAACAACACTGACAAACAAATTTATAAACATAAACATTGATCAAGTGGTTTGGAATATATGTTGATAAATCATGTGTACGATAGTTTAGGAGATATACAATAAGGAATAAATGATCAAAAGCATTTCAAAAGATGATGGGGTCATATTGACCTTAAACACATTGTAGCTATGTTCGCCTTGTTGCAGTTGATATTCACATTGTGAAATAGCCATGATCTGGAGAGATCGATCACCAAATAAAGCTTGCTTCATCTGGTGCGTTCATGTGCATACTCTCTATCAATGCTTTTAGATGCAGCACGGAGAATCAGCTGGAAGTGCAGGGAGAGCACTCCATGTCCCAGGGATGTGAGAGTCCAACATATCACAGTCGTGCCAACAGCGCACAGAGGCGCAAAGACTTCGCCAACTCGGTCAGTATCACAAACCTCTCCAGATCAGTGCCGAAGTATCATTGCACAGGTGCAAAGCAAATGGAATCATGATTTATATATTTTGTTATAATGATAATACGAGATTTACCTGTAAACAGATTTGAAATGAAATGTCAGTATATAATGAATACGAAATGGCCTAGGGTTGAGAGAACTATTGGGACAGAATCACATGACATTAAAGGACTAATATAAATAATTTGTCCTTTATTATAACACTGACAAAGGCTTAAACTAAATGATAACATGCATGGTCATTGTGGACTAATAATTCCCCCTAAAAACGATTTGGATGACTTAAACATGTCAAGCACCTGTACCTGACACAAAAACCCCTGTACCAGGAACAATCACCAAACACTAGATATTGTATGACCCACAACCCCAATACCAGAAATACTTACCCACTGCATGCCTGAGCATCATTTAGCAACTTTAAACGGACAGACATATCCCTTTATGAAGACCTCCCAGTGAGTTCCATGTCATACCAGATACAGCCCTATGTCCTCGCCGCACTTCAATAAACTACCCAAATACGAGAATGCTTAAACCACCTTACAATGGTGGAGATCCAATACCAAGGATTGAGCCAACACTGACCCAGTACCATATCCCGGATCCAGAATGCCAGTACCATGGGAAAACACTTGGTGTTTTCATGAGGCCCTTAAAACCCATACAGTAGAACCTTATATCTAATAGGGACCGCTATTATTACAAACATCGTGGTAAACCATATCACTCAAAAAAGAAATTGTGAGTGTCTATAAAGATATTTGTCTTTTAGAAAAACCCAGCTTTATTAAAATGCAATTAATATTGGGTTATGCAAGCTTGAACAAAAGTGGTCATAGCCTTTAAAACAGAGTGTTTACTAGCAGCAGCTGCAGAGGCAGGTGCATGAGTAAATTTTTAAGGATAAGCCCAGCTTTCATCTGATAGTCCCATTACAAAAAACAGTGGTCCTTTTATAGTCTTTGAGAACGTTTCCTCCTGCTCCTATTGGTAGGTGCGTGCAGCTGCCCCCAGCGGCCGGGGTGTCCGCGGGGTCGAGCTGCTCGCTGCCCGGCTCTGTCGCTCCTACGTGTTCTGGGAGTCGTCTCCTGCCAAGGCCGGGCCGCCTCAGACCGGGCCGCTTACATCTCCCAGCGTCCGTCGACTTCGCCTGGACGACGGCGGGACGTGGAGGGCAGGCGGTCCGGGCGCAGGAGGTGAGAGGGCCCCGAAAACACTGATGTATGTTTGCTTCCAGCGGAGTTAGGTTCAGTGTGAAAAGGATGCCAATGACCTGGTGTGAGTGTAGTGTCTTCTGAATATATATTCAATGTATTGTATGATTGCAAATATATACTTGATTATAATTATAATCATTAAAAAAATCCTCCATGGATCCGCCTATATT
>CM032661.1:8577286-8607573 GCA_019095985.1 Streblospio benedicti | reverse complement strand
AAACCGGGTTCACTTTAAAGGCTTCCCCACTTAACCCAACCTTTCCTTTTAAGTTACTTTAAAATCAAATCCTCCCGTTTTTTAATAAATTTTCTTTTGGACCAGTTTTTCTGGGCGGCGATGGGTTGTTTTTTTTCCCTGGGAGCATGTGGGGTTTTCCGGACACCTCCAACTCACACTGGACCGTCAGGGGATGTAAGTACCCACAACTACCTGCTACAGCAGGAAAATGGTTGAGTAAATCTCACTGTTGTATACAGGGTTGGGGAAAAAACCCAGGTTTTTAAAAACCAACCACCCGGGTTTTTTTTAAAACCGGGTTTTTTTTTATTGGGCTTTTTTTTTTGGGTTATTTCAATGTCAGGATCAATATTATACTTTTTATACATTCCATTTCTCCTAACACATATCATTACTTATTATAATTTGTTTTATGACTTTTATTCAGTATATTTGATAATGCTTTAATTGCCATTCAAAACAGATTATGAATTTAATAAATTAATTTTGAAAAGCAATTAAATTTTGACTTAAAACCCCTCTCTTTGTTGACAATACAGCTCAGATAATATCCAGTATATTATATATATTTAAAGTAGAAAAAACAAAAAACAAAAAAAATTGATAAGACTTGGAGCTGGCTGGTTACTTGAAATGAACAATAATAACTTGCATTTTGTTAGCCCTTGTAATTAGTGTATCAAGTTGTTAAGTTTGACTTTTTGTAAGTGGGACAGACTTGGAAATGTTTCTATTTGCTTTTGTGTATCTGATTTACGCAATTATCAACTCCTGTCACCCCAGAATAACTTTTGCAAATAGAGATAATTAAAACCTTGACTCCAAATGTCAAAAAAAAAAAGACATTACAAATGCACATGCCAGTTAAAGGCACAAGCTCGCACTAATAAGAAGCCACTACTGGGAGGTTATTGAAGTCATAATTGTACTAATTAGTAGAGCTAGTTAGAACAATGCCAATAGTGTCAACATATATTGGGTTAGGAACATTTGTTAAAAAACCAAAAAAAACTTTTGAAGTTGGGTTAGAACATTGTCAACTCTTCCCCTGTAATAATAATAACATGTCAATAAAATCATTTTTGCAAAAAATCTCTGCCCACTAAAAATGTGGTTGTGATGTAGGGACATGTTATCTTGATGCTAGTTTTATATCCCTACAACCACATTGTGAACATATAGCAGCTAGTTATCTCGAATGTATTTGGCTATCTACAATATTTCACTGTTATATCTACAGATTTTTGATAACGAGTATCTACTGTATGTGTGTTGGGATCAAGAATGTGTTATCTTAATCATAAAACATTATCCATCTAACACTCCCCTCCATTGCAGCCTCCTCTGCCATTCGACTCGTGCAGTGAGTTCCGTTCTCCATCAGAACGTGAGCGTTGCCCTGACAACCGGGGTCCTGGGTGACAGCCTCGACACACGCTACTCTCTCACTGTCGCAGCCTTTATCTAGAGGACGACACTGGGCAGCGAGGAGAACCCAGGTGTGGCAATAGTGCTTAATAGATTGTAGATTTTTGAACGTTTATTGTCATTTTTCAAATTTTCATATACATTTGTTCCAGATTCCTAAACAAGCCTAGTCACGTTTTTTTCATATTTATATTTTTGCAACACTACCACTCACATTTCAACAAAAAACTTGACGTTGCGGCTCCCTTCACGGGGCCTTCGACTGAAGTGACACAGTTGGTTTATTAGTCACTGGCGCCGATTCCAACAGGTGGCGTTCCTGTCAGACAGCAGATGGAGGAAAGTCCAACTTTGTGGAAGAATAGGAGTAAAACTTTAGCATTATGCATATTCATGTAGAGCTGAGCAAATATCTAAAATTACTGTGAATTATTGTCTTGGAGATGCATAGGCAGATCCAGGTTTTTGGAAAAGGGGGGTGCACTTCAGGATTTCATCAAAAACCCTATTCGAAAATGAAGTATTTTGGTGGGAAAAGGGAGGCGCGTGTTTCAAACTACTTCAATACCAAGGGCTAAACTTTGGAAAAAAGTGTTGGTTCAGTAGTTAACCACTAAATCATTGGGTATCATTCTCATTTTAGAGATAACATTTTGTTAACAATTTGCTTACATTAGTGGTAACACTTGAGAGGTCATTTTAGAGGTAACAAACCTCGTATCAGCATGACAGACACACCCAGAACATAGACCCCAATGCTCAACTCACAGCTTTCTCTGTGTACTATTTTCATTGGTTCAAAACCAAATTACTCATTCAAGAATCATTTGTTAGCGTTTAACATTTTTACCTTCACATTTTCATCATTTTACAGCCCAATTTTTGCCCCCTATTCGCCTCACCCTACAGTAGGTGTGACACAATTATCACACGTCTCATCACAATCAACAGCATGTAAGCGATCTCCAAGCTCCGCCAGCTCTTTGATGCTGCACAATGTAACCTGATGAGCCAATTTCACACATTATCGTTTCTCTGTGTCACTCCCTAGTAACAGGTAAGTTACACAGTGTGACAAAACGGGCGATTTGACGTATTCTCTACTACTGTGTATCAAAGAAAAAAACTAGTAATCATTATCTGGCAGAATTCACGCAGCGGACGTGCACTGCTATTGCAGCCTTGTTCCACTATCGTAGTACCAATTTCACCACCAGGTGGCTGCAAGCATTTGCAGTGTGGGTAGTTTTAGAGACGGGGCCATAGAGCAAAACTGGGATTGGTGATTTGCCCTAAATCTTGAGCGTGAATTGTGAACTCTTTGTATTTAAGTGTGTGAAATGTGATGGAACCTATTGAATTACAATTCCTGAGGATTGGTGAAAGACAATGAAATGTATTGGTGACTGGTGACTGGTGATTTTGGAACATAATGTTGGTGAATGGATTTTCATCAAGGCTGTATACCCCTCTTTAGACAACAATAATCAGTCTATATCATTTCCTTCTGTTACGCTGTAGTATCACACGGTCTGGTTGATCAAGACTAACAGGTAAACATGCACATGGTGACCTCCGTCCCTTGCAGACAGCGTGGGCGGCGGGGTCGGCAGCCGCCGCTGTCGCCGTCTACGCGTGATAGCGGCGGCGCCAGCGGCGGCGCGGCCGTGTACGCACGCGTCAAACAACAGCGTCGTCGCTGGCGCCCACGCTGGACATCGTGGCGCCGAGCCATGCCGACCATCAAGGTACCGTCACACTTGTTAAAATCATCATCAGTCAGAATATTCTGTGTGGACAGATAACATGTACCACGTGTTGCCAAACAGGAAGTGATGTGTCACCCCAGATACTTTATTGAACACACAATAATCAGTACTGTACACAACGTATTACGTAACACCTAATCACATAACACACTGGTCCCACAGAAACCCTGGTCCCACAGAAAAGAAAGCGTAAATGCAATTAGGAGTTATCAATTATTACATAACTAAATTCAACAATACTCTCAATCAGGCATGTATAGTGTGTGCGTATGGTATATAGATGCCAGATCCAGGTATTTTAAAAAAAGGGGGGAAGGGGGGCGCACTTGAGGAATCTCATGGGTTTTGTACACGCGATTGATGGCAGACGTGTAAAAAAAATCCCTATGAAAATGAAGTATTTTGGTGTGAAAATGGGTATCTACGCCCCCACCCTGGATCTGCGTAAAGGTGTATGTACCACAAGATGACAAACAGTTACCACCATTTACCACCATGTCGGTAAATGGAATGCCCGCCATGGAAGTACTGTAGCACTGGCACATCCAGTTTTTTTTTAAGTGGGGGGTGCACTGAAAGGATCTCAAGCGTTTTGTACGTGCGATCGATGGCGGACCTGTCAAAAAAATGGAAATGATTTTTTGTTTTGTTTTTTCTTGGTTTTTAAGGAGGTAAGGAGGGTGGGAGTGGTCAGCACAACCCCCTGGATCTGCCTATGCAGCAGAGGTAGTACATTGTGTAAACATGTTGTGTGTGATACTCTCAATTATGAATGCATAGGTCTGTATTTCAAGAAATATTATTTCATGTTAGTGGCAAGATCAATTTTATGAAACAGGATTTATTAGAAAGAGGACAAAAGGCTATGTTTAAATTGATGAGTTATTTTAAAGATGGCAAACCATCGGTTCAGACGGGTTTTCATTTATTTGATCGAGTAATTAAACCTGTATTATTATATGGCTCTGATGTATTTGGTATTAACAATTTGAGATACAAATCTGTGTTTAACGAAATGTATAAGGACATTTTTGAGAAATGCCATCTTAAGTTTTGTAGATACTTATTAGGAGTTCATAAGCATGCTCCAATAATTGGTATATATGGAGAAACAGGCAGATTTCCAATTTATATTAGTGAGATTCAAATGTTCATTAAATTCTGGTATAGAGCCGAAAAGTGCACTGAAGAGTCTGATATTTTGTTATATAATACTATGTGTCATAACAGGAATATTCAAAGTTAATGGTTTAAAACTGTTTAAAAAAGATCTTAAACTCAATAAACGTGTCTAGTGATCAGGCTGCATAAGAATATACATTTTTTGTCGAAGAGTTTAATGAAATTTTACCAAGATAAATTTATTGAAGGTTGGCGCAGAAGTCTATTTTGTGATGACAGAAATGGGTCAGATATGAAGAATAAATTGAGAGTTTATAGGAATTTTAAGAGTGAATTTAAGTGTGAAAAATATTTGATTACATGTAATAATGCAGTTTTTAGGAGAAGTATATGTCAATTAAGGATAAGCTGTCATAAATTAAGAATAGAGACTGGTAGATATTGTAGAAATAACATGAGATTAAACCCAGAGGATAGAATTTGTACATATTGTGATTTGAATGAAGTTGAAGATGAATGTCATTTTTTGTTAAGATGTCCTGCATTTAGTGTTGAAAGAGAACTGCTGTTTAATAATATAAACAAGGTTTATAAGGGTATAGATGCTTTAGATGACAATGTGAAATTAAATTTAATTTTAGCGAGTGCAGATAAGACAGTGATATGGGCATTAGGTTATTATATAAATATATGTTTTAAGAAAAGACTCATAGCCAGATCTCATTAGTATTAATTCAGGTGTTTGTGCCAATATTCTTTTTGTTATTTAATATGATCAAAATTATTATTATTTCACTTTTTTATGATATTGGTGCTATTATTATATTTTTTTATTATATATGTATAATTAAATTGTCTGTAAAGGATACTCTGATTAATAAAATGAATTTGAATTTGAATTTATATTCCGTATTCAACCGTTTCTTTCTGTAAAATGTCTCTGCCATTACAGACTGTATACAATTCTCAGTTGCTGGTTTGCCATACTTCACCTACAGTATACCTCCGTCCCTTGCAGACAGCGTGGCGGCGGCGGCGGGGTCGGCAGCCGCCGCTGTCGCCAGACTGACGTGACGCCGGCACCAGCGGCGGCGGCGGCGGCGTGTACTGTGGCGGCCCAACAACGCGTCGTCGCTGGCGTCCACGCCGACATCGCGGCGCCCCGCGAGCCATGCCGACCATCAAGGTACCGCCATACTTGTTAAAATTATCATCAGTCAGAATATTCTGTGTGAACAGATAAATCTACCACGTGTTCAAACAGGAAGTGATGTGTCACCCCAGATACTTTATTGGACACACAATACAGTACTGTACACAACGTATTACGTAACACCTAATCACATAACACACTGGTCCCACAGAAACAAAGCTTAAATGCAATTAGGAGTTATCAATTATTACATAACTAAATTCAACAATACTCTCAATCAGGCATGTATAGAGTTTGTGTATGGTATATAGGTGTCGATGCCAGGTCAAGGTGAAAAAAGTCAGTGTTGCACTTGTAAAGGTCATTTGGGTTTTGTGGAATCAAACTTGATGGCCGACTATGATAAAGACCGGTCTTATATGTCATAGTTTTTTATTATAACGGGGATCGGTCGCTTTTGTATGTCCACTTTCACAGTCACAAGGTGTATGCTGGCAAAAGATGAAAAACCAGTTACCACCATGTCGGTAAATGGAATGCACCATGGAAGAACCGTAACACTGGCAATCACCAGGTTTTTATAAGTGAACCTTTCTATCCTACTGAAAGGATCTAATGGGTTTTGTCCGGCGATCGATGGCAGCCTCTGTCAACACAACCCAGAAATGATTTTTTTTTTTTTTCTGGGTTTTGAGGGAGCCGGAGGACAGAGAGTGGGCGGCACAACCCCTGGATCTGCCTATGCAGCACCGTGACGGCAGAGCACACGTGTCTGATACACAGATACACATGAACATACACACACACACACACAGCATTTCATTGCATACAAAGGTAGGTGACATTCACACACACCATACGTGACCACACAAACACAGGCACACACGCTGCACATGGTAACGTTGTGATACATGCTCCTTTTATTTGAACCCTCAATATACATGCACACAAATGAAACCAAACACACACACACATACAAACACACACACATGCACACACAAACACACACACACACACAAACACACACACACACACACACATACAAACACAACACACTAATTCCTTTTTTTTGGGGGCATGCTGAATTTTTTGTCATGCATATTTTTTCTTTTAGCAACATGCCCAAAAAATACACTGTTACCTAGAGGATTTTTTGCTTTTCACAAGCGGGTGACTCTAACTTTTATATTGCAGCATCCATCCTCATGGTCATCATTGTATGCCATGTTTCAGACTTCTAACATCCCCAATTGTCCAATTACTGGCGGATTTAAAGCACTACTTTTACAAAAGGAAGAAAGGAATTCATAAAGATTATTTTTTATGACTAGTGTGATTTGGACCAATGGTAACAATGTCCATAACATTCATGTAGGTGCACATGTAGTTATATTTAAAAGAAAATTTAATTACAACAGTGGTTTACTGATGATGAATGGCCAAAGTTCAAAAACATTTGATAACAGTAAGTTATTTCAAATGGTATTGTGATGATGATATCGCTTACTAAAAAATCAAACACAGAAAGTAAAATTACATTGGCACACACATAAAATATAACAAATCATCCAAAGTAGAAAAATATATTTTATCACGGTTCAAACCTGAAGATTTCAGTGAGGCAGTTCACAAAATGGAGATGTGTGGAAGAGATGAGGAACTGGATGGTCAGAAACTGCCTGAAATTAAACGATGAGAAAACAGAATTTCTCGTAATTGGTGCACCACTGTATGTATCAAGAATCCAAGAACCTTGTACCATCAAAATTGGGAATACCAACATAACAGCCACTGAAACAGCAAAAACATTGGTGCCATATTCGATACTCACCTTACTCTTATACACATGTCAACAACATAGCTAAATCCTGCTATGCTCAGTTGCGCATGCTGGGACAAATAAGATATAACCTGACGGAGGATGCTGCAGCAAGTCTTGTGCATGCGTACATCACATCAAGATTAGACAA
The DNA here is from genome assembly GCA_019095985.1 of Streblospio benedicti. Lineage (NCBI taxonomy): Eukaryota > Metazoa > Annelida > Polychaeta > Spionida > Spionidae > Streblospio > Streblospio benedicti. Next base: position 8,600,110 of record CM032661.1, on the reverse strand, counting down.
TGGCAATGCCCTGCTGTTTGGACTATCAGAAAACATGTACATAAACTGCACGCATCCAGAACACTGCAGCCAGAATTGTGAGTTTGCATCAAGATACGACAGAATAACACCAATATTGAAGAGACTACACTGGTTACCAATAAAGTTTCGAATTGACTATAAGATCTGTTACCTCACATTCAAATGCATTCAGCACACAATCCACCAAAATATCTTCAGTCATTGCATTTCACATTTTCCAGACTTCTACGATCAAGTGATCAAAACCTACTGGAGCTAGTTTAATACACTACTTTACAAACAGCGGGGTCGATCATTCATGTAGTGGCTCCAAGACTATGGAATGGACTCCCAAAGGAATTAAGAACATGTGACGACTTGAGGAGTTCAAGCTCCTGAAAACCCATATGTTTGCAGATGAAAGCATTTGGAAGCTAAAATAAACATATTCTGATCAGACTTTATTGTTAATACTGTTATTCCTGTATCCTCTTATGATTTTCATATGACTGAATGTATAATTTGTTAGGTCAAATGTTTAAGCCTTTCCAAGTGGTATTTATATTTAAAGATCTTATCTTAGCCACAAAATTAATCTTATGAAACCACTGTTTATTAAACAAATCATCCAAAGCAGAAAAATATATTTTATCCTTTTCAGGTGTCTGGTCCATTGTATTAAATTAAATTTAGCAAAAATTTGATTGAAGTGATTTGCCCCTAAATCTTGAGCGTGGTGTATTTATTGCCTGTGTTTAAGTGTGTGAAATGTGATGAGCATGTGATGCAACCTATTCAATTACAATTTCTGCGGATTGGTGAAAGACAATGGAATGTATTGGTGACTGGTGATTTAGGAAAATAATGTTGGTGAATGGATTTTCATTAAGGCTGTATACCCCCCTCTAGGTTTCCATGGAGTTTGAGGCTGAGGCGGCGGTGTGTGACGGGAGCGGGTGGCGGCGGCGGGCGGCGTCCATGCGTCACCGAGACGACAGACCCGGCGCGCTCAGACGCTCACAAGGTCAGAGGTCAACGCTCCCCGTGGGGGAGTGTACACAGGTGTAGTGTGGGTGTGTCTATTGCTTGGACGAGAATGGCTGAAAACTTGTCATATATGAACAGATTATTGACAAGTGTCACTTACTATCGCCATTTGATTGTCCATCCTCTTTGCCAGAAAATGTCTGTGTTGCATAAGTCACTGAGCATTGAAAAAGCAGCATTTGTAGTTCTGAAGTTTGCGTATAGATCCAGGTCATGCTGTAATGAAACTGGGTCCGGACTCAAAATGTCACCAGAGTAAGATGATTCCATAAGTAAATGTCTTACACGTGTTGCATAAGTAACAGGAAAGCAGCAATTGTAGTTCCGAAGTTTGCGTATATATCCAGGTCATGATGTAATGAAACTGGGTCCATAACTCCATAACCAACATTGGTTCATTGCAGGTTATGACATTAGCGTTGATGGTCATCGCCACCACTCCTGCTGTGGCGAGGACCCCCACCATGGACTGCCGTTCCATGAGGACCCCCACAGTCGACCGTCATTGCATGAGGACCCCCACCATCGACGGTCCCTCCACGAGGACCCCCACAGCCGGCGTTCGTCCCACGAGGACCCCCCGGCCGGGTCGCGGCGGCGCTCGTCGTGTCTGGTGACGGACTCGGGTGTGAGCACTCTCACAGCCGGACACAGCGCCACGGAACTCACCGACGGAGAGACGCCGGCGCCGCCAGCAGCAACCACCAGGTGAAGCTTTTATTTTAGTTAGTCAGTTAGTTAGTTTGTTCAGGAATTAATGTTCCTACACATGAAAGCGTACATATAGTATTGCTTATTTACAATGTGGTCCTGTTTGTTGGTACATGGACCTCCAGAGGCAAACAGCATTGCAGGATATACAGCTTGTTATGAGTAAAAAAAACTTGCAAACCAACTTTTATGTACTTATAGCTCATAACGTGTAACGACTCAAGAGTTGGTCAAAACCTCAAAATAAGTGAGCTTTCTCCAGCACAATCTGAATAAGAATCTACTTGAACATTGTAAAAGTTGATCTACTTTATTAATGTTCTCCGTGTTCAAGCACGCTGACAAACAAATTTATAAACATAAACATTGATCAAGTGGTTTGGAATATATGTAGATAAATCATTTGTACAATAGTTTAGGAGATATACAATAAGGAATAAATGATCAAAAGCATTTCAAAAGATGATGGGGTCATATTGACCTTAAACACATTGTAGCTATGTTCGCCTTGTTGCAGTTGATATTCACATTGTGAAATAGCCATGATCTGGGGAGATCGATCACCAAATAAAGCTTGCTTCATCTGGTGCGTTCATGTGCATAGTCTCTATCATTGCTTTTAGATGCAGCACGGAGAATCAGCTGGAAGTGCAGGGAGAGCACTCCATCTCCCAGGGATGTGAGAGTCCAACATATCACAGTCGTGCCAACAGCGCACAGAGGCGCAAAGTCAGTATCACAACTCGGTCAGTATCACAAACCTCATTGCACAGATCAAAGCAAAAGGAATCATTGCACAGGTGCAAAGCAAATGGAATCATGATTTATTTTATATGATTTTTGGTTTTATAGAATGGCCCGCATTGGTGATGTCTGGGTGTGTGTGCACATAAGCAACCCATTCAACAGTCAGATGTAAAATAGACCTGTAAACAGATTTGAAATGAAATGTCAGTATATAATGAATACGAAATGGCCTAGGGTTGAGAGAACTATTGGGACAGAATCACATGACATTAAAGGACTAATATAAATAATTTGTCCTTTATTATAACACTGACAAAGGCTTAAACTAAATGATAACATGCATGGTCATTGTGGACTAATAATTCCCCAAACGACGAGGATGACTTAAACATGTCAAGCACCTGTACCTGACACAAAACCCCTGTATCGGGAACAATCACCCAATACTAGATATTGTATGACCCACAACCCCAATACCAGAAATACTTACCCACTGCATGCCTGAGCATCATTTAGCAACTTTAAACGGACAGACATATCCCTTATGAACACCTCCCTTATGCTGCTACCCCTATAGGTGGGCCAGGCCAATCGGTTGTCATACCAGTCCAGTAAGTGTGCCAGCCCTATGTCCTCACCGCATGTTCATTGTGGACTTATAACCCCCCAAATGACGAGAATGACTTAAACATCTCAAGCACATGTATCTTAGTCACAACTCCAATACCAACTCCAATAGCAGCCAACACTTACCCAGTACCATATCTTACCTGATCCAGAATGCCAGTACCATGGGAAAACACTTGCTGCAGCCATCAGGCCCAGTAACACTTACCCATCGCCACTTTCAAAAGACCTTATATCTAATAGTTCTACTCCTATTATTACAAACACCGCTCATGTAAACCATATATATATGGAGGCTTTACTGTGTCTTGAGAACCTTTCCTCCTGCTCCTATTGGTAGGTGCGTGAGGCGCGGCAGCTGCCCCCGGCGGCCGGGGTGTCCGCGGGGTCGAGCGCCGGCTCGCTGCCCGGCTCTGTCTGCTCCTACGTGTCCTGTGAGTCGTCCTGCGCTCGCGCCGCCCCGCCCCAGACACGCCCTGCCCCGCCGCCCCGCCCCCATCTCCCAGTCCGTCGACATCGGCCCAGTCCGACGGCGGGCCGTGAGGGCAGGCGGGCCGCCGACGGGCGCAGGAGGTGAGAGGGCGACACTGATGTATGTTTGCTTCCAGCGGAGTTAGGTTCAGTGTGAAAAGGATGCCAATGACCTGGTGTGAGTGTAGTGTCTTCTGAATATATATTCAGTATATTGTATGATTGCAAATATGTACTTGATTATAATTATAATTATTATAAAATCCTCCATGGATCCCCATATATTCACACAAACATGCACACCAACTAGCTAACACACACACACACACACACACACACACACACACACACACATGGCCATAGTCTCAGCCAACTGCTGACAACCTGTGGGAACGAAAACATCCGCAGCAGCAACTCTCAAATCTTACATTACACAAAAACATATTGACAGTGCAATATCATTCAACCATCGTCAGCTCATCATGATTTAAGTCAGTTCACCATCGTGTCACCACTAGTCCATGCTGCTGTCACACCACAGTCATCTTGCACTGTACTCAGGACCAGCAATAAACTCCTCGATCCTGCCCCAGGTCGTCATCTCACTACTCGTCGTCGCGACAACCACATCGTCATGTCACCATGACGTCGTCCGGCCGGCACCAAGTGCAGCTACCAGCACACGCTTGGGCTGCCAGGCCATCGCGCCACGTCCTCAGGACACCTTTGGCATAGGTGGTCAATCGCCACCACCACCGGGACGATGGAAAACAGCAGAGCAGCAACCTCAAATGATTACGGATTACACAAAAACATATTGACAGTGCAATATCATTCAACCATCGTCAGGCCATCAGGCATTTAAATATCAGTCACCATCGGAGTCAGCACAGGTTTAATAAAGGTCCAGTACTCTGCGCAACCTGCATGTAGGCCTCTTACATATTTAGCATTAAAATATAGAGTAGAACCTCTCTATTAGAACCACCTTTGTACGATTGCTAGGTGGTCTCAATCGAGAGGTGGTATGTATACACAGGCTCATTTTGGTAGCTTTATGAAACTTTGGGACCATGAAAAGTGGTCTTCATTGGAGGATTTACTGTACCTTTGTAATAGTCTACAAAAACCTTTCACACTGCTCATATGCAATGTTTCAAGTTATGCTGCGTAACTTGTGAATTGCAATATTATTGCATCCAACCGTTGCAGAGCTCTTGCATAACACACGGCTATACGCCTTAAAGCACCTCTTGTAATTCTGAGGCCAATCCCAAACATACTTCTACTCTTAACCAAAATTCTATAATTAAAGCTAACCCTAACACTCTGTTGTCATATGTAAGACTAACCCTAGAAACTAATCTGAACATGAAGCCTGATAGTAGTAGAGGGGACAATAGACTACACCCGGGGTGAACGGGTATTACTCTACTTGAAGATAATGTGTAAACTAAAAGAAATATATGAGAGTTGTAATAGACAAAGTTTTAATAGCAGTCTGACAATATCCTGACAACAAGTCCAAGTATGTAAGCTGATGGTACCCAGCAGATAAGTCAATCAAGACAAATTAAGTCTCCTACTCCTGGGGCGGGTTTATAAGGAAATGGGAAGTATGATATGGGGAAGAAAGGTGGATGTGGGAAAAAATGCCAAAAATGAGGGGTGTGTGATTTCAAGGAATGTGGGAGAACAGCCTGACAATTTGAGGAATATCTGGGGAAAAGGCCAAACCAATTAGTACATCTACATCTACATTTACCGCTTACTGGCCAACATCAACAGGTTGATGGAATGTGCCAAGTGAAAGTAGTGCACATGTCACAAGCTTATAATGAATTTATACACACACACACACACACACACACACACACACACACACACACACACACACACACACACACACACACACACACACACACACACACACACACACACACACACACACACACACACACACACACACACACACACACACACACACACACACACACACACACACACACACACACACACACACACACACACACACACACACACACACACATCTGCAGACAGTACTGCTTCGTCCTATTAGGACTCATCAGTCATGCTCAGAAGTGATGTACATAAACATAAAAATGCTGTATTGTCTACATCGAACGCACAAGGTGTTTGAAGTTTTCGAGTCTGTCTGCAGATGTAGTTCATTCCAGTCTTTGTGATTGTTTGCGGAAAAAAGTGAGTTCTTCCTCGCATCGCATCTCGCATTCATAGTTCATGTGGGATATGGTGACCTCAGGTCGTGCACCTCTGAGGAGAGCGGGAGCCGGCGCTCGTCGCGCCACCACCGCCACCGCCCGGTCTCCATGGACTACAGCCCCGACCGGGACTACTCCCGCGGCAGCAGCAAGCGGTCATCCCGCCGGTCATCTCACCGCCGCCGGTCAGTAGCCTCGTACAACCAGACAGAGCCTGGTCCAGTATCTTGTAATAAGTTGAAAACAAGATGGATTTAGATTTAGATTTATTTTTGTGTAGATTTATGTATCAGCAGCCGAATATACAAATTAGAGTACTTAATTAGAGTAGTAAAATGTTTTTTAAACGGTGCGTCAATACGCAATCTGTTATTCATATGACCACGTGATGCTTTCAACCAATGAGAAACTTTACCCGTTTTTGGATAAAACGGAGCACGTTTTATGTAAATATCTGATGGCAAAAATACCAGGCCCTAGTATGCAATACTTGGCATGTTGAGGTTTTTCACGATGTACCCGCCATTCTTTTTCATATACCCTTGTATTTTTGTGTTATCCTATCACTGGCGTATACTATTAAAATCAGAGGTTCGACTTTGTCAGAATCATTGATCCTTTGCAAGAGATTGCTAGTTAGACTATTCTCTGTTTGCATCTGTTTCAAAATAGCCAATGTACTTACCTCTACCCTCAATATTGACTCTGTGTGCATAACTATAACACACATCCTCACATGCTGCCTAACGCAATATATAAAGTTGTGTGGAAATTAATGTGTATTTACCACACTGCTGATCACCAGTTGCCCACAATATCTACTAGACATCCAGCACCCTGGAAATATTAACTTGCCTAACTACATGCATCCCTTTCAGAATAGGCAACTGGCAGTCTGCTGATATGGACTAATCTTCTATCTATTCGAGACTATTAAATCATTATCATGATTCTGACCCTGCTAGCAATTATTCAACACCATCCAGCAATCATAACTAAGCTGAAGATTCTAGAAAAGCCACCAACATTCTGCAGACCCTGACTGGTCTACTATCTATTTCAATGATACATTTTTCACTTCCAATATTTATATTTGTTTCATATTGCTCATTGTAATATGTTATTGATAAACAAATACAGTAGAACCTCTCTAGTAGGACAACCTTTGGAACCAGTGTTTGGTGGTCTCAATAGAGAGATGGTTTCTTTACAGAGGTTCATTTTGGTAGCTTTATGATGGTTAGGCACAGTGACATGTGGTCTTAGCGGTGGTCTCAATAGAGGTGGTCTCAATAGAGGTGGTCTCAATAGAGAGGTGGTCTCAATAGAGAGGTGGTCTCAATAGAGAGGTGGTCTCAATAGAGCGGTGGTCTCAATAGAGAGGTGGTCTCAATAGAGAGGTGGTCTCAATAGAGAGGTGGTCTCAATAGAGAGGTGGTCTCAATAGAGAGGTGGTCTCAATAGAGAGGTGGTCTCAATAGAGAGGTGGTCTCAATAGAGAGGTGGTCTCAATAGAGAGGTGGTCTCAATAGAGCGGTGGTCTCAATAGAGAGGTGGTCTCAATAGAGCGGTGGTCTCAATAGAGAGGTGGTCTCAATAGCGGTGGTCTCAATAGAGAGGTGGTCTCAATAGAGAGGTGGTCTCAATAGAGAGGTGGTCTCTGGTCGAGCCAATAGAGGTGGTCTCAATAGAGAGGTGGTCTCAATAGAGGTGGGTGGTCTCAGAGAGGTGGTCTCAATAGAGAGGTGGTCTCACTAGAGAGGTGGGTAGGTGGTCTCACAGGAAGGTGGTCTCAACGGTCAGTATACAAACTCTCAATCACTCAGGTGGTCTCAATAGAAAGGTGGTCTCAATAGAGAGGTGGTCTCAATAGAGAGGTGGTCTCAATAGAGCGGTGGTCTCAACAGGAACTCACACTCACACTTTCTCAACGGTCAGTATGGGTGGTCTGCTCAACTCGGTTTACACTCACTCAACGGTGGGTCAGTGCCACAAACTCACACTCAACGCAAACGGTCTCAATCACTCAATCTCAGAATTGTATTCACACACTGCTCAATGGTCAAATACTCAACGGTCAGTATACAAACTCACACTCACTCAACGGTCAGTATACAAACTCACACTCACTCAACGGTCAGTATACAAACTCACACTCACTCAACGGTCAGTATACAAACTCACACTCATGATACAAACTCACTCCCTGCAATATGTATACTCACACTGATGACCGGTGGTATACAAACTCACACTCACTCACAACTCTAAGATGGGTTTTAACAGTTGATCAAACAACTCCATCAGAACTTCAGTCTCAAAATCAGCATCAGAATGTTATCTGTTTGCACATTTGAACTTAGCTCTATAGCAATTCTCAATTGTATCTTGTCTCGATTGACTTATCTGATGGTTACCACCGGCTTACATATTTGGACATGTCATCAGGATATTGGCAGGTTGCATTTACGACTTTGGTCCATTGCAACTCTCGTTCATTTCTTTTAACTTTACACATCATCTTCAGTTAGAATAATACATATACATTTAAAGCTTTTGATTTATCTCAGAATCTGTGATTCGATAATCTGCCTATTCATATTGCTATTGTGTTGTTGTAGATGACTGAAAGGGTGACAATACTTCTTATGTTTACTGTACTGAAAGAAAGTTAAATCTTAGAAGAATAGTATGTTAACCACTAGCAGATAAGCAAGTCATGTATTCACTGGCTTGTTTATTTGCCAACTAGTTATTATGAGGTTGGCACCGAGTTATTAACAGGCTGCACATTTGGACGTTGTATATTTTATGAGATTGCCATTACCATAACAAATACCTTGCCAATGACAAACATATAAATGTAATGCTCTTTGATGTGGTAATCATTGCACCATTGTTTTTTACAGACGTCCACTCGCACTCTGACTGCCGCGACCTCTCGTACTGTGAGCATTACGTCCATGACCTCGCCGCAGACAGCCGCCACCGCATGCTGGAGCGGCGCTGCAGATCCCACGGCCTCCTGCACAGGTGCACACCTCAGAACACCATTAACAGTCAGAAAATAATGGCAATATTGTGAAATTGTCGAGGAACCCCATAATTTGGAAGGCGCTGGACTCGAACTCTCCTGCTGACACCAGACCAGTCATTATGTGTCAGGCAGGCGCTCTAACCAGTTGAGCAAACCTCCCTATGATCATTCAGAAACGTTCATACTTTGCCACATTCAAAATCCTCTCTTGGATTAATCCCTTGCCACTGTATGTTACTATTTCTGTAGCATTCTTTATCATCAACCTTTATCCTTGAATCTTTCCTTATAGGCAGTTGTGCAACGTGCATGATACTACCTGTATCTGCCGTCACCAAGCCACTTTTTTCACGATATCTTTCATTCTAGGCCTGCCTAAATCGTATCATCAGCTATCATGTTTAAAGCTTTATAGAATACCATACGAAATGGATCATGTATTCCCCACTTCCCTAATCCTTACAATCATGCTATTCACATGATTTTACTCATCATCAAACCTTAATATGTAGTGCTTTTTAATGAGCTTATTCAGTCATTCAGTATGTTGCATATTAACGTGTAGTTCATATTCCCAGATGCCGTTCCTCCCACGAGTTGCCCTCGTCGCTGGACGGTGCCGGCGGCCGGGGCCGTCCGACCAGCGGCGGCCTCACACACGACTACCTCCACGTGCCGGAGCAGTACGGGGGCAGCGGCGGCAGGGGACTCCAACATACATACCGCTCTTGGTCAGTGGGACCCAGCTCTCTGGTCAGTGGTCCCTCCAACATACCCCTCTCTGGTCAGTGGTCAGTCCCTCCAACATACCCAGCTCTCTGGTCAGTGGTCCAGTCCCTCCACTTGATTTCCTCCAACATACCCAGCTCTCTGGTCAGTGGTCAGTCCCTCCAACATACCCAGCTCTCTGGTCAGTGGTCAGTCCCTCCAACATACCCAGCTCTCTGGTCAGTGGTCAGTCTCTCCAACATACATTTTTCTCACATGGTCACATGGTCAGTCCACTCCAACATACCCAGCTTCTGGTCAGTGGTCAGTGGCTCTCTGGTCAGTGGTCAGTCCCTCCAACATACCCAGCTCTCTGGTCAGTGGTCAGTCTCTCCAACATACCCAGCTCTCTGGTCAGTGGTCAGTCCCTCCAACATACCCAGCTCTCTGGTCAGTGGTCAGTCCCTCCAACATACCCAGCTCTCTGGTCAGTGGTCTCTCTCCAACATACCCAGTGGTCAGTGGTCAGTCCTCCAACATACCCAGCTCTCTGGTCAGTGGTCAGTCCTCCAACATACCCAGCTCTCTGGTCAGTGGGTCCAACAGTCTGGTCAGTGGTCAGTCCCTCCAACATACCCAGCTCTCTCTGGTCAGTGGTCAGTCCTCCAACATACCCAGCTCTCTGGTCAGTGGTCAGTCCCTCCAACATACCCAGCTCTCTGGTCAGTGGTCAGTCCCTCCAACATACCCAGCTCTCTGGTCAGTGGTCAGTCCCTCCAACATACCCAGCTCTCTGGTCAGTGGTCAGTCTCTCCAACATACCCAGCTCTCTGGTCAGTGGCGTATCATGTGTTAAAGGTTGTGCTCAGTGGCCAAGCAAGTATGCTTGCACAAAACAATATGGTGCGTTTTGTGCATTCTGAAAGTTTCTTTCATTTTAACAGCTTATTAGAATATCTAGAGCATTTTTAATACCACTTTGTAAGAGGCCAGCGATAAACCCTGTCATGTACAGCATAGCTTATGAATCTATGAGTCTAAATCAGACTAATAAGCTTGGTTCTTAGAGTCATGAGTCATGAGTGGTTTTACTCTAAGACATAAGGAAGTAGAAAGACCATGGAGATGGCTTGGTTACTATTTATTATCTGACCTCTACAATCCTCCACACAGATTTATATCTTCTCTTCTTATAGACTAATGCAGCTCACGGCATCTAACAATGATAAGACTTGTATTGTTGGTTAGACTGAACCAAGCTTATTAGTCTGATTTAGACTCATAGACTCATAAGCTATACTGTACATGACATTCCATGAAAACACGTGAAGCAGCAATGAATATGAGTATGAAAACCGAATGATTTGTGTCAGACGTAACTTGACGGTGCAGTGATGAAGCGGCCCTCTCTCCCCGAAGCTATGTGACATCTGCCGTTATATGCATGGTAAAGTCTGGCAAAAATCATTCGATTATGTAGCTTCACGTGACCTTGTGCTCTATTCAACAAGAAGGTATGGTATTTTTAAAGGTGTAATAGATATTAAACGGGAAGATTAGTAGTTTGTGGATCCTTGATTTTATAGAACACATATATTTTTGACTGAGCCTTATCTTTAACTTACAGCCAGTCCTGACAAACATTTGGCCAGCCTTTAGTTATGTCAACATGGCATTCCCATCTACAAAGTAGCCTCTATCACTCAGCCTGTCACTCACAAAGATCCACCAGATTCCATGATTCTCCTCCAGTCTCAAACTCCTGTATTGCTCTGTAAACTTTCAACATCAGCCAGCGCTAGCAAAAAGACTGCCAGCTCACATATGTACTATGCCTACAGCCAGAGTGTTGAAGTTGTTTGTGCCTTGTCCTTTGTGAAGTAGTCTTATCTTGTCCATGAACAAGTTATTCCCGTTGTCAAAGCAATTTGTGAATTGCAGCCATATATTTTAATATGTCAGAAATCTGCATGCTTCGACTTTTGTCGACCAAAAACAGGTGACTGTAGTGTGCATTTATAGCCCAGCAGAGTCTCACTCCTTGCCTATTACTGCAGGTGTCACCAGCTTTAGGAACAGATATCGAGGCTCAGTTCAGCATGGCGCAGATTGGTGTTCTGTGTCAAACCCCCGGAGGAAACTTCACCAATGTGGAGGTCAGTAAACTCAAGTATCATCAATGTAGGTAGAGTACCTGGTCAACGCTCACCTTTTCTGCTATCCAAAGGTTATTCTAATTTCCCTTCAACCAGCAGATATCACTTAGATATCTTGAGGTATTCACTAGTTATCCCTATAGCTATGAGTTTCTACTCTATATAGAAATAGCTGAAGTTTTCTATTGTCAATTTGGAGAATGTTCTGTCCCTGTTCTTACAAAAGCAAGCTATTTTAACATGGACCGCCATCGCACAAAATCGAACCATGAGCTCATTGGTCACTTACGACTACCGTATAAGGCAGCCACCTGCGCTGCCAACCTCCATAAAGTTGCCACTTGTGCCTGCAGGTTGACACCGACTCTGACCTGGACGAGCATCCACTCAAACAGCACCTGGCAGCCAGCAGGAAGCCGGGCATCGTGACCACGGTCAAGCCGGGCGTCAGCTCGCTCACACCGTCCTCAGGAAACTCGTCAGCGTCGTCACGGTGAGCACTTGCTGACTGACCACCCAATACAAACCACCCACTGACCGCCAATACACCACCCAATGATCACACACTGACCAATAACTGGCCACTCACTGACCACTCACTTCTCACTGACCACCCAATACACCACCCACTGACCTCTCAATGACCAACCACAGACCGTTCACTCGCTTCTCACTGACCACTCACTGACTGTCCACTTATAGTTCACTCACACTTACATTATCCAATATTCTGTGACCACAGCAAGGTGTCGTTCTGCGACGCCCGTGAGGTGGAGCTCATGGAGCCCACGGCCGAGCTGAGGGAGGCTGAGGAGGAGGAGGAGGAGGAGGAGGAGGAGGAGGGGGAGGAGGAGGGGGGCCGGTGCTGGCAGAAGTACCAGCGGCAGGACGGCACCGACCACTCACAGCAGGACAACGGCTACCACCACATCTGGGAAGAGGTTCGTTTTTATGATAACTGCTCAATTTGACAACAGCCAGTGTTGTATGTTGTAATTGGAAGCAAAATACATAAACATGTTAATGCTAAAATCAATGAACTCTATGTCTATGAAATAGAGATGGCCATCATATTTTATCAGCCGCTTTATATCCGTCACAGAAGTAATGCAATTACATAGATACATTGGAAATGAACTGACTGTGTGTAAGTATTGACCGAGGATTCTTTCTCCAAGTTTATACGACTACTATATCACATAGCCTCTGCCCAAATAGATGCAGAAAGAATCCTGTAATGTCCAGTCGTGGCATGTCAGACTGTGACGGTTTGTCGGTTGCAGAGTAAGAACCCGCTGAAGGACTCGGCGTACCAGAGCAACGAGCAGTCCACGGAGCACGTCAGCATGTCGGTGCCGGACTCGCGCGCCGACTCGCGCCACGGCTCGCGCCACGCGTCCATCCACGGGTCACAGCAGGGGTCACAGCACGGCTCGCGCCACGCCTCGGTGGGTGCAATACAGATTCATACGCCCAAATACTTATCTTGAAAACATAGAGTACCGACCTCAACATACAAGCAAGTAGGGCTGCTGTCAGCCTATACACAAAGAGAATAAGCCCTCAGTCTTTGGTACCTTTGAGGATTAACTGGTTGTTATCCTCCCTCCACATGAGTCTCGTCCCGCGTAGCGCTGTGCGTGGGATGCTCAAAGCACACTGTGTCAGCACTGCTGCAGAGTCCTCCACTGGGAGAACGTTGGTGTAATAAATTTTAAACTTACTGACTTATTTTATTGTCATGTGCTGCCACCTAGTAACGGAAGTCTCCAACGGCAAGATTAAAATGGCTTTATCAAACAATTAGTTAGTTACTTTGTATTTATACCAAATATGATGTAATAGGTTTATATACATATGTGTATACTGTAGCACTTATGTGTATACTTTATTTTATTTATTTATTTTGCCATATGTACAAAAGATATTAATAATATAAAATTCAGGTAATTTACAATAATCATAAAAACAAAAACATTTAAAATCACATATATAAGTAGCAATATAAATGGCTGGGGAGGAAAGAAGTGGATTACTTATCAAGTTCCTCCCCATGTGTATATAATAATACTTTTATGACTATAAAATTGTAATAGGATTTGCTTCACAAATTGATGAAAACAGTGATAGAAACAACAATTCACATTAGTCCTATGACTTGTGTAAAATACAAACATGAAGAAAGTGACATTTTGATTATTTATAAGTATACTGTAGTACATATGTCTATACTGTAGTATATTTGTGTATACTGTAGTACATATGTGTATACTGTAGTAGAAGCTGCAAACTGGACTGTCCCACTAGGTGCTAGTGGAAGCTATAAACCGGACTATCAGACTTTATCCCCCCAGGTGGCCGGCTCGCAGGCCGCGTCCGTGGCGTGCTCCACCAACATCAGCCCCACGCAGCCGGTGGGCAGGACGGCCGGGCACAGGGCGGCGGCCGCAGACAGGTGAGGGCAGCGACGGGGCAGGCAGCATGGATGGGAGGCTCTAAGGGCCGAATACTTGGCAATTGATCACCGTCTAGGTTCAGTCTGGTGCTGTTGTGTTTGTAGAGACCAATGATCCTCTTCTGTGTTATAGACCACCACATCTACTTTCTGAATGAGAGGCTCTAAGTGCCGAATACTTGGATTGTGGCAATCGATACCCTATGAAATAATCGAGTAGGCATTGTAGAGTTATTTGGAAGATCGTGGATTCTAACTCACGGTCTCCCGTCCATGATTCAGACCAGTCATATGTCATGGACGGACGTGCTAACCACTGCACCAGTCTCCTTTGACAAAGTACACAAACTTTATTAGCCTACCAGCCTCGCCGCCCTAGTCACAATCACTGCCTACTACGATCAATTTCCTAACCATTACGCTCGTGCATGATACTTGAATGAACTGTTCCCTGGCCACTTCTTTTTACAAACGGTCTAGGTTCAGGCTGGTGCGGCTGTGTTTGTAGAGACCAATGCCCTCACCACACCTATCCTTCTTCTTTCTCCAGACCAATTATTCTTTGTTGGGAGAAAGAGTCCCTGTGGATAGTACACAACTGCCTGAAGGGTTAATATGGGTGGTTTCTCATAATAATGGATCAATAGGTGCCGTGCAGTTGTTATAAATGAGGGTAGTACTAGGAAAGTGGCAAGTTATAGGCATTTAAGTTTAGACTGGGGGCTAGAGGTGAGAGAATATCTTCTCAATTGCAATCCCTTATTCTTATGGACCACTTCACCTATTCCTCTTCTTTCCCCAGAACATCCTATTCCGTGTTCTAGATCACTTCACCTCTCCCTCTTCTTTCCCCAGCCCAAACACCCTCTTCTGTGTTCCAGACCACCACATCTATCCATCTTTCCCCAGACCAAACAACCTCGTCTGTATTCTAGACCATCTTCCCCATGCCTTATTGTTATGGACCACTTCACCTATCCCTCTTCTCTTTCTCCAGACCATTGACCCTCCGCTGTCTTCCAGACAACTTCACCTATCCCTCTTCTTTCCCCAGCCCAAACATCCTCTTCTGTGTTCCAGACAACTTTACGTATCCCTCTTCTTTCTCTAGACCATCCTCTTCTGTGTTCTGTGTTCTAGATCACTTCACCTATCCCCCTTCTCTCTGCAGACCACTGACTCTCCCCTGTGTTTACAGAGTGCCTCCCTCCCCCGCCGTCCCACCCCCGCCACCGTCCGGTCCACTGCCGCCTCTGGACGTGGACCACCGGGTCACGAACCAGCTGGAGCTGGCCGCACGCAAGCTGGCCGCGCTCACAGCGCCAGAGCCCACCCCGCCCACAGACATGATCCCCATGGTGCGGCTCGACAGCAACGCAGCAGCTGCAGGGTCAGTAGGCAGGGTCAGGAGGTCACACGGGGTCAGGAGGTCACACGGGGTCAGGAGGTCACACGGGGTCAGGAGGTCACACGGGGTCAGGAGGTCACACGGGGTCAGGAGGTCACACGGGGTCAGAAGGTCACGTGGGGTCAGGAGGTCACATGGGGTCAGTCCTTTACAATTTACTTACATAGTTACCCCCTCTACAATTTACATACATGGTTCGTGCACCTACAAACACAGAGAACTCCTCAAATGTAACCTACCCATCAGGCCATGAGCATTTGAAACCAGCCGGATAGGCTCTATTCCGTATAACATATATAACTAACAGTATGCTGGTGTTTCCAGGCTGCCCAAGGGCGCGGCGGTGGCGGCCGGCAGCAAGCACCGCCGCCTCTTCCCGAGCCGCGTCCTCAGCATGATCGCGGACGTGGAGGAGGCGGAGACGTCGCCAAAACTCGCCCACAGCCCACAGGTACTGCTGCTTGATCTCCCTTCTCCCATTGTGTACTCTAATTTCAACATCATAGCATGGGTCAGTTAATGCTGGGTGAACTGGGAGCTATGAGAAGCTGGTGTGCGTGTGCACTGACTGACAAAATGGCCACGTACATAAGGTTCTTCTAATATTGCAGACAGTTTCATAAAATGTATTTATAACAACTGGCTAAGAGTCAACCAAATTTATAAGATTGATAGATATATATCAAACCATTATCTTATGTACCCTGCATGCAGATTTTCACGAGATGTATTTCCTACTTGTTAGGTGGCATCTAATAGCCAAAACTCGTAGCTAGAACTTGTCAATTCAAAAGTACAAACTCACTAGCAGTTCAGAATGCACCATTAGACACCAATCCTTAAACTCCATCCAAAATTGACAATGAAATGGAAACTTCATAGCTTAATTTGAAAAATACCATCCATTTAATCATCCATAATCCTTAGAATACATCCAAGATTGACAATAAAATGTCAGCATCATAAGTTAATTTGATAAAAATAGGATAAGTTAAACCACCAGCAAACCCAAAAACCGCTCCCAGACTGACCGGTCAGTGTATTGTATTGTATTTATTGAGTGCCTTCTGATAGAAGAGTTTACATTACAATGATTTTGTGAAACAGCAAATAAGAAAATATACATGAACTAACTTAATACATATTTACATGCAAAATAGCACCAGTATACTAACAATAAGTACATTAATTTGGTTGACAAAAAGGATACAATGTGAAATCTAACATTACTACAGTAAATCTTTTACTTTACTCTTGCAGGTCTTTTGTAGCATTATAATATGCATTAACGAAAGTATTTACATATGTACTTTATAAGAAAGTTGTATGTCGCGTCCCATTCATTATTGTACTGTACATGGAAACAATTGTGTGTGCAGGTTCCCGCGAGCCCCCACAGCCGGCGGCAGGATGAGCAGGCGGCGGTGGCGGTCAGTCCCCAGCTGAGGCGAGAGAGCCGTGTGAGCCAGGAGGATGGGGGAGGAGAGCAGCAGCGGAGCGGCCACAGAGGGCAGGAAGAGACACCCGGCACTGCCACGACAGGCCGGCAGGATACCGTCCACACGAGGTATCAGCCCGCCCGCCTTGCCTTTCATTTTCCCACTTTATATCCTCCTTTCTAGGAGCTTTTTACAGGCAGGTTAATTAACAAACTGAGCCTCGTGGGTGGAGGGATCACACTGGCTATTGTTTTAATACTAGGCAAGTTCTTTATTGTGCAGAGGGGTGGCTTGTCCTCAAGGACTTTTTTCTTGCACAGGGCCGTCTTTTAATGAAGCTTTCAGACCTCGGGCTTGGTGTCGCCACTGTCTTGTATGATATACTTGACAATGGCACACACTGTGTGGAGATCGGCAGTACAGTATGGCTGTAGGGTAGTGATTACGTTATAGTGTTTTACAACTCTCCATCTTCACAGGCTCAGTTTGTCAATTGACGTCACCAGGCTACCTCCATATGGCTGTATGGACTTGTTTGTCAGACCACCACCGTAGTACCCATTTTGGTCGCTACACGCTTCTAGATCTCCCTTTTCCCACATTGTACTTTAAGGAATGATCACAAGTAATGATACCGGGGGTCGTCCATTTATTGGGGCTTGAAGAAAAAGTTAGCCGACCCCTCCATCAACATTTTAAAAAGTTGAGTGACCCCCCCACCCAACCCGCTAAAGAAAAAGTCCTCTATATAGTCATTGCAATGCTAAAAGAAAATATTTAAAAAAATATACCGTAGCGTGATAAAAAAGTTCAGCGACCCCCCGGAAAGGATTCGGAAAAGTTGGACGACCCCCCACCTTTTTGGAAGATTGTTCCCTTAATTCTAACATCATAGCATGATTTGGAAATAGGGTCAGGTTAAAACACCACCAATCCTCAGAATCCATCCAAGATTGACAGTGGGCAGTAGCGTTTCTTTGGCTTACATCCGTACCCTAGTCGATGCCACAATCAAAATCCATAAAGTTACTGGTGCCTGCAGCCAATCAGAGCAGCTCATTTGCATATATGTACTTCAAACAGAGGAAATATAGGGTAGCCATTTTGTTTTTCTAATTTCAGAGGTCAAAGGTTAAAAATATTTTTGTTAAACCCCCAAAATAGGCTAAAACAACTGTCAGACCACTTATACTAAAAAATGCCTCACAAACTTTTTAGAGCTGCATGTTCCCAAAATTAGGCCTGACTATCAGAATAGAATATTGATTTTACGGAAATTCACGAGTTTTGCCGGCGTGAGGCATTGTGAGCTGTGTCTCTCAGTGATCCGTCCACCTTAATTAGTACACGACAAACTGATATTGCTGATGTGTGAATCAAATGCTTATGAACCGTCACTTTATGGCGTCTCACTGATACAGTGAGAAATGCATACTGTAAATTGGTATGCTCATTGGAAGTGCCCCAAACAATATTCTGTCACCATGAACTGATTCTAATTTGAAGATCCCACAGATGATAGAAATTCTAGAAGACTCATTTATAAATATCCCACTATCCCACTAGTCCAATGGGAATCTTCACACTTCTAGGAAGATCCCATGATCTGAAGATCTCAACTCAGAGCTACTAATCCCCTAGAACACTACTCAGAACTTATAAAGCCATCAGCCTCATTTTCCTATAGTCAGCCTCACTTCCAGGCTCTCTACCTGTAATAGTTACTTGAATTTTGTGTGTGTCAGTTGTATGTATGGATCTGTGTGTTGCAGGCAGCCCTGGGGGGCGCTGGTCCCCCGCGGGGGGCGGCTCGGGGGGCAGCCCCCGGGCGGCGGCATCGTCCCCCCGCCGCGGCTCACGGAGGAGGACAGCGGCGGCGGCGCGCGGGGTACATCAGCGTGGCGGGGCACAGACTCGCCGTGTCAGACGTGTGACGTGTGAGCGCTGCTGCGTCAGACGTGTGACGTGTGATGTGAAACGTGTGACGTGCAGGATTTTTTTACAAAAGGGTTGATTTCATTTTCAACTGTACACCAAAATGCTCACAGACTTGCAAAAAAGACATGAAAAGGGAGCAAAGCGCCGCTTGTGCCAGCCCTTCTGGATATGAGAGTTGGCTCGGTGAGACAGATGATTCGACGGACTAGATCTTGGTGAGATTGGTGGGGCATGTCTGAGATGTATGACAAGCGCTAGATCTAGTTGGACACATGCCAGTCAAATGTTTGGTGACAGATAGTTGGATTCTACACGTCAGCAGCCTGTGGGATGCCAGACAGGGTAGGAGCTGGATCTGTGTTACTCAATGAGACAAAGTACTGTGTAGTTATATCGTCATATCTCAGTGTATGACTGTGTTCTTGTCACAATTGCATGATATTTTTACTAAAAGACTTGAGTCCAGATCATTGAACTATATAAATGGTACATTTTGTTGATTGTATCATAGTTGCTTTAAAATGCACCCTTATCGTGATATCATATCATAAACAAGCTTAAAATGCAAAGATGTGAAGTGCGTTCAAGAGATAGTGATCTCAGGTTGGTGGAAACACTCAGTAAAACATGGAGCTTGTACAGTGAACATTGTATCTATTATTCTCCTTGATGACACATAGGAGAATTCTAACACTTTTGCTGACTGCAAACTTGAAAGGGGCGTTGATTTTCATTTGTCACTGGTCTTTATAATTTACAGGAGCGTTGATTTCCATTTGTCAGATATTTTTATAATTTATAGGAGCGTTAATTCTCATTTGTCAGAGATCTTTATAACTTATAGGAGCATTAATTTCCATTTGTCAGATTTATTATAATTTACAGGAGCATTAATTCTCATTTGTCAGAGATCTTTATAACTTACAGGAGCATTAATTTCAATTTGTCAGATTTATTATAATTTACAGGAGCATTAATTCTCATTTGTCAGAGATCTTTATAACTTACAGGAGCATTAATTTCCATTTGTCAGATTTATTATAATTTACAAGAGCATTAATTCTCATTTGTCAGAGGTCTTTATAACTTACAGGAGCATTAATTCCCATTTGTCAGATTTATTATAATTTACAGGAGCATTAATTCTCATTTGACAGAGATCTTTATAACTTACAGGAGCATTAATTTCCATTTGTCAGATTTATTATAATTTACAGGAGCATTAATTCTCATTTGTCAGAGATCTTTATAACTTATAGGAGCTTTAAGTTTCATTTGTCACATATCTTTATAATGTATTTTATCATGTAGAAATCGCCTATTACATGAATTTGACTGATTACTCATTGAACTGGTTATGCATGCTCTATCAGACGTCAAGCGGGGACCGGTGTGTCCCTGCATGAGCGCATCCTGTTGCAATCTTGATATTGTGTGCTGTGGCCATCTCCGGATCTCTGCGCCCGTGACTCTTAAAGACGCATGCACAGCAAGTGCCTCCTTACATAGAGTGAATTAGTAATTTTGTTTTTTTAATACACTTGACATGTTGCTCTTTATAACTTATGATTTTTCAATTATTAGTATGCGTTTTAATGAGATGTCAATGCCCTTTTGAATGTTGAATGCCATATTGATTGCCACTTCCATATTATATATCTCCCCTGGAAAGAAAAGCCCTGCAATGCCTGCATGAAATACCAGCCTCTATCACACGTGAGCCAAGAGCCAAAATTAGCTGGTCAGAAATATGTATTAAGGCTGATAAAAAGGCAAATTTGACAAACATGATTTTTGCCTATATTCCATTAAATCAAGTAGGCAAAATGGCACACTGCGCATAGACAAAAATGTAACTATTCAACTGACTCAGCAAGTACCATTTATGTGAGAGAAAAGTTAGATATGACATGAAATTCACCTGTGCGTGTCTTTTTAGCCTCTTTACAACACGCTACGTTTCAAGATTAAATCGTGATCCGCATAGCGTCTTGAGGTGGCCACAGCTAGAAATTGAACCCTGCAATGAGCAAGTTTATGTTGTGTTGTCAGTGAGAGAAATGTACAAGAGTGTGTGTGTTTGCATGTCTGCTATGTGGCCTGTGTTTGGTCAAGGCATAGAAGATGAATATGCACGTATGAGTGGGGGAAATGAGACTGGTGTTATAGGTGCAAGTGTACTAGTTGTTCGCTGCAATTGCAGCTTGAATGGCCTTATGTAAATACAAATTACACGAGTGATAACATGCAACTAGATGTAATTGCTGGAAACATGATGTCAATGAAGTGGCTCGACATTTATTCATTGATATAGAGTGTCATATCAAACTGAATCTCAACTTTATGTCATTACTCTGATGTACGCCTTGAAGTGAATGTAGAAGAGTGGCAAATGTATTGAGTCCCACATGACGCACATAAATGATATTTACTATATATTTACCCCGTTAATTCTGCCCTGTGTGTAACAAACGGTTATGATTGTCAAAATATCAACGCTCCCCACTGTGTTATGACATGTTTATTTGGCATTGAATTGGCAGTGTCCCCCTGGCTGTGAACATCAGGCATCATCTGTGTAGTCAATACTTATTTTCTATGCTGCTTATTGTGTTTGTTTTTATTCCAATTGTCATTTTACAATCGATTATTGCATCTTTCAAGAACAATTCTCAAGCAACATCTTAACTATCAAAAGAAAGCATTTCAAGTAATATAGTAATATGAACATTTCTTTATTTCAGATGAAATATACAATATCTGTTATCCATAGTAAAAACAATGCATGCTTTAACGATTTCATTAACATTTTCTAATGTTTTGCTGGCAGTTTTAACATAGAAACACCTATACTACACTTTTAGCTCTTGTTGTGCACTAATGTTCGCATTAGCCTTTACCCAGGAAATTAACCCTTCATTTAACATTTCCATCAAAGTCACTGCTCTCTTATGAAACGCAACAACAACAAAACATGCACTGATTGTCAAAATAAAGGACTCGTACTAACCATGACACATCACCAGTGTGTGGTGGAAACTGGCCGTAATTATCACACTAAATGCCGTAAATAGAATTTCCGACAAGTTAAATGATGCACAAAACAAAAAAACTGATTTCTACCTTGATTAATGTGTCGTTCCATTCCACAGCGGTATGATCATATCAAGAATTGTAGTCAAAAGTGTTTTGACAAATGTGTGAACACCAGAAATATTTGCCAGTTTTGTGCGTCGTTTTGCGCTGTTACCTTTACTATATAACTACTGTGTGGTAATAAATATACAATATAACCCCGGGCCGACCACCTCTTCATAGTGAATATGGTACAGTCACTAATTGTATCATATAACTATATTTTGTATTTGTGAATTGCATATCAAAATATATCAGACAGTATAGTTTAAAACATGAAACACTATGGCATGTAGTTTAAAACAGAGGTATTTGTAGAAGAAAAAGATGCTTTCATCAATTTCCAGCTGAATAGAACTTGAAAAAAAAATTTGAACGATATCATGTGTAATAAAGTTATCACAACTAAATAGCGTACACTACGCCTAACCCTGATTTCGTCTTGCTTTTCTATACCATCTTTAAAATGGTCTTTGCTCTAAGTATTGACGCTTATTAATAACAAGCTGAGTAAAACTTAATGCCGCCAACGTGAGCGCCTCAAATACAGTGACTAAATATAGTGGCAACCAGAGTGCAGGTGCCCCCAGCAGGTGCGAGCGCCAGGTAAAACAGAGGGTTTTTAAAAGTCATCGGACACCGCAAAACCATGGACACACTTGTTGCTATGGAGACCATTTAAAATGCTTTATTTGCCTCCTT
>CM032661.1:8564467-8577186 GCA_019095985.1 Streblospio benedicti | reverse complement strand
AACCTTATGACAAAATTAATATTAGACTACTTCAATTTCAAAACCTCGTTATTAAGAAACGCGGTTTTCCAAAGCGATAATTAACAAGAAGTGAGGAACTGTTATGAATCAATTTTTTTATTCACGGTTATAACTATAATCATAGCATACTTCACGATTTGCTTTCACACCATTTGTTCTTTAAAGTAAACAAGCAATAAAGGTTTAAAAATAATAATAAATATTGACGCTAAAGCAGTGTATTAATTCAATATTTGTAATATACGAGTTCGATTTTAAGAAAACAAATACATACATTGAGAATTTCGTTTGAACAGTGTGCTTCGTATTAATTTTATTTATTACTCCAAATTAATATTTGGGTGAGCGAGGTGTTGCACACACAAGCCTTTCTTTGGCTTGTATACACTATCTCACAATAAAATCAATGTCAACTATTCCCATATTTTTTACACTTACGTGTAAGCATGTTCAGTTGTTAGACGTCTGAAGATTTGAAAGAAATATAACATCGCTTTCAGTCACAAATTCATATAAACACAGTTTTATTAAAACGTTATTGGTATCAGTAATAGTGTGTACACGTTTAATTTAAACGTATTTGCTTTCAATGTCGATTATTGTCGTAGTTCGCTTTAAAAAAATAATTAGTTCACTCATTCTCCACATAAGGAACGACATTTTTTTAGACAACCATTAAAGTTTGGAAACATTGAGTGAACGTTATGAAATAGTTTTTAAAAATCGTCGTTATATACTATCACAGTTCAACGACGAAATAGTCGCTTCTTATTAATTGTTTCTAAACTGTGAGGATTTACGTTGTTATTTTTAAAAATAAAACCAAGCTTTGAAAACGGTGTATCAATTCGATATTTATAATATAAGAGTTCGATTTTTTTTAAACGAATATATACATTACAAATTTCATTTGAAGAAGTCGAATATAAAAACTGAGGTTAAATCTCTTGCGATATTAATCAAATATTTGTGTGATGGAAGTTGCATACTTCCACAAAATAAACCAATATCTGATAATTTAACACTAACTGTGCTAACAAATGATTTGAAATTATTTCTAAGAACATTCAATTCGAAATAACAATAATAATAATATCAACGCCAAATATTGTAACGGTATAAACCTGCTTAATTATACGCAAATCGTTAATGAAACCATCCTCTATACACATCTATTTTACGTGTTTGCAGCTGCTTTCCAAAACTATCCCCCCACAGTTCACAAAGTTTGCAAGATCGCGTCATGTGATGAACTGATCACAGTTAATTGAGTTTAAAAACCCATTAGCGTCAGAAATTGCTGTGACGAAACGAATAGAAAAGAAATAGATGACAGCCTTAACATATTGACATCGTCTTACGAACGCGAACGTGTAATCACAATGAAGTTATCGCTTACTATACACGGTTGGATTACTCTTAATAGCAACCAAAATGACATTAGTGTGATACCTGCAGATTGTCGCTAAACAAAATGTATCGAGGTGAAAAAGAACTGCCAATCTTGTCTCACACGTAAGATGATCGTTCATCACGGTAAAATGAATATTATTGCTTCATTTGTCTAAAGTTTAATTTGTTTAGACGTAATTATGTCAACGTGTTTTAATTTCAAACAATGGTTGGTAAGGTGTTGCTTAGGTAGATAAAATTAAATGGAGCTGCATGCCGTTTTCAATGTCAATTCACGTATAATTAAGCAAGTTTTTACCGCTTACAATATTTGGCATTGATATTATCATTGTTATTTCGAACTGTCTGTTCTTAAAAATAATTTCAAATCATTTGTTAACATTGTTAGAGTAATATTATCAGATATTGGATTATTATGAGGAAGTGCGTATTTAAGGTGAATTCCAAAGTATCGGTGCAATAGTCTCCAAACCAGGATACATTGGTTTTTATTACAATATATACGGGTCGCGGACGTTGTGTTCTTTAAATCTAATTGATTTGAATATCTACTTTTTATACGATATGGTAATAATGCGCAGTTCCGACATTTACTGAGGTACAGTTTGTAAAATCTTCGGGGTGGGTGGCTCACCCCGTCAGAAGTGAAGGCTTTCGAGGTTAAGACGATAAGATGTGAATGCTGTTGCACACTGTATATTACACCTTTTGTGTCATTATTAGCGAATTTTCGTTCACGAGTGGTCACAATCTAATGAAATGACAATTCTTAATTTAATGAATTAGTCAAATAACTATGTTACTTCTCTTTTGAAGACAACGGCAATCACAAGGTTGTCAATAACACGTGTTGTTATTGTATCCTGTTAATAATTGACGACGTCACTCTCTCTCATTTCGAAACTTTAATGGTTGTCAAATAAAATGTTGAAGAATGGTGGATAAGTCAAGTCGTTATGTTTTTTTTTAAAAAAATAATGCAAAATATTTTATTCACTAAGAATTTTCAGGAATGATGTTTAATAAAAAAAAAAAAATGAAATTTTCACAGCTCTGGTAACAAATATCACGATGAAATAAAAACGGTATTAGAACTTCTATATAAAGTAACAGTCTTTAAATATTGCTTAATGTGTGATACGATATTATCAATAGCGAACAATCTGAAGAGGTCTTTGTCCTGGCACAATTCTTTGAGACTCTTTTTTTTACTCCAGTTGATTAATGGTTTTTTAAATTGAACAACCTTGGGAGCCAAAAGTTGGAGCTAAAAGTACGGGATGTATCTTTTACATGAATGGTAGGCTTTGTCCTTTCTAAATTCACCTGGCTTTTTACACCGGTTGATTAATGGGTTTTAAATTGATTAACCACGGTGCTAAATGCTGCGCACGTCTTTTACAGGAATGGAGGGTTTTTTATTGTCGTTTGACAGCCATCTCAGGGACGGTCATTGCACTGAGGGTTGATTAATGGGTTTAAAATTGACATGACGTACTTTACCCGAGGTTACATAAACGATTAATGACATTTTAATGGAACGGTTTTGGGAGCCGAAAGGGGCGCGCACATCTTTCTTACGAATGCAGTACCTCGATTGGTCGTGATGCACGTGGTGGGCCTGGCCTAAACCTGCTTAAACTGGTTTGATTGACGTTTGACGGCCATCTCAGGGACAGTCATTGCACCGAGGGTTGATTAACTGGTTTAAAATTGACGTGACGTACTTTGATGACCTCGTCTAAACCTCATCTAAACGATTAACGGCGTTTTAATAGATCAGCCTTGGGAGCCGAAAGGGGGCGGATATCTTTCTCACGAACGCTGGGGTTCCATTGGTCGTGACGCACGTGGGGGGACGAGCCTAAACCTGGTCGGTTTCTCGGCCTTGAACGCGCCTGCGCCTCTTCAAGGCTGAGCATTGACCCGATTAACCTCCCCAAGGACGGACTCAAGGTGAAGATAGCTTTAAGACATATTGTCATCATACTGAGAAACTCCCACCAGTACCAATATGAAATACCTAAATAGCTTTTATAATTACCGCTGTTTGTGTAGTACACATGGCCATATGTGTGGCATGAAAGATGCATTCTATAATTCCGTGCAAAAATCACCACCAATAACCAACGCTGATTGGTCAAACAGCGTGCTCAATTATACGATTGACTGCACGCGCGGAGACCACTACTACGGCACTAGTCTAAACTCGTCACATTTTCAATACAGCCGCTGACGTCGCATGGTCAAAAGTTTAGACTAGTGCCGTAGTAGTGATCTCCGCGCGTGCAGTCAATCGTATAATTGAGCACGCTGGTTGACAAATTGACTTGCGATGAGAACGTCATGATATGATTTATTTTAAAATAAAAACGAATCAGACACTCGTTTAGTGTGGATTTTAGTCATGATAGAATGGTATTTGACCACTCGATTGTCGTGTCAATGGGAAAATTGAGCATGCTGACATCTGATTTACCCTCACTTTGTTCGGGTAAATCAGACGTCACTTCATTCGGGTAAATCAGACGTCAGCATACTCAATTTTCCCATTGACACTCCAATCTCGTGGTCAATTCCTACAGTTTGCATTGTGAATGTGAATCAGAAACTAGTCTTGTTGGTTATTATATCACATACCCTTAAAACATATTGTCATCCTTTCCTATTTTTTCATTTAAGGCTATTTACTTAAACAGCCACTTAATAGCAAGAACTCATAATCAATATTGTCACTGCTTTAAATACGTGGCAAGGAATGCCTTAATAGTCTCTAATGCAGGAGTTTTACTATATGATTTTTATATGGCTAACAAGATAAAGGTCAACCAGACTCTACATTACTCATACTTTAGATGTTTGTAGTATATAATTAGAGATAAAAATAAATCTTAAAACTCACCTTTTCTTGCTGAACTCCATAAATAAACCGACCACACCTTAAACAAACATGTCTGACGTTATAGGGAACAGGATGTGTTAGGATCTGTTGTTGATATTAGAGAGAACACTGTATGGAAAGCTCTTCAGTAGACTAGAGGATCAAGCTCCATAGAAATGCAAACAGAATTAGACTCTTGATCTCTATTGAAGACGTCTCCGAGCAGAAAGACTGGTGTTAACGGTCGCATGTCTAACTGCACATCTGACCACTCTGTGGGGTAAGAAAGAGGTTGTGACTTTAAGTCCACGGCCAATCAAAGCTTTACAGTGCTCCCCAAATATTTTACGATATACATGACTTAATATAGAAAAAAAGGCATACGCCCAATGAATGAGGCAAATTATGTGCAACCTCAGCATCGAGTTTTTAATGAACAGATTACATTGGCTAACATAGTATTGTCACATAATGAAGGGGTTTCTAGCATATAGAGTGACTGGTGCATTGGATAGCGCGCCCTGCTACACATAATGTGGTCTGTAAGTGGTAGAATGAGAGGTCGTGACTCGAATACACAGCTGCCTGATCCACAGTTAACCAAAGCTTTACAAGCATCCCCAGTAATTTTGCAGTATATTCAATCAAAGACATGCCAACATGTAAGAGACAATATAAGGAGCATTGGTAACAGTTAAGACAGATTAAAGCTTGTAATGTTGTATAACGTTTGAGTACGTTTTCATAAAAAATGCCAATATAGCAAAGTAAATTAAGCCCCCATACAGCGTGGATTCGACCCTTTTTCACTTACATTTCGTGAGATGACAGTCCTTGTATCCTTACAATATTTTGCAGCGTAGTGCGGATAAAATCTTTCCATTCATCAGAGGTGCATGGCCAAGAGTAAACTGCCATAATTTCCATAGAAATGCACGTATATCAATCATTCTATCATTCCGTGCAAAAATCACCGCCAATAACCCACGCTGATTGGTCAATCTCCGTGCTCAATTTTGCGATGGAAAACACGCTCCCAAAAAAAAACCACGGCGCTAGTCTAATCTCCTCACAATATCAATACAGCCGCTCACGTAGTAAGGCGCGTTCATGCTGTGCGGAGTGCAACAGTTTAGACTAACGCCTCCGCGCGCTCAAAACTGTAGGAATTGACGTCTCCGCGCGCTCAAAACAAACGAAATTGACTTGAATGTTGAATGTTATAATATGATTTATTTTGAAATAAAATCATGAAAATGGATTTTAGTCATGATAGAATGGTGATTGACCACTCGATTGTCGTGTCAATCGCAAAATTGAGCATGCACACGACAATCGAGTGGTCAATTCCTACATCTTTTCACCAAAATATGAATAACTGTATATAGTTTTCCCCAAAGTTTGCTTGTGAATTCAATTCTACAGTGAGAACAGTGAGAGTAGAACCAAAATGTAAAGAAACCATTTCCTGTTTACCCCATTCCCAATTTCGCCAATGTTTTGAAACCAACCATCACATTTTCCAATGCTTAGAAGCTCTATATCGTTCGCCGGGAATGTTTTATTTTTGCAACAAGAGGGTCGAAATAAATGCATCTCAGTAATAAGAAAATAATTGTCACTTAGTCACAAAAGTGAAAAGAAAATCAATACAAATGTATTTCTTAGAAAGATGTGCTGGTGGACAGAAATCCAAGGATTTCTGGCCAGCAATAAAACCTTTTTTGTCTAAAAAACATATATCTGGACAACAGAAAATCATATTAAAATGTGACAATGTAATTGTAAATAATACTAAAAAAGTGTGTGAAACCTTTAATAACTTTTATGTAAATGTTGCTGAAGGTATTGGAAAAGGAGTTGTATTTGATCGGGAAACAAACCCCAGTGTCATAGCCATAAAAGAAAACAAACCAGACACCCCCCCTACTTTTGAATTCCAACTAACTGATATAGAAACAGTATCTAAAATTATTTCAAAAATTGATGTAAAAAAAGCCACCGGAGTTGACAATGTTTCGGCAAAATTATTAAAGGCAGGTACCCATGTTTTGACTCATCACATTCTTAATCTTATAAACTGCTCTATTTTAAATAGTGTGTTTCCTGACAGTTTGAAACTAGCACAAGTTGCACCATTGTTTAAAAAATTAGGCCCATTGGAGGTAACAAACTATAGTCCTGTAAGTATTCTTCCAATAATATCTAAAGTTTTTGAAAAGATTCTCTCCAATCAATTATCTGAATACTTTGATAAAATTTTTCATAATTTCCTATGTGCATTTAGAAAAGGACATGGGTGTCAAACCACTTTGCTAAGATTATTAGAGGACTAGGAAAGCAGCTTTAGATAAGAGTTATTATGTAGCAGCAATTTTAATGGATCTGTCAAAAGCATTTGATTGCCTTCCTCATGATATAGTATTGTGTAAATTGTCAGCATATGGTTTATCTGAGTCTTCAGTAAATCTTTTGAAAAATTATCTTTCCAACAGTAAACAGCAGATTAAAATTGAAGGTGTTGTCAGTGAATGGGCAAATATAAGTAAAGGTGTTCCTCAAGGATCCATACTAGGACCTCTCTTATTTAATGTGTTTATCAATGACATTTTTTATTTTATCAAAAAAGGAACTTTATATAATTATGCAGATGACAATACTCTATCTTTTGCTCATCCAGACTATGATGTTTTAATTAGTACCTTAGAAGAAGAAATTCTTGTTTTAATTGATTGGTTTAAGATAAATTGTATGAAAGCTAATCCTGACAAGTTTCAGGCCCTGGTAGTTGGTAACAATACACTAAAAAAATAATCCTGTATTCAATATAGATTCTGCTATAATATCTTGTGATGATGTTGTAAACCTTCTTGGAATCAGCATTGACTACCAGCTAAACTTTGACAGCCATATTAGAAGTTTGTGTCGTAAAGCATCACAACAGCTAAATGTCCTAAAACGCATTGGATCATTTCTCTCTCGGCTAAACAAACTTATTATTTTTCATACTTTTATATTATCAAATTTTAATTTCTGCCATTTGGCCTGGCATTTTTGTTCTAAAACCAATACAAAAAAGCTCGAAAAAATTCAAGAGCGGGCACTACGTTTCATCTATAATGATTACGATAGCTCTTAGGGACGGTGCAATATTTACCAGGCAGGGGGACCGGTGCATATCGAAAAACTTGTCTGAAAAAAGGTCTTGTCCCCTGCTGATGTGATGAAGAAGAACCTGATGTCCCATGACCTCTATTCATAAAAAAAAGTCCGCGTCCCATCCTATGAATATTCGCGTGATTAATTTGTACTGATTCGCTCACGTCGAGGTGGGATTTTAGCAGCTTAAAAAAAGTACATGTCCCATGCCCAATGAGAATGAAAAATCATCCGGTCCCCCTACTTTGCACATTGAAAAAAGTACCTGTCCCCCTACCAAATGCACCGGTCCCACTTCCTGGTAAATATTGCACCGTCCCTTACGAACAACTTCTCAGTATTGCTTGTGTTCCCTCCCTTCATGTCAGACGAATGAGAACAATGGCAGCAGAAACATTTAAAATTTTGTATAAATTAGCTCCTCTGTGTCTTCATGACTTGGTTCATTTTAAAAATAGTAATTATAGTTTTAGATACTCAAATATTGTTGACCTACCTAGGGTACGAACCACTAAATTTGGGGAAAAATCGTTCAGGTACAGTGCTGCTGAACTATGGAATGACCTGCCTGAATATATAAGATCTGTGGGGAATTTTAATCAATTCACTAATCTCTTACAATCTTGGAATGGGAAAATATGTAAATGTACTGCATGCTCTAATTAATTGTGTTACTTCGTCAGGTGCTTTATGCTCTAATTATTTGTAATTAATGTATTGTGTATGTGTATTATGCGCACGTGTGACTGTGTATGAATGAGTCGATCAAAAGCTCCTTAGAGCTTGTGTTTATTGTTGTAATCTATATCGACTTTAAATAAACTTTATCTTTATCTTTAATTAAAAATATCTGACAAATGTTTTAGGTAATGATTTATATTTTTTTGATGGAAGAAGGGGTACTCAGGCTAAGACAGTGATATGTAGGGAAAACAATGAGTAATCAATATATGTACAGTTATATGTATGTAAAACCATAAAAAGATTAACATTATCTAAATAAAAAAAATATACTTTTCTCAGACAAAGAATGCACCAGAGAGCTTCTAGAGACATCCATTTAAAAAAAGTTTCGGGGGAGCATGCCCCCAGACCCCGCCCCCAGCTATATTTACTGTCTACGCCGCTTGCAACTGCGCCTTCGGCGCTCACTTCCAAGGTCCCACCTTTGACGCTCTTCTTTTCAACAACTTTGAATTGGGTCAGTGTCTTTTGAATATCAGGCCACTAATAACATTGGGCTAGTGCTCCTGTTATTGCTCTCGCCAAATTGGCTAGAGGAGTTTGAAATGAGAGTAATTCCCTGTGATCACAAATCTACTGGTGTTCTTCCATCATTTCAAATGACTTGTTGATGTATATGACCCCCTCCTCTTGAACGTGTTCATTGTGTTGGTAATAGGTATTTATATACATGATTCTTTACATCACAACACATTTTTTTCACTTACATTGACAGTTTCACCAACTAGCTGTTGGCATCGTCGGAACTGTCATGAACCGTGACGAGGGGGCTACCAACTCTCAAGAGTTTACGATTCGGTTCTCGGCGGGAATCGGCAGTACTGACCTCCTGTCATGCGCAGAAGTGTCATTCCGACGATGCCAACAGATAGTTGGTGAAACTGTCAATGTAAGTGAAAAAAATGTGTTGTGATGTAAAGAATCATGTATATAAAAAGTATATGACCCCCGTTTTGCTCCAAAATCTTTCCACCTTCAACAGCTAAATCTTCATTTTTCCCCTTTACCCTAAACTTGATGTCATCTATTGATCTAGATAAAGCTTCCATCTCTTCTATAGCCTTAGCTTTATGACTGGGGAGGTGGTGTCCCTGCATAAGATGTTTTGGTGTGATAGTTTATCCTGGTTCTGTCTGATAGTATGCGATAGAATCATCAATGATGGGACGGGGGGGGGGGGCATGGAAAAAACATACAATGTGTCAGGGGGGGGCATGAAAAAATACTGACATGGTGATAGGGGGCATGATAAAAAATTGTCGTGAAAACTATTTCTCTTCACGCCACCCCCCCATCTGTAGTTAATGACCACTCCCTTCGTGACAGTTTAGGCTGTCATAGAGTGTAAGGGACCATTCAGTATTTATGACAGGGTGGGGTAGCAGGATTTTCCAAAAATGCTGTGAAAATCGTGTTAACCCCCCTCAATTTCATGTGATAGAAATTGATGTGACCCCCCCCAAACATTTAATGTAATCATTGTCAGTAAACCCAACTCCTATTTGATGAATATTCAATCCATAATATAAAAAACAGTAAATTTTAGTACAGAATCTCTAAAAAAAAATAGGGGTAAATTTTCTGTGAAAAAATTGATAGCGAAACAATGTATATAAATAATAAAATTACAGCCTACTTTTGACCTTTTTTTGAAGTTTTTGGAATAAATGCAGCTGTACAAAGGAAGAGGTAGAAAAAAAAAACATGATGCACAAAGCTGTTTACCAAATAGCAAGAATAGTATATATTTTTATTTGCAATTTGTTTAATTTTAGACGACACAGATGGTCTCATTGTTGGTTTTATATACTACTTATTCTGTGTGTTTGGAGACAATAAAGTCTAGAGTAGCCGTCACAATAGGACTAGATTAACACCATAGAATAATATAAATACTGCCTTTAACATTATCCAATCAGAGTGCTCTCAATATAAGTAAATTAATGTTCTCATTTCCAATTTTATGTATGCGTTATGTAAAATATGAACTGGTTCTTGTAAGCCATATCGGTAATCTAGTCATCACTTTGTACAATCATATATCAAATTATACATTACCTTTGACAAATAGACACAATGTATATATATTTATTATTAGTAACTAAATGTTATCAGACAACACTTTTAGACATCTTAGAACCAATTAATGTGCATTTTATTCTTAACTTTGTATTTTTAATGTTTAGTCTTTGTTTTAGGCTATTTCTTGATCTTTACATTTTTATAAATTGTCAAAATATTCCCTGAAGAGGACACTTAATTGTCGAAACGTCGGAATAAACTAAATTAACCAAAATTTTATTGTCCCCAAACACACAGAATAAGAAGTATAAAACCAACAAGTATATATTTTTAAATTATCTTCAATAGTAGAAAACGAAATGAGAGAATACTGTTAAGTTAGAAACAAATCAAAAACTCAATACATGAAAACCAAGTGAATATACCTTGATCTATCTTGGGTTTATTCTCCATAATATAAAACTGTCTGCAACTCTACATATCTATATACAGTGAACTAAAACATCCCTCGAGGTGGGAGAAACTGTAGCGTCAGACACCACAACAATAAAATCTTCACATTTAACAGTATATATTTCACAAAGACACACCGATAAATTTGAAGAGCAAATAAAATCATTTAATGTACCATGTTTTGATGTTCCAATCATACATTTTCTGCCCACTGCCATCAACAACTTGACAAAGCCCAGTTTGCCAGCACTGGGTTTTGTTAAGTTGTCACGACAACGGCATCTTTTCCATCAACAATCAACTTTATTTAGCTCCATTTTCAATAGTCCACCCTACAGACAATCACTTGAGCAGCGTTTGCCCTCAGAGATCCCACACGTCCATCACAAAACGCTGCATATCGATTTTTGATTTCCTTCGCCGCATTTTTTTTATCAATGCGTGATTTTTTCACCGGCTTTTTTTATCCTCTTTCTATCCTCATATCTCTTTTCTGCCAACACAACACCAAGTCTTAAAAATATCAGTCAATTGGTACATTCCAAACAATTCTCAAGAGAAAAAAAAGAACTTTTGAGCTCACAAATTCCACATCTGGCAGTTTAGAGAATTAACCTAATCACAGTGCATCGTTTGACCGCCCAATACAATCTCTGTCCTTCACACGACTGGCGCCATTATAACACACTGTGACGTCAGCAAATTATATCACATCAAAATCATGAGCGTGATGTCGCAATATTGTTGTCTTCCTGTCTTGTCACAAACATTTAACAAGTGCCACGTGAGTGTAAAACAATAATGCTAGAATGTACACAATGAAAACCATAATGCTAATTAGCCAGCAACAAGAAACAAACTTTGCCAACATTTTACTGAAAACCCTCTCCGCCTGACGGACTGACGTATTATTCTCACCTGTTATACAATACTTTAAGCTCCCTGTTAATCATAATAACGTCTGCCACAATCAGAATTAGTGAAGTAACAAATAAAACAGGTTTCCTATATATTTGGTCACAAACCAGTGAGTATTATCAGATGTTAGCAGATCGGTTGATCTGTTGACATCTCATTCTCAGAATAGTCCAAAATAAATGCTTTCGAAATCTACAAAGAATAAGATACAATAATGACAAATAATCCCGCTATACACATTGATAACTCTTCGTGTGCATTGCTGTACATGTACAGGTATTTTTCAAAAAAAAACATTCAAAGTCTGCACGCTTATTAAAAAAGCCCAGCTTGGGGACCATATTATGATCAAAGTCAATGTTAATTTTTGAGCCTCCCTAAAGTGTTATGCATTTTTAAAAAGGGGTTTCTAAAATAAAAAAAAAAACAATTCTCAAAATTGATCCTGTGGATTCACAATCTATAGAACATCAATCAACCCATTTATGATCTAATTACTTTACAAAACTGTGGTTCAAAATATATATTAGTTGTTGATCTATGATATTTCAAAAAAACTACTAATAATCATTTTCATTAAACGATACACATTCATTGAATAATAATTGATCTGCCCTCAAATAATTGATCTGTACTATTAAAAACCCATTACTCTTATTCGATTTCAACTGAATTTCCATCACGTATGTTTATTTGAACCCATACCGTTATTAAAAGTGGCGTGATTTTTTCCCACCATTGCGGCGAATCGGGGTCGACCACGAGAGTGGTGCTGTAACCGGTAACACTGTAACCACAGTAGCAGCTGGGATCTGGACCAGCAGCTTTCTGATCCGAGGCTCAAATCACCTCCAGTTTATAAAATAATGGCAAATATGCTGAGGTGGGACAGAAAAACTCCAGCACCAAACCCTTCCTAAACCTAACAAAAAATCAAACCAAGACTTTTCTACCTTAAGTAAATGGCGCTTTACAAGTTTAAAACTTAATCTAGAATTCAAATCCTTAAGCGGTTAAAATAAAAATCCTGCATTTCTCAATTCTATAAGCGTTACGATTTCCCACATTGTTCTAACAGTAAGACAAAGGCTAAATGCCCAGTTTGTGT
>CM032661.1:8491033-8550026 GCA_019095985.1 Streblospio benedicti | reverse complement strand
AAAAGGGCCAACAAAGGTCTAAAACGACGTGGTTTGCATTGTGAAAGGTGGGCGCATAGTGGACCACAAACCACTTTTATGGTCAAAGAAAAGGGAAACTTTTGTAGCATAATCAAACCTAACTTCATGTACATTTTACTAAAAGATATTTGCCTATTGACCAGGTCAGATTTTTAAAATGATTTCTTTTTCATATTTTGATTATTTATTTGGTGATCAGCACTGTGGTAAAGTGCATTACCAGCAGTGTATATGGTACTGTTTAGATTTGATAAGGACCAAGTGGTCGAAACAATGTTGAAAATAATAAAATTACAGCCTACTTTTTGACCTTTTTTGAAATTTTTGAAATAAATGCAGCTGTACAAAGGAAGAGGTAGAAAAAAACATGATGCACAAAGCTGTTTACCGAATAGCAAGTATAGTATATATTTTAAACTAACTTCAATAGTAGAAAATCTAAATGAGAGAATACTGTTAAGTTTGAAACAAATCAAAAACTCAATACAAAGACAACCAAGTGAATATACCTTTGATCTATCTTGGGTTTATTCTCCATAATATAAAACTGTCTGCAACTATACATATCTATATACAGAGAACTAAAACATCCCTCGAGGTGGGAGAAACTGTAGCGTCAGACACCACAACAATAAAATCTTCACATTTAACAGTATATATTTCACAAAGACACCGATAAATTTGAAGAGCAAATAAAATCATTTAATGTACCATGTTTTGATGTTCCAATCATAAATTTTCTGTCCACTGCCATCAACACCTTGACAAACCCCAGTTTGCCAGCACTGGGTTTTGTTAAGTTGTCACGACAACGGCATCTTTTCCATCAACAATCAACTTTATTTAGCTCCATTTTCAATAGTCCACCCTACAGACGATCACTTGAGCAGCGTTTGCCCTCAGAGATCCCACACGTCCATCACAAAACGCTGCATATCGATTTTTGATTTCCTTCGCCGCATTTTTTTTATCAATGCGTGATTTTTTCACCGGCTTTTTTTATCCTCTTTCTATCC
The DNA here is from genome assembly GCA_019095985.1 of Streblospio benedicti. Classification (NCBI taxonomy): domain Eukaryota; kingdom Metazoa; phylum Annelida; class Polychaeta; order Spionida; family Spionidae; genus Streblospio; species Streblospio benedicti. The sequence goes on along the minus strand of CM032661.1, from coordinate 8,548,989 downwards.
TCATATCTCTTTTCTGCCAACACAACACCAAGTCTTAAAAATATCAGTCAATTGGTACATTCCAAACAATTCTCAAGAGAAAAAAAGAACTTTGAGCTCATACATTTCCACATCTGGCAGTTTAGAGAACTTAACCTGATCACAGTGCGTCGTTTGACCGCGCCCAATACAATCTCTGTCCTTCACACGACTGGCGCCATTATAACACACTGTGATGTCAGCAAATTATATCACATCAAAATCGTGAGCGTGATGTCGCAATATTGTTGTCTTCCTGTTTTGTCACAAACATTTAACAAGTGCCACGTGAGTGTAAAACAATAATGCTACAATGTACACAATGAAAACCATAATGCTAATCATTAGCCAGCAACAAGAACAAAACTTTGCCAACATTTTACTGAAAACCCTCTCCGCCTGACGGGACTGACGTATTATTCTCACCTGTTATACAAGAAGCTCCCTGTTAATAATAATAACGTCTGCCACAATCAGAATTAGTGAAGTAACAAATAAAACAGGTTTCCTATATATTTGGTCAAAATCACTCTGAGTATCAGACGTTAACAGACAGTGATGATTCTAGGATTTTCTAAAAGTGGGTCGAATGGCACATCCTCCTCCAAAATGTGTGCTAACCACAGAAAAAAATGTGCCAAATTTTTATTCCACCTCGAGATTATAATGGTTTTGATAAATTGGGTTATATTTTAGTCCATAGTACACATACATTTCTTAGTTTGAATTGTTTTCAATTTCTGGGATGTAATTAGTGAAAGGAAAGAAGAAATCATGGCCCAGGGTATACGGGCTGTCTAAGATACGTCAATTTTATTAATTGAATTTATCAAAATATCTATCATAAAAAATTGTCTGGTACATCGGAGTTACGGTATGTATATGCGCCAGTCTTTTTGTAACTGTGTTTGATGTGACACTCTTGTTATCATTTTGTGTGCCAATGGTTTTAAAATGTGTACAAATGCACCAATACGCGCCCTAGAATCATCACTGACAGATCGTCCATCTGTTGACATCTCATTCTCAGAATGGTCAAAATAAATGCTCAAAATCTACACAAAGAATAAGATACAATAATGACAAATAATCCCGCGAACTATACACATTGATAACTCTCGTGTGCCGAATTGCCGTACATGTAAAGGTATTTTACAAAAATATTCCAAGTCTGTACGCTTATCTAAAAAGCCAAGCTTGGTCACTCCATGATACATTCTCACTCAATCCTGTGGATTCACAAACACTATAGAACCTCGGTATTAAATGATCTAAGTGGTGTTTCACAATTCTATTATCAATCAACTGACCCATTTATGATCTTGACATAAAACTGTGGTTCAAAATATATTAGTTGTTGATCTATATTTTTTAAAAAAACTACTAATAATCATTTTCATTAAACGATACACATTCATTGAATAATAATTGATCTGCCCTCAAATAATTGATCTGTACTATTAGTGAAACCCCGTACTCTTATTCGATTTCAACTGAATTTTCATCACGTATGTTTATTTGAACTGTTATTAAAAGAGGCGTGATTTTCCCACCAGTACGGCGAATCGGACCACGAGAGTCGTAATGTAACCACGGTAACACTGTAACCACGGTAACGCTGGGATCTGGACCAGCAGCTTTCTGATCCGAGGCTCAAATCACCTCCAGTTTATAAAATAATGGCAAATACGCTGAGGTGGGACCGAAAAACTCCAGCACCAAACCGTTCCTAAACCTAACAAAAAATCAAACCAAGACTTTCTACCTTAAGTAAATGGCGCTTTACAACTTTAAAACTTAATCTAGAGTTCAAATCCTTAAGCGGTTAAAATAAAAACCTGCATTTCTCAATTCTATAAGCGTTACGATTTCCCACATTGTTCTAACGGTAAGACAAAAGGATAAATGCCCAGTTTATGTTTGAAAGTGCATAATTTAACGAATTTTATCAACATGATTCTTTTCAAAACCTCCTGCAAACCATCAGGAAGCTTCGAAAGCTACTGCAGTCATATAATATTCTACACGAGACTTTAAATACAAAGAATCAGACTCGTGTAATTTCTAAAGCTCCTAAAACTGTCGCTTTCATTGAGCTGTGTATATGGAAAACTTTATCCTCGACATTCACTCCTTTAATCCAAAATTAAAATTGATTTGTTATGTAAAAAATCTGTTCAGCTGTTGTATTTTTATGAAGATCTGTGATTTGTGTAGATGAAAAACAATGTGTTGAATCCTGAGCCGACATGGGGAGTGTTGTGGACATGGACTCTTCCACCCCACCACCCCGGTGCACATGGACTCTTCCACCCTCCACCCCCGCCTCAGTAGTTGGACTCTCCCGCCTCAGAGCACCTGTAATATGGAGAAATACGTCATAACCACAGGTTTTGAAGAAAGATTTAGAGCTTTATTTTTAATGGATAAAATTTGTTGTTTTAAAAATATATATGTTGCTCGTGTCAAGATTGTTTTTCATTAAATATTATAAATCAAAAACATTACATTAGAATAAAGTTTCCTTGAAAAACACATCTTAACACGCATAATAGTACAGCAAGTGTTCCAGTGATGGGCAGTTTACAACGTGAGCACAATTCTCATGTAATTTGGGTCATAGATATTAGAAATATATGAATCACAGGGTTCCCACTTTTATCGGACCTCAAATTTCCCTGGCTTTTCCCTGGCCTTTTCCCTGACCTCTGACTCAACTTATTCGCTATTTATTATTTTGTTAATGTTGATAGAAATTTGCTACTGTTACAGTGGTTCTGATAAAATGTATTGTACATGCAAAATAAACAGACATCATAAATTATTTTTTAAAAAAAGTGCCTCTAGATTGTGGTTAACTCATTCGTACTGGCATTAGACTGGCATACGGCATGCGTGTGCTTCCATGGCCGAGCGGATAGGGGGAGTTGGACTTGTGACCAGAAGGTTGTGGGTTCGTTCATGTATGGTGAGCTGTTGTATGCACTTACCCCTAAGATTTACCTGCTCCCCAGTACCTACGTTAAATAGGTACAGGTGGTGAATAACTTGCAGCGACATGCAGCCAGTGGACTGTCAAAAGACACCAATGATCTGCAGGTGTAAATGAAAGTGACTGAGCTTCTGGATAGTAGACTATAAGCAAAACATTGGACTCTCCAGTGCTATGTTGCAGGTTTCGAAAAAAAATTTACAGGTTCGAGATACACTTCAGAAAGGCAAATTATGTTGTTTTTTTAAAATATATATGTTGTCTTCATAATCGGTTTTTATAAGATTGTTTTTCATTATGATATTATAAATCAAAACATTTTTTACTCTGAACCGATTTAGAATAAAGTTTCCTTGAAAAACACATCTTAACACACGCATAATAGTAAATAGCAAGTTATCACATCCAAAACACCAACCGTGATGGGCATTAAGTTAAAAAAGATGCTATACATTGAAATTAGCATTCCTCATGTAATTTGGACGATTCGGCATATTCGTACTATTCACGGAAACCATTTTCAAATATTTTACCAGATCATCAAAATATAATCAATGTTCTATTATTTCACAATACTAAGAGTACTAGCATTATTAAAGAAGTACTATAATTTCTGATTTTTGTTTTGGTGATCTTTCCAGACGTTCAACATTTAAAACATTGCTCTAGTTATGGGCAGGTCACAACGTGGAGTTGTGAATACTGTAAAATGTCTCCCCGATGGCAAACACCACCAAACAGTTTGCCTGAATTATAGTTACTGATGTTCATGAGCAAATATCTATATCAAAACTTATTGTTTCATGAAGTAAACATATTGCCAATTTATCTCTAGATGCTTATCTCTGACTACGTTCTGTCATTACGTCAAACGTGTGCATTCTGGTGGAGATATACGTAATAATCAACCCTACGTAGGATGTGCCCATAACTGGAACACTTGCTCTACAATTCAAGAAAAAGCCAATTTACAGAAGTTGAAACCACAACCAAGTAACAGTTTTATTTTTAGTGGTTTTATTTGTTATATTTATATTTATATACACATTTTTTATTGTGAATGAACAGTTTCTAAATTCTATTTCCTAAACTATTTCCTGACTTTCACACTATATTTTTTATTTAAACACATTTAGTGACCATAAAAACACAAATAATAATGCACAATATCCATGCTATCAACCACATGTATCAAATACTAAGTAATTGACAGTTTCACGAGTTGTCACGGCGATAGTCAAGAAATCGTGTCATTCACACAAAGTCCAGGAACAGCACAAAAGCACCCTGAAAATTGGGGACTGAAAATGCAAACACGTCGAATGAAGACGGCCGAATGTTAGTCACGTTGGTTTTGCTGGTTTTTATTGCAGTCAGTCCTCGAGACTCGCAACTTAAATTTTGATAACTCCCAGAAGAATTTCACGAATCCCGAATAAAATGAAATAATAGCATGTCAAATGTTTTTATTTAATCTAATGTGTTTGGTGGACTTTTAATGGATGAGAAACGTGGGACGCAAGGCCGTCAACATCGCTGAATATGGACAACAGGTGAAATATTTGCGAGCTACAAGTGGAAGCCTCAAAAACAAATATAACAAGTGGAACTTTTTCCCCCAAAAATGCGTAAAGTCGGCACAAATACGGGTGATTTTGTGTCAACGTCTGCGGGGGAAGAGAATATCACTAAACACAGGGTGCAAAACGTAACAATAAACCATAGTGACAAAAAATAAAAAGAAACAACCAGAACTTGACACAAAAAATGTACGCTCCAAAATCAAAGTTTAGTGTCAAATAAATGGATAAAACACACAGTTAGAGCAAGCACACGAGTGTGGATCGACCGAATGATAAAAACATCCAAACACACGCGTACAAAAACGTTGTCATAGTAGACTAATGCATGACTCAGCATGTCTCCCTATAAGGCAGGGACTTCCCAATCCACACAAAAACTTGCACTAAAACCCCAACCCCTGGTTGCTGCTGTAGCTCTGAGCCTCGACACACACAGCATGTACCTGTATGCGCGGTCGGCGGAGCGGCGATCCAGGCTACTTACTCCTCGTCGTACTCCATGCCAGCCTCGATCGTGGCGTAGTCATAGCCGGCGAGGCTAGTGTCCACAGGCAGCCTGAAGCAACACGGCGCGGTGTGAACAGAGGGTGCTTATAATGGTCTTTTTCCACATTTGTTAAATCTTAAATTTACTTATTTCTCAGGGTGAGGATTAAGTGGAAAAATGCTACTCGTCAGCAGGACGAGTAACCCTCAAATATCTACTCGTCCTGCAAAAAAATGTACTCGTCCTCCTTGCACAAAGCTCTATATTTGTAGGCCAAATTGACCAGAATTGCTACTCGTCAAAAGGACGAGTTGCTAAAACATTCTACTCGTCCTCCACAAGTTGTTACTGGTCACTGCGAGCAGACGAGTGGCGAATCCTGACCCTGTTTCTTATTTACTTTATATTTATTAATTTAGAATGAATTTAGAATGTTTAGAATTTATTTTCAAATATTTTCGCCATTTATTTTTCATGGCCTCATCAGGGATCAAAGTAAATAAGAAATAAACAAATTTAAGATTTAACAAAGGTGGAAAAAAAAAATTAGAAACATGAAAAATACCACCTACTGGCGAATAAAACAATTGTGTAGAACATAAAAAAGGAGTTGGTTTGAAATGTTGGAAATACTTTTTTTTGTAATTCTATTTTTTTTTTTTTTGATTTCCAACTAAAAAAATGATCATAATACCAAATAAATAGTATCAATAAAATTGCATCAAAACCTGACAAAATACTTTAATAAAGAAAAAAGTCTAAATCAATTGCCTCTTGTAAAAAATAAGAGTAAAATAATTGCCACTTGAATGCAAGATACAGTAACTTTTTTTAAAAACAAATAGAAAAATAGGGAAATCATGAGACTGAAAATTTACAATATTTGAAGAAAATAAAATTTTGGAAATTTTAGAAAAAACAATTCAGAGACAAAAATGTAATCATTGACATTACAGTGTGGGAAACTTCTCCAAAATAGGTACTAGCCACCAGGGCTGGCAAGTTGAAAAACTTACAGGTCATAAAGGTGCAGATAAGTCTGAAGACCTGCCGGCCCAATAGTAAACTTGCCAGCCTCGGTCCACCGGGCAGGGAGCCATTTCCCACAATGTTTAATCACGGATCACAAGACAAGTTAGATTTTGTTTTGGAATGTTCTTTTATGCTGTGTGAATATGTTCTCAATGATTTAATTTTGAATTTTTAAATTTTATTTATTCTTATTAACGTTTTCAAACTATGTAGGTTACATGGTTTGAAAACGTTAACCTACATGGTTTGAAAATGTTAATAAAAATACAGAAAATTTAAAAATTCAAAATCAAATCATTGAGAACATATTCACACAGCATAAAAGAACATTCCAAAACAAAATGAGACCAAGCGCTGTGTACCAAATACATAGGATTTTTATAACAAGTGAGAAATATTGCGATAAAGCGCCTTACGTGGAGGATCTGCAGGTGAAAAAGACGATCCGTTTGACTTTCTTGTTGTAGAGGAAGTAGTTGAAGGACCAGAGGCCGCCCTCCTCGCCGTACGGGTCCGAGGCTAGGTCAGGGTTGTAGCTGCAGGTACCACAGTCATTTAGTGATTACATCCATTTCATTATATGAATAAGAATGAGTTTATTTTCACTATAGATTTACATTAAATCATGGAAAAATTATTATTACAAGGAACAGGTGATCCCAAGTTCGATGAAAACCTATTCAAAATTGTCCAAACATTCATAAGTGAGACAAACAGATTTAGTTAGTAAATGAAATGTGTAATATATATGTTTGAAGTCTAATTTGCAGTCTAATTTTGCTATCTGAAAAAAAATATATATATATCTGTGTAGATGAGAGCATCTTGTATGCTAATATGTATGTAATCATCAGAAAATATATTCTTATAAAATGAACTGACAATCAAAGTTTGTGTCAAGCCCTGCGATGCTTAGGCCTAGAAAAAATGATCCTGTGGTTCCGGTAACCCTAGCTAACCCATTTTAACCCCCCTATCCTAATCTTTTTATTGACTTTTTTTAATAAAAACTTCGAACCTACGGATTCAGACATAAAATAATATACTAATTTTAGCGATCCAATAAATAAAATCATATGTAATTAATCATCTTTATTTAATTTTACCATCATCTTGTGTGTGCAGTCACTTTCGTTTTCTATGTGGAGTAAAAAAATACTGAGAAAAAAAAAATTACCTACCTTACTAACCTATTTTTCAAAATCATGTTACCGGATGCAAACAATCATTTTTTCTAGGCCTTAGTATACATATTGCTGTGATGTTTCTGTATTTCACCTGTAGATATCGCAGTCTGCCAGCGAGATCTCCGCGTCCAGCGTGGACCACAGCTGGGACTTGAGGCTGGTGAACGCCTCGCCGGCCGTGGTGGACAGCTGGGTGTCCACAGCAGAAACCATCGTCTGAAACAACAGCAACTTATCATATGAGACACCACAGCATACAGCGGTCACCACAGGGTGAGGATTCGCCACTCGTCCACTCAAATTGACCAGTAAAAACTAGTGGAGTGCTAATTTTTAGAAACTGTCCTTTTGACAGCAATTCTGAATAATTTGTCATACAGATATAGAGCTTTGTGAAAGGATCTGCATTTGTTTTTCAGGACAACTATTTGAGGGTTACTCGTCCTGCTGACGATAGAACACCTAATCCTGACCCTGGTCAAACATACAGCCAGATATTGTCTGAAACAGCAGCAACTTATACCCCAGACACCACCAAACAGCAGCCAGAGATCTACACCACTGGGCATCCAGCTCACTGTAACCTCCATGATCAGTTTGCTATACACAAAAGTATTGAAACATATGTAAAATCAGGGGTTGAAATAGCAGGGGGCCCGAGGGCCCTGGGCACCCAACTTTTGACCAGAGCCCTTAACTTTTAGGAGTTGAGGGCCTCAACTATTTTTGGTGAATATTGGTGAATCATAGTGAATTCCATATTTTATCATGTTTAAATATGTGTCTATAAAAAACAAAGCACTTTCTTAAGCTAACATTTCAAACACATAATCACAGCAGGGCCCTCAACTTATGTTCAGGGCCCCCAGCTATTTGAAGTAAGGCCCCTGCTCGACCCGAACCTTTTCCTGCCAGTTTCAAACACTGGTAAAATATTTGTGGACAGACTATGATTTAATTTGCTTGATATTAAAGTAGGACCATTAATTTTTTTGTTATTCCCTTGCATGTTTGTGTTTATTCTCTTCAACAGTAAATCTACCCCCACACATTTTTATTGAGTTCGAAAAGAAACATCACATACAATACATTCGCATCCATATAAGTTAAAATCATCCTAGATTAGTGATCTGATGTTTTCTCTTTCTACGTGCAATTCACACAATATTGATAGATTAAATTATACTAAAATCTTCTCACAAAGTTCTCTTTCCTAGGCATGGCATTAATTTTTTAATATTTCAATATAAATTATTTAAAAACTTTACTGTCATATCATTTATTTCTAATACTACATTATTTATGTTTTTATGTATCTGTCTTTATGGACATTTCAGGTCTGAATTAAATAAATAAAAATAAAATAAAAAATACCACTTCATCTTTTACATTTTCATATTTGTAGCCTAAAATGACATCTTCCTGATCAGAAATAAATGCTACAAAAGCCCTGTAGCAGTCGTGTGTTACCTGGAGACTGGGCCATGTAGCAGTATTATATTACATACAATACATTCGCATCCATATAAGTTCAAATCATCCTAGATTAGTTACCTGATGTTTTCTCTTTCTACGTGCAATTCGCACAATATTGATAGATTAAATTATACTAAAAAAAGTCACCTGTAGACTGGGTTCCCGTGAGAACTCGTCTGCCTTGGCGTCTGAGAAGTCGTAATCTGGGAAGCTGGCGTTGAGCGTGGAGATGAGATAGAACAGGGTCTTGGTGGAGATCGTGTCACAGAGCGCCGCGTCGTCGTGGTCACTCGCGGACCGACTGTACTGTCTGTAAAAGTCAAAAAAGCATTTCTATAGAAAGAGTTGCTTACAGGGCCATATTTGATGAAAGGTAATTTCTCGTTAAAACGTTTGTAAAAAGCGTATTGCACATCACTAGTTTGCCTTGGTGTGCAATTAATTTTTAAGGACATTTGCAACAAGAGGAGGGCCTGTTAAAATTCACCTGGATGACTGTACTGTCTGAAAATACAAAATGTTGACTTACATTGTTTGGTAAAAAGCCCAGGATGCACTCTTAGACCTGGGCTAGAAAAAAAGACCTGGGCCCCTATTTTTTGGACCCTAGAGAACTAGTGCTAAAAATTGAAACTCTACAAAAAAGACGAGGAGTTGAATTCTGAATAATTTGTCATACAGATAAGAGCTTTCAAAATGATGTACATTGTTTTGGGCTGTTACAGGGTCAGGATTACTCCACCTGCTGACAAGTAGCACTTTTCCAGTAAAAACTAGTGCAGGACCTGCTAATTTTTTTCAGAACAAGAGGAGGGAGGTTGACGAGGAGCAATTCTGAATGGTCGTCATACAAATACAGAGCTTTGTGCAAGGAGGACAAGTACAATTTTCTGCCGGATTGCAGTAAATGTTTGAGGGTTACCTCCCCTGCTGAAATGGTGCTTTAGTTGTGATTTAAAGGATGTAGACCCTTTGTATCGAATGGACAACAAGATTCATGATAACATGCTGTTTGGGACTGACCTGCTGGGGCTGTGTGCGAGCCACGAGGTCTGTGGCGGTGACAGCGCGAGGAGGTCACTGCCAGCGTCGCCCCCCGACCCCGCGATCGCCTTGAACAGTTTCTTGTCCCCGCCAGCCATCTTACAGCTGTAGCTCTCGATCCTAACGCGGGGAATAAAGGTACAATCTGGGCATTTAGCAAAAAAACAAAATAGAAAGTTCAATATTACAATCTAGGCATTTAATAGCAAAACAAAAACAAGTAGAAAGTGTTGTTGAACATTACAAAATTATATTGTCGTTTAATTTTCTATTGCAAAATTGATTAAAATGATGCATAGGTCGTGGTCAAGATATTGGTAACACCCTACTGTATTGATTATTACATCTATTACCACGCAGTGCATATGTTAAACTGTAGAAAATGGGGAGACATTTTTGAAACACGAATAAATACATCTCATGACTTGAGGAATGCATTGCACATTAAGCAGGTGGAAATGAACAGCAAAAACATTTGTATAAAATTCTCATACTTCTAAAAGTCAGAGCTCTAGTATTGATCAATGATAAAACATTGGTTGTATTTTAGAAATGTAGTAAAATATTTCATAAATCTTTGTTAGATCTATTATGAACTAAATTATGCAAGAATCATGAAGACTTAAAAAAACCCTACCAATAGATCACCAATCGCTAAAACCGGCCATTCACATAAACCATGAATTTTACGTCTGAAGAGAAATTTGGTGACCTCTTTAACGGGAAAGTTCACGTCCTACGTAAACTCACGGTTTGTGTGCATGGCTGAACAGTGCGATTGATGCTCTAACTTGGGTACATCTGTGATTCTTAATCAAGTGCGTCATCAATATCACTCACCTTCCTTCGATTCTGCAGTTTCCTGTCTCTATACACAATGCAGAATTCATAGCCTCAAATTTTGTGTTTTCTAAGAGCTTCATCTTGTTTGTGTGTTACAATCAAATAATGATCTTTAACAAAATGACAATTGCGCAACAACGATCTTCAATTTATGATCTCTTAACTTCAAAATACACTATTATGATTACAGATAAGTAATGATCAAGATAAGATGTAGATTTATGACAACAATTGAAGAGACCTGTCACTGTGCTTTGTTTTGAGCTTTGTTTTGCTGTGCCTAAAAATGACCACTAGTCCCTGAGATTGACCTAATTTATTGTGCCCTCTCAATAACTACTTAATAAGTTCATTAAGATACTTTTAGGGTGTCGGATTAAAGATTTGTTTTGTCGTCGAATGAAATATCCTTCAAAATCAGTCAAATATGTATTGATGGAGCTTGTGATGGGATTAGAATACATTGCAAATCAGTGCAAAAAGGATTTGCAATCTTCAGCCTCTTGTGTACTTCTGGTGATACAGATGTGAACGCTAAATTAATGTACTGACAATAGGATTTAATCCCGCATCAAACAAAAAACAAGTTCTCTGATATCCGGATTACACGACTAAAAGCCGAGTATCTTGATTAGCTGCATCTAAGTAAAGATAATCCAAGTTATAATATTTCACAGAACAAAAATGACAGGCTTGTTTGGCCTTCACTGACACTTTTACCCACAATGCATCAAATAGTACATTGGAGGAGTCCACATTTGCAAAATAAGGTTAACAGATTACAATGTCTTTAAATAATAAGGTAATTGTGCTTTTTCTAGTCATACATATAACTAAAGAATAATGAATAGTCACAATTGTAATTCTTAAACTGCATTTATTGACAATATAGCCACCTTTCTCTCATTTTATCACATATCACGGAATGCTATCCCCCCCATATCAAAGTAGACTGTTCGGCAGGTTCTTGTTCTTTGGTCCACTTTTAGTTGAAAACAATAGATTATTTAATGAGGTGAGAAACAATCATAAATTATTCAAGTCACTCATTTGTGTAAAAGTAAGAAAAATATGTACATGCATATGATCAGTGCTGTTTTTAAATGATGACAAAAGATGATTCATGTGAAATTTTGGCTTCAAAAGAGAAATCCTCTGAATGACGTCATATGCAGCAAGTGGTTGCCTACAACAATTAGCCTCAATAACATTGCCTTCAACGATCGTCTGCACAAAACAAACGGGTATATGTCAGACGCGGTCTTCTGTGACGCAGGCTAATTTACAAGGAAGTGCATAAATGGTGCAAAGTGCTTTCTGTTTTACATTAATTCGGGCAACTAAAATGAGTTGACAGCATTTCCTATTCAAGCTACTTTGTTAAGTATTAGTCGGTTTTTATCATGTAAGTGTACATTATTGTTTCTACTATATGACATTGAATATACTATAAACCTGTTATCACTAACTTTCTTCATTCTCTGCAATTTCTGCACTTTCTGCAATTTCTGCATTTTCTGCATTTTAGGGTGTCCCAAAAGAAGGGGGCGTGTCTGCTCACTGTATGACGTCACTACTGGGATAGTCATTTTATTGGATGTGGTTTTCCCTTAGTTATTTCATCTTTCAATACCTATTCGACCCTTTAAATGGTATTTTCCTGTTATCAGTAGTTTCAAATTCAATATGAACGTGCTTAACCCACAATTCAGTTCTCAGTATATTAATGAAAGGCGATAGTAAATACAAGCACGTGGCTGTGTTTACTTCCTCATTCTGACGTCATTCATTCATCATCAAAACAAAGATGGACGACGAGGAGCAAGCACCTCTTCTGTCAAATGTTGGAGAAAATGCTCAAGAAATCCCGAACCCGCGGGAGAAGATCCGCAGTTTGTACGCGAGTGAGCGGGTGTTGGGCAGACACAGTCCCTACAACGGCAATGCCACCAATACAGTGATCCTGAGCGCCAGTAGCTCCGGTGCAGAACTTCGCTGAAGTGGACCAGATTGTGGCCATATTTGTGGTGGCATTTGACACTAAAGCAGGTGGGTTGACAGGTGCTTTAATGGCAAGATAAACATTAGACTGCAATCTACCCTGGAATAGATACTACGTATTCTGTACTTTTCGATTTCATTTACAGCAAATTAATGAAGTGAGCTTTCGCAGGGTCATAAAAACATGAAAATCATACCCACCCACCCTTGACAGGCAAGTCTCAGAGGGTGTACTATAAATAAGCAAACACAAACAAGTGCTGATATAGTATTTAACAGTAAAACTGACTACTGTCAACGAGCATTTAAACGATTAACATGTGAAAGTTATTTCCAGACTAGAGGTTGCACTGTAAAGATATGTACTATGTAATAATCCAAATTGTATAATACTGTAGAGCATCAATCGCACTGTTCGGCCATACACACAATCCATAAGTTTACGTATGACATGAACTCCCCACTGTAGTTGTCACTAAATTTCACGTCGTACGTAAAATTCACGGTTTATGTGTATGGCCGGTTTTAGTGATTGGTGATCTAGGTAGACTTGTTTAGAGAAATACTAGTTTTCATGTGATCATACCAGTAGTTAGTGTAAAAAGGCACCTATATATATGAAGTGTGCGAAATATCATTCTTAAAATTTAACATTAAAAATTTGATATTTGAACAACATAAAGGATAGAAAATAAAATAAAAATGAAACACTGTACTTGTCCAATGGCAATGGACGAGTTTCCTGAAATACGCTAGTAGTCCATAGTTTATAGTATGAAAATTTAAATGTTCCATTCAACAAGCGGTAATGTAAATGCAAACTCCGATTTGCCTTTTGGGCTATAGGATGAGTACATATCGATGACCCAGTCTGCGACAATTGACCATCATATTTAGAAAGTGAAAATGAAATGGATGAGTTTGCTCAGCAAGCACCCATTATATCATGACCCTTTTTACGTACATGCTTTTTCGTGTATCTTGTTCTGAAATGGTGACTAGTTTACACATATGCATATATCACACAACAATGTAAAACTAAGGTTCAATATTAAGAAAACGTCAGCGCCAAGTTTATTTTCGTTTTAGTGACCATGTGTTGACCTCATTTCCATTTTAACATGGCAGCCCCTTGATAAAGCTGAATTAGAGAAAAATGTGATTGTCATATGAAATCAGATATCAAGACTCGGGCGTCATTAACTTGACTTTGTGGAAATTTGCTGATATCTCAAAAGAGAGAGTTTATAGTGGAAATCAAATATATCATGTTACACTGACGACTCTTTTATATGAATCAATGATATTAGTTTTCACCGTGTTGTCATTATTGAGTGGTCAGTTTGCTGCTGATGACCAGCAGCAGACATGTCACACTGGCTGTAGTTATCATGCACCACGATGTCTCGGTAAATGCTGATGTTGGCGGCAGATGGGCGTTTATGGTGCAGCAATGTGTCTGTTGGAGGCAAATTAAGCATTTCCCATTTATGTTTAGGTAAAATCCACCAGCTCATGAACATTGTTATCGGTGTACACTGTAACATTGTCAATATATATTTTTAATACTCTAGATATATTGATGGTTGTGTTTGGCCGTGATATGTCCGATGATGAAAAATCATATTCTGGTCTAAAATTTCAAAAATAGGTATTTATTATCACAATCGTTTTGCAGTAAAATGGACTGATTCTTAGAGCTTAATTGTAAACGCAAGTCAAAGCGAGATCCGACTTTATATTGGCTTTCGACTATCGATTTAATTAGTTTCATATGCTCAATTGAGTCAGCAGATGAGTTTCACAGAGTAGAACTAAAGGCAATATTTCACAGTGAAACTTTGAGGGTGTGCAATTGAATATTTCAAAACTGGATTTATAGGTAGTTTTATTCGAGCAACAACTTTCCTGTTACCCCTCCCATTATCCTTCCTTTCTGATTCTAGCTCGGACAATACGATTAACAACACATTGATATTTATTTGATTTCCACCAGCTTGGGATAAAATACACTGTTCGTATTAGGGAACGATCATAAATAATGATACCGGGGCAGGGGGGGTCGTCCAAAAAGGTGGGGGGATCGTCCAACTTTTAAAAATGTTGATGGGGGGTCGGTTAACTCTTTCTTCGAGCCCCAAAAAATGGACGACCCCCGGTATCTTTATATATTATTGTTCCCTAATAGAGACATGGGCCTGTGGATCAGGATATGTTAATTTCTTTGTAGATATTTATTGAGAATGTCTGCTGTAGGTAACGTGACGGCTGTGTTTGTAGGTAACGTGATTGAGTGGTGCCTGCCGGAGGACGCTGACCTTGACGGCGTGGAGTTCAAGGCCATGGCGAGCGGGTCACATACGCTGAGGACGGACTTCGTGTGAGTACAGCGAATGGGACTCGTTCTGTGGCAAGTCACTCTCAATTTACACTCGCCAAACTATCCATCCTTAGTTATTAAAGTGTTGAATCAAGTAATCATACTCGCCGACTGTTGCGAGTGACTTTGAACTCACACTCGCCAACAGAAATTTACACTAGCCAGGGGCGAGTGGCGAGTGCCGAATCAACACCCTGGAGTAACGCTCGGTAGAAGGCTGGCATTATATGTACGTGGCACCTACACGTTAATTAGGTACAGCCACTCGTAATATCAGGGTGAGGATTCGCCACTCGTCCGCTCGTACTGACCAGTAAAACCTTGTGGAAGACGAGTAGAATGTTTAAGCAACTTGTCCTTTTGACGAGGAGCAATTCTGGTCAATTTGGCATATTGGTACACAGTTTGCGCAAGGAGTTGTGAAGGTTACTCGTCCTGCTGACGAGTAGCACTTTTCTACCTAATCCTGATCCTTTTATATGTACTTATGATATAAGGGGAAAGTAGAAATGAGTGTCCATATGAGACAGGGGTCTTCAAATGGCAGATGTCCACATGGACAGGTTCCACTGTATGTGGATACAGCAGGACCCATTGCACTCGAACTTGGTGAGACTAAATGTAAAGAAGTTTGACATTTTGAGTTATCAGGTGGATTGATAAGATAACTGATTAAACTATTTGTTTGAGGTAACCATAATTTGTAATGCACATGTAAATTGAGTAGAACGCATAAGGCAAATAGATGCAAGCATCAGAGAAATGATCAATTGAAGGTCAATAAGTGGGCCAATGACCTGGTGTAAATTGTAATGTCATGAGAGCCAGACTTTGATGAGGACAGGGCTGCCTACTCTCCCTGACCATCAGGGATTGTCCCTGAAATCGTCTCTTTTTACACAGTGTCCCTGAAATCCCTGGTTTGAGTTTCATATCCCTGAAAATTTTAGAAAGCGTGCAATCATTAAATAAATCTGGATAAAGAAACTTAATCATAACAGACTTGTGAACAGACACTTGTGATATCTTTGTTTGGACAAAGTTGTGAACAAATCAGTATTTTGCTGTAAATATATATCATAAATTGTGTTCTTGTGAATAAATTGTTTTATCAGTTATTGTTATGTCAAGTGCGCATCTGAAATGTCCGTGGTACTGAAAACATTTGTCCCTGAAATGTCCTTCAAAGTGAAAAATGCCCCTGAGTGTCTGCAGCCCTGTCAGGACGATAAAGCACCACATTTACATCCACTTAGTGTTGAGTGCACTAACCATCTGGCGTTACCACAAGTCAAGTCAAGTAATATTTATTTAAAAGTCGGTACATTATAACAAATAACATAAGCTCTACAGAGCTTTTAAAACCGACAATACAGACATATACAATTACACATTATACACTAAAATAGATTTGTATAGATATAAGTTATTTACAAAATGAACATTTACAGCTATCACCTTCCCACTTTCCAATAACACCCCTAAACTCATTTAATGACATTGACACTCTAAAATCATTTCAAAGTTTGTTCCAAATTTGTGGCGCAGCATAGCGGAGTGAGTGCAAGCCATACTTTGTTGTTCTTATTCTTGGCACTTCTAATAAATTCTTGTATCTAAAAGTGTATTTTTGTTCTTAACATTGACCAAATCATGTAAATAAATAGGTGATTGTTTATTAATAATTTTAAAAACCTGTATGGCAAGATAACGCATCCTTCTAATTTTAAGTGAAGGCATTTTAGATTTTTCTAACGGTTTTTCATCACCACGGTTATGACAGGTACTTCAAGAAGGGCTCTCTGTACGGCCTCGCGTGCTTTGAGAACATGCCGGTTGAGAGCGCGATCGAGCGCGGCGCGAGGATGAAGTCTGTGGGAATCCTGGCCACGTCCTACACCCTGCTCTACAGACACATGCAGTTCCTACACACCCAAGTCCGGTAAGTCAGCGACAGTTTTTAATATACTTTTGATGTCAAAAAATGAATATACATTATTTATACTTGCAAAGTTTTTAAACAAATGTTTTAAAAAAAGAGGTCAACTGATGTCTTTACTCTAAAGTAACATTGAGTTTTATTTTGTCTACTGTTGTTTTACTATGCTCACATCACTGTACTCTATTGATAGTGTGCTTACTCATTGTATCCTGTATGTTTTAAGGGTTTTATTCATTGAATTTGTATGAAAAGTAGATGATATTTAATCACAGAATGTAAACTTCTAGCATCATGGGTTCCTCCTCCTTCATGATATAAACAAGAATTTAAAGATACCAATAGGAACCTACAAACTCACATTTTGGCGAGGCTTTCGTTCTTGTCGCAAGAACTTCTTCAGGTCGAATGACAATCCATTTATTTCGGCCTGAAGAAGTTCTTGTGACATCAACAGCCTCGCCAAAATGTGAGTTTTTTGTTCCTATTGGTATCTTTAAATTCTTGTTTATATGATATTTAATGTTTAGTTATCTATAATAATTTTTCCTTCATATTAAAACACCTATACAGAATACAGCTGCTTTGTCTATGTGCAATATCTTAGACGTCTTAGACGGACTCCGATTGGCTGAAGTTTAAATATCCAGATACAGATTATGAGGTTGCTGGGTTGAGACATTTAGACTGTGGCTGCTTCTGAGTGCAATGATCGCTACTTTCAATAATCATTTAAAATCAGAATCTGGGTGTTAAGAAAGGCTATTCCTGTAAGTCAGCGACACATGCAGTTCGTCCAAGTGCTGTCAGTGCAAATCAGCAGTAGACGGGAGGCTGCTAGGTGTGAAAATCTGGAGGCCTGAGTTTCAATGTAAAATACTTTTCTCCAATATTCGTTTGAAGATTCTAACAATCATTAGACAAAAGCATGAATTATTTTGATATAATCGTTGTACAATTTGTACGGTTAAAAAACAGCAAATTTGTACATAATGCGCTCAACTGCAACCTCATCGGGCGACCTACGGGCAAAAATGAGTAGCCGGCCAGATTTCACGAGGCTTCGGCCACTTGTGTGAAAGATCCCAGGTTTGTAGGGGAGGGCTAAACACTGGTCTGAACGGTCAATTTGTCGGCAGTCAAGTGGATCTTTCATGAAAATAAGTCTATTATCCAGGGTGTCTGGTCTTGGTGATCGGCAGCTCTCTGAACAAATCCTCCCACTGCCTTTGTGCGTCACCAGCTTTACTTGATGCTCCACTAATAGTCTGAAATCTCTGCTAAGACAATGTATATTTTGTAATTGTTTGTTTCCTTATAGCTTTTTAACAAATTCTTATATGCTTACTGAATCTTTATAACAAATTGTTACCAACGCGAGAGCGATTATTGTGCGAGGAAATATTTATTAACAATGATGTTTATTTTGAACGTTTCCATTTGCTATTTACAATCCATGTTAGATTAAGAGTTCAAAAGGAAAGGAAATTCACATGTATAACCATGGTTACGAATCAACCATCATTTTTTGTGTACACTTTGTAATGTTTCTGATGGATTATCAGCCTCCTGCTGGAGAAACCTTTGATCCTCCCGCGAGGCGACCACCTGCCGACGTCTCCATGGTAACGTAGTCTGTGGACACTTTTCACGCTTTCTGCCCCCTGCTTTACGGTCTGTGACTCAGAGTTTGTGCTCTTTTCAATTCTCTATGGCTGGAGTGCATTGTGGACCAAAAATGATTTTTTGTCGGAAAGGGAAATCAATTTTTTTAACGTACTGTAACATAATATATACATATATACTAAACAAAATCAAGACATTTGACCAGGTTAGATTTTTTTACTAGTATTTTATGGGATTTTGTGGAGTAAAATCTATATTTGCGCTGTTTCTTTTGTTCTGACAGAAATACTTCGATAGGAAAACATCTTGTTATGTTTTTGTGATGTAAAATATATTAATCTAACTCTAGTTAAATGTTCAGCATTATGGTATGAACAGTTTATAGTGCTCAAGTTAGAAGGAGTTACATCATCTATTTACTACATCTATTGACTGTTCAATTCTATACTGTTAGTTACCCAACAGTTTTAAATCTAACTGTATGAATATTTTCATAATCTTTTACCAGAAATTCACTTTCACACTTAAGTCCCATGACAGTCCTTAAATGTACAGCCAAAGTCATAAAGCAATGAAAACGCAGCGTTTCACGTTGTGGACATTTTACGGTCACACAGTGAGGAAACTCACTGTGGAGAGAAGACAGCACGTGTGTGAACCTCGCCCATGGACGCTGGTGGCGGGATTGTTGTGTCCTGCGGTGGTGGTGGCAGGGACCCTGTACTCTCAATGTGTTCATCGTGTTGGAATCCATGCATTATCCTGATTAGTTGATCTTTTCACAGCACTATTATTTTCACTTCCTGGTGGTTGACAGTTTCGGCAACATCTGCTGGCGTTTTCTACTCATCTCTGCGCATGTCAAAGGTCACGCGGCACGACTTCCGGTATCGAAAATCGTGTCGGTACACATGGGAGAGTTGTTAGGCCCCCTCGTCCCTGTTCATGACCTGCTTCCGCGACCCTTTTCACACACATCACTTTCTAGACGTCGTGCCCAAGTTACTGGCATCATCTAAACATACGTATATCGTCATGGTAACACGAATACGTTCTAATGGGACCGAGTGGAAAACACGTAGAGAGTAAATGATTATTTGTTTAGTGAATGCTAATAAATGTTTTGATATGCCACTAACTTGAGCATGATGTCTACATGAGTACACTTCTCTATGTAAAACTAACCCCATTGCCAGTGGTATAACATTTCACGGTTTTAATAGTGAAAAAAACAAAGAAAAACAGCGTATGAAAATCAACATTAAATTGAGGTGATTGTCATCTAAGATCATGTGGTAATAAGGCCTGGGTTTTTATTCTGTTTTTATTTCTGTGGTTTTCTGTTACTTTTCATTTTTAATTCCCAATAAAAGTATTGTCGTGGAGATCGCTGAAGTATAGAAAATAGTAACCAATTTTGATGCTGTATTTATGACCAGAAATTGTTATTTGCCTCTTACATGATATATGCTAAATAACACCAGTTAGAAGCATCATTTTTAGACTTTGAAATGAAAATACTTCTCTGCATCAACTTTATTCGCCTCAGGTGGGAGAAAGACAAGAGCAGGACAAGAGTTCTGCCAATGACCTGGTGTCAAAATAAAAGTTCTGGACAGAGAATTGTAACCCGAAATACTCATAATTCACCCTAAGGGCCAGTAAGGTATCAGAAGGGCCAGTGAAGATTTCAAAACACTGGCCCGTCTGGCCAGTTTGGGCCACTCCTCAATTTTTGTCACTGGTTGCATACACCGTGTTGTAGGGAATGTTCCGTGCGAGAGCCACCAGTTTCAGACAGCGAGTTGTATGGACAAGAATGGGCTGCTGCCCGTTTCAGGCACCAGCTGGAGGCGTGCTGCCCGAGCTACGCGTAAGTACGGAGACTGCTCACCCACACAGCAGGGTCAAGAGAAAAAGTTCTGGGAGGACAATAAGGGATGCTGCCTGCCAACATTTTTTCCTAAAGTCACCAGTCACCAATACATTTCATTGTCTTTCACCAATCCCAGGAATTGTAATTCAATAGGTTACATCACATCACATTTCAGGCGCAGTTTACCAATTCGCTCAAGATTTAGGGCAAATCACATTTTTGCTATATGACTGTTTGGGGACCATGAAAATTGGTCTTACTAATAACACAGGGATACCACAGGGCCAAGATTAGGTGGGAAAAGTGCTACTCGTCAGCAGGACGAGTAACACTCAAATATCGACTCATCCGGCAAAAAAATTTACTCGTCCTCCTTGCACAAAGCTCTATATTTGTATGACAAATTGACCAGAATTGCTACTTGTCAAAAGGACGAGTTGCTAAAACATTCTACTCGTCCTCCACAAGTTTTTACTCGTCGATACGAGTGGACGAGTGGCGAATCCTGACCATGAACAGACGTGCTGCCGGAGCTACGCGTAAGTACCGAGCAGTCATACAGCTGGCAATTTCAGGGTCAGGATTCGCCACTCGTCCGCTCGTAGTGACCAGTAAAAACTTGTGGAGGACGAGTAGAATGTTTTAGCAACTCGTCCTTTTAACGAGTAGAAATTCTGAATAATTTGGCATAATTTTGCTGACGAGTAGCACTTTCCCACCTGATCCTGAACTTTCTACGTGCATTTTAGGTCCAGAGAATCACCCTTCATTTTTTTATGTAACATGACTAGGGCTTCAAGAAAAGTGAGGCTGGACTTGCAGCAACCCAGCAGAATTTTCAAAAATCAAGATGGCGTCTAAATAGACAAATTTTGAAAATGAATGACTTTTTATTGAAGTTCCAAATTCAAAATAATTACCATTTTCACGGTATACGTCTTAAAGTATGGCCTTTAAATGAATCTATAAAAATATTGTAAATTCATCAACGAATTACAAGATGGCGTCCAAGATGGCCGCCAAAATATGCATTATTCTCATATTTTTTTCATTTCCGTTCCAATATTCGATATCATATTTAGGTATACATATATCTAAAGATATTGAAATAGCAACTAAAAATTTAAGAAACCACTT
Organism: Streblospio benedicti; assembly: GCA_019095985.1. Lineage (NCBI taxonomy): Eukaryota > Metazoa > Annelida > Polychaeta > Spionida > Spionidae > Streblospio > Streblospio benedicti. The sequence goes on along the minus strand of CM032661.1, from coordinate 8,527,368 downwards.
GCATCCAAGAGAAAAAATTATGAAAAAAGAATATTGTGATCTTTTTGTGGCCTCATATACGTGATAGTGTCATGTATTGCAAAATCTGCATCAAACAATGAATGGTGATTCTCTGGACCTAGAATGCACATAGAAGTTTAACAGCTGGAGGACTAGAGGAGCACACTCCTGGACCTTGTAACCAAAGTGGGCCAGAGCACGGTCACCTATCAAGGGCAGTACGTGCGTCTGACGCCTTGGCAAAGGGTCAGGTGTAAAGGCCGGATGATCAAGGCTGTATGTGGCCAAAAATAGTATCCAGGCGTTGTGCAATGGTGATACAGGTTAAGTCTGAACGAGTCTGTAAGCCGTAGGGGGGGTTAGCGTGATGGTAACGCGTCTGCCTATACATGTATGACTGGTCTGGTGTGGACAGAAGATCATGAGTTCGATTCCACGACTTTCCAAATAACTTTACAAGCCTGTCTCTGAGATTTGCTTACAATCTGCCAATGCTGTTTAGTGCTGTAACCATGTTAGAGTGGGGTATATCGCCTTGATAAAAATTCATTCGCCAACATTTTTTTCTTTCATCACCAATACATTTCATTGTCTTTCACCAATCCCAGCGTTGTGCAATTGATACAGGTTTTCATCACCTTTTCATCACCTTTTTCACACCCCAAATAAATACAGTCAATTCACAATTCACGCTCAAGCTTTTAGGGCAAATCACCAATCAAAGCCTTTGTAATGAGCATCAATCACGTCTGTCACCAGAAGTAATTGGCGTGCATCACATTTCACGCACTTAAATACAGTGGCTTGTTCACGCTCAAGATTCAGGGCAAATCACCAATCCCATTTTTTCTATGCCCCCTCATGCCCCTGTTTCAGGTGACCCACCCGGCCGGCTGTTTTTCGGCCTTCATCAAGTTTTTCGGGGAGCAGATCTTCGTGCTGTGGAAGCTGACGCTGCTCGGGAAGCGGATTCTGTTCTTCTCCCCCACCGCCATCGAGGTGGGGGACGGGTGTAAATAAAGAAACGGAGACACCATATAGGCGAATTTGAAAAATGAAATTACGTTCGATGGCCTATAAATTTAAGTTGTTGTCTAATATGATAGAATGCTCCTGGTAGCGTTTTATTTAATGCTATGACATTCTGAAAGTTCTGAATTGTATAGGCGGGATAGTATATAAGGCAGCAGTTTCCACATCTTTCAAATAACACTTTTAAATATGGTTCAAAACAGTACAATTTGTAGTTCAGTATAGTTATATGTTCAATGTTAGTTTTATTACACCCATTTAAACTTAATCAATGTTACATGTTATTGTGTAAACAATAAAAGTTCACATTGGATATATCAATTTATGCAACACCATGTAACATTTAATTGTGCTGGTCTGATTAATTGTCTCAAGTTTGCACCCATAATATTGATTCAAAAAACTATTTCAATTGAAACTGCAGATCCGATTTCGTTTAAACTTTGCACAGCTATAAGGCGCCACCAAAGTGATTCGATTCTGGACACTTTCCAATTTAATTGTGCTTTCCACAGGACCATTTAAGACATATCTACTGGTATTCAATGCACTTTAGCTAGATGAAAAAATTGATTTTTCAAGGCAGCAGCAAAAGTCTACTTGGTGCTGTTTGCTGCTATGTAGCATGAAGGAGCCAATATTATTAGACAGTGGCACACAGATTATTTGTGGCTGATTACGTACATTGTAATTGTGTACTTTTAAACAAGATTTCATTAATATTTTAGTAACCTTCTTTATTACCCGTGAGTGAATGTTGTTCTAGCGACGCTGTTTTGCAGCCTCTCTGTTACAGTATACTGTAAAGCTAGAATATTTTGTGCCTATTGAATTTTGCGAATTTAAATTAATCCATAAATTATTTTGTGACTATTTCATTTTGCGACTTTGGTCCATACTGGACCTACTTTACATAGGCTGTTAACGTTTGCTGACTATTTAATTTTGCGTGTTTGCACCTATCCACGAAATTCGCAAATCAAATCGTCCGCAAACGTTTCTAGTTTTACTGTACACTCCATACATTTGTTTTCATATAGCTAGGAATCATGGGAAATAAATAGACAAACAAACCAAGCAGGTGGCTGTTTTGCATATGCATGAAGCTTTTTTGCTGTCTCAATAGAAATATTTCAGTACGATTTTTACCCACGTAGTGTCAGTCTCAATCAACGAAAGCTCTGTGATGCTACGGTGAGGCAGAAAGAAATGATAAAGACTGATACTGTTTGTCTACTTTTTTCCCAGAATGCAATTTTTTGTAGCCACCTGCTGGTTTTAGACAGGAACTATGATCGCACCCTGAATATTTTTATTAGAAAATTAATGTATGTACTCTATGGTCACCGACTGTTCCCACTTGACCAGTGTACTGCTGCTGCTCTGTTTCCTTGTTTTACCTTACCCTTTTTTGGAGTGTACTGCCTGTATACACTCTCTGACCTAAAACAGACCTATTGGTTTTAGTGTGTTTTGTTTTAAAATTGAATATATATGTTTCTCTTTCAGTATGTGTATATATTTTTTTGACTTTCCTCTGACCTTTGACCTGCTAGAACAGTGTTACTGCTGCTGCCTCTGACCTTTGACCTTATGTTTTATTATATTATGATGACCTTGAGTGACCATTTGTTTTTTAGTGTACTGCTGCTGCTCTCTGACCTTTGACCTCTGTTTTAGTGTACTGCTGCTGCTCTCTGACCTTTGACCTCTGTTTTAGTGTACTGCTGCTGCTCTCTGACCTTTGACCTCTGTTTTAGTGTACTGCTGCTGCTCTCTGACCTTTGACCTCTGTTTTAGTGTACTGCTGCTGCTCTCTGACCTTTGACCTCTGTTTTAGTGTACTGCTGCTGCTCCTTGGCCCTGACGTCGGGCGGTTTTTCCTCCCACCCGCTGCGTCCCCACTTCTACGTCAACGTGGCCGACATCGACGCGCTGGAGACAGAACTCTCCTACATCGCGTGTGAGTCAAAACGCTTTTTTTTATCCTTAAATGTGTTCATCTTGTGGAATCCATATATATTTACAAAGTTCATCTTGACACAACACAATAAAAACTTACATTGATTGACAGTTGCCATTTTCAAAATCTCTCTGCGCATGATAGGTCAATCTGCACGACTTCCGATACTGAAAATCTGTACGACAGAACTCTCATACATCGCGTGTGAGTCAACAAGTACAAACATATATTTTCAGAGATTGGGAAGAAAAAACTGTGCAATGAGGGAATCCCCCCTTGTAAGTTAAACTAATGGGGGATTTTTTCAATCTATGGGGGATTCTTAAAAACTCACAAAGCGATGCGCCGCTTTTCATTAATTAAATTGATAGCATTTGCAATCGAAACATCAAGTTATTGAAGTAGCGTTTTTTTTTTCTGATTGTAAATCCCATGAGTTTATTAAGTATCATAGAATTAAAAAAAACTAATTTTAATCGTGTGATCCTTCCTATGGAAATCAGTAGGTAGAAGGTCTTATGCTTGATCAGGGGTCTAACTTGAATCTGTGTCAAGGTGGGGGGGGGGGCGGGGTCTGGAGAGTAAGTGTTTTGTGAATTTTGGTAAAGGTCATTTTTTGGGTGATTATTAGAATCAGAAAGCTGCTATGAGGCCTAATAAAATCAAAATGCTATTTGGGGTATAATGAGATTTTGACTTAGGTAGGAAGGTTGTGACAAAGTTTATTTTTTCATTACTTATTTTTTATCACAATTTTTTAGGTAGGCTGTTTTTTGCGAAAGTTTTTATTACATTATTTTTATAGTAAACACGAAAAAACATATTATGATACTTGTCATTGGCAATATAATGACATAGCTAGGACAGTTTATACTCACATGATTTGGATGCATTATATATACTTCTGGATCATGACAACAAATGAAATGACATGAAAAAGAATGATACCTGCTGTTTCAGGCACGACTGAGAAGATCTTTGAGCTGAAGAAGCAGCTGTTTGACGTGTACGTGGACAACGCCGTGGTGACGACTCACTCCGGGGCGCTCAGATCGCTGCTCAAACCCAGCGACGGAGACAGGGACAAGCTCAGCAAACTCAACAACCAGAGGTGAGTCGCTCAACAACCAGAATACAAATGTCTAAATTCTAATTACAAGGATATTCATCCTACATTACTTATTTCATAATTATAGTTTCATGCATTATAAATCTATAATAAACATAGTAACTATAATAAGATAACTTACAATTTAGAAAGCACATGTTGATTGATACTGACAAACCATTACTAACTATTTCATTAAAATCAATAAAGAAGTATACAGTACAACTACCATGTAATACAAGATCAATAATCCTACAGTGAACAGTGTTTGTTACCTGTTTTATTAGATAATATTTACTTCCTGTTTTATTTTGTTTTTGTGCCATTGGCCATGTACAATGAAATGCCAAACCACATGATAGACAAACGAACGGAAAAACGTGAATGAACGTTATTCTGATAATGTGGTTTGAAACATTTCACATTGATACACTGAAGATATATTGAACACCTACGTTGACGTTGGTGTCAAATACATTACATTATGTAAAATTTTATGTTCAGCTGTCTGTATGGCGCGGTGTTTTTCAGGTCTGCCCAGCTGTATGCGGCGGAGGAGCTGGGAGAGGAAGCGATGGATGACGAGGAGATATTCACCAGGTACACCGCCGAGCTTTTCTGTAGAAATGCATTCACACACACACTTGTATCTTTACATTTTCTTCTGGAAACATATTGAAGTACACTGCGTTATGCGTTATGTGTTATGAACAAAAATCTATTTTAACGCTACCGTCAGCTTTTTAATGTTTAGTTATTATTATACCTTCTAAATAGTTACTTAGTTACAGTGTTAATTGCTAGTTAGATGCTCGATTTACATTAGAATTTTGTCTTAGAATTCATAATTGTCAGGGAAATGGTTATAGACAATTTTTATTTCCACCAACACTCTGTACTTTTTATTGCCATTCGGTCTCTTCAGTTTATGTATAATCTTTTGTTTTTATATACCAAATTTTTTTTAAATTTGTTAAAATTTACTCATGTCTTTGCATTTTCTTCTGGAAAGATATTGAAGATAAGATAAGGTTTATATCATCTGTAATATAGCCATAGAAAAGGAGATGTCAATACAGTGTTTACAATTGAGGCTGATGACAAATTCTTTTAATGATGCAATAATCGATGGAAAATCATCAATTTCACGTAGGGGCAAAGACAAATTTATACCTTCTTTTTTTTACAGAACAGGTTTTCAGGTTTATTTTGTTATAAAGTGCTATTTTTCTTGTTCAAGATATTATTTCTATGTAACATTTAAGTATTTAAATGAATTCTTTGCCATTCATAACATAATTGAAGACACCAAAATCAACTTTCTACCTCAAATAGTAAGGCAGATATGGGCTTTTTTTTCCCATGACGGCTCCTTTTCAATGGACACTTGACCATTTTCAGTTCCAGGAATCGATTTTTTTTTTACCATTTTTTACAAATTTTTACCAGTAACAAATTTTGCAGGGTGCAAAAAACACGCTTTTATTAGTGGATATCCTCTGGACTATTTAATTAATTTTAGCATATCATTTTTTTTTTTAAATGGCAAATTATTTAAAATACGTGCAGCTTTTCAATGGACACTTGAAAACACGTTGTAACCAGTATTTTTGTGTTTTCAGTTTCTTCCTGGAGCAGAACAATCGTCTCTTCCAGACTCTGATTGATGTGAGCGCGTCGCAGGTCGGTACATTGTGGACGGTTTTATTTCTGCCCAGACTTATCGAATACAGAGGCGAAATAATTAGAGAAGTGGTTATAATTTTAGGTTATGTTCTTTTTTTTAAGACTACATCCTGACCCGACCTGTTTTATTAAGGACTGCATCTTGACCTAACCTTTTTTTCCATAATTGCATGCACGCTGACCCGACCTAGATATTCTCAGCGGCACATTGACCTGACCTAGTTTTGCAGGACATGACACAGTTTTTCATAACTGCACCCTATTTCTACAGGATCACACCCTGCAGCCCTGACCTATTTTTTCAAGACTGCCCTGACATATTTTTAACCACTGCACGCTGACCTGACCTAGTTTTGTAGGACACGACCCAGATCTGACCTATTTTCAAAACATATTTTGACATATTTTTCAACACCTCACCCTGACCGAACCTGTTTTTATTGAAGTTGAAGTTGAGTCACTTGAATTTGAACCTGGCATGATTCTTGTTGATGATATAATATTATATTTGTGAAATAAAAAACACCCGTCAATGTCGCCATTAAAGCTAGAACCGCAATGCAAAACGCGCATGCGTCAGTTTTTATTTAAAACGCATACAGTATATAAAATTTACAAGTTCAAAAGACATTGAAATACGTAAACACTTTAAATGTCCAACATTTTTCAACACATATTTTGAGTTACCGCCATGTGTTTTAGGACCGCACCCTGACGTCTGACCACATGAAGTCCATGGGCCTGGACCCGCGCGGCGACCGAGACTTCCTCATGGAACTCGTGGAGAGTTACGGCATCGATGTCATGCTGCTTGTGGATAATCCCTGCTGCCCACGGTAACCGGGGGATAATCCCTGCTGCCCTTGGTAACCGGGGGAGATAATTTGGTCGTAACGATTCACGCATGAGAAGCTCAGTCCTACAATCGCACCGTGGCAACGGTTGTCAGGGAAACAGGGCACTGTGTACATAACGGTCCCGTGTGAAAAGGGACGGACTTGTGCATTTATTGTTCACAGACTCTAAAAAAACGTTTTAAGTCATGGCAGAAAATAGAAAAACAATGCGTGAGTTTTGGATCCGGTGGACGACGCTGCGTGATGGACATTTGTTGTGATTTGGGTGTTGTCCATAGATAAGCATTGGTGTAGTTTTTAGAGGTTGATGATCAACTATCGCTGCGAGCATGTTGGGTGGAAAACAATACCGTGTGTGTTTGTTAAGTTTGAAAAATTTATTTGATTGAATTGTTAATGTCATAAATTAAATGTAATATGTACCTTGATGTGGTAATAGGCAATATTCCCCATTTTTAATTTGTCTTGATTGTTCGTTCAAAAAAATGTCCAACTTGTTTTCAAATTGTTGAATATGAAAATGAACTGTATGAACAAATGAATAAGAAATTCAATTTTCTTTTTAATAGACAGTCATGACAAACCAGTCATGAATTTAATTTAATTTTGAAATTTAAATTCTTAATTAAATTGAAATTAAATTGTAAACTTTGTACTCCAATACATGTATTATTGATGATCAATTGCATGGTTATAAACATTTTCAAATGGAACTAGGAAGATAATAATATGAATATTAGCATGAATTGTTTCAATCTGAAGATTTGTCTTCTGTACAGTTTGCCTGTACAATATGTTCAGATATGCACTTCACCAAAGTGCTGGTGATTTCCTAATTCATGTGTTTAAAGTCCCGACTAATGTGATTTAGAAGTGTACGAATTGTAAATACTCTCATTGTATGTATCATCAATTCTCATTCAAATGTGAAAAGATATCGGTGTCAGGTTTTCCATATCATGATATGGTAGATACTATTATCAGTTATTGTAAATTTGACATCAAAAGTGGATGTTCAACTGCTTTTGTTTACATTCCAAGTAAAGTTTTTCAAGGAAAATGTTGAAGATTTAAAGCATTATGATGAGTACTGTAAAGCTAGAAATACTTGCACGCATTTTAGTTTGGGGGAAGCAATTAATAGTTATGTTTAAATAAGGAGCCTGCAAAATTTATAGCCATTATGACTCACTTGGATTACGCCATCTTTTTGGTAGTTTTGTCCAATATACTGTAAAACTAGAAATGTTTGGGCACGATTTAATTTGTGAAGTTTGTGGGTAGGTGCAAAAACGCAAACTTTAATAGTCAGCAAACATTAATAGCCTATGTAAAGTAGGCCCAGGATTATCCAAAACCGCAAAATTAAATAGTCACAAAATAATTTTTAATGAAAATCGCAAAAGTAATAGCCATGAAATATTCTAGTTTTACAATAGCCATATATTTTGTAAAAACTTATAATAATGTAAATTGTTAGTCAGAAAATATTTTATGCTTTAAAAATGTAAAACTTTACTGTAATAGCCTTTAGATGTTATAGTTGTACAGTATCCAAGAAATACTAATAGTCTATAAGAATGTCAGAAAACTCGATCTTGCTGAATCGGAAGTGTGATTTAGATTCCATGAAGAACTGTAGTGCATTGTACTAATTTATTTTTGGGGTAAATGATTTGGAGAGGTCTTTTGTAAAAGATGGCCAAATGTTTGACTCTCCAAAAGGGGAGCATAAAATAGATTAGTATGTAGAAAGAAATCCTATGAATCTTCAAAATCCAATGTACATTGTATCAATATTGTATCATCTAGCAGAATCGTGTATAACCATGAAACATTGTTATTGTGTGATAAGTTTGTGTGTGCAATAAGTATGCGTATTGACTCCAAAGTTTAGATTTATTTTTTTATTGTGTACAATGTGTTTTGTATGTACAAACAGTTCTTCTATGAAGTCTGTATTTTATTTTTATTTTCTAATCCAAAAATATCTATTTATAAACCAACAGTGAATATGATTTTTGTTGTTAGTTCTGCGGCAGAATGTTGAATGTCATTTTGTTGTTTTGTTCTCAATAAAGAGAATTGGTGAAAATTTCAAAGTCTGTGTTGATTTCGTGATATATCATGGACCCAACAATATCACTACCATTTTACCAATCCATAAAAACTTCTTTAAGTGTCTGTTAGGCCATTTCTGTGATGGTATTCACCTTTGGGATACTTCCACCTCTGTCACGTGCTGCCACCTGGTGACAGAAAAGTTCAGACGATCTCAGTGATACTTGTTTTAGAAAAAAAATTTATGAATCTCTTTACAAATACCAAAACCAATTTAGCTTCTCAGCTTGCAATTTTGACATAAAGGGATAGTTTCATCATTTCATATACCAACCCTTGCCCCTGAACATCATAATGTACATTTATTTTTCATTACACAAATAATAACTCCTTGGGAAAATTGAATCAAAACTGGGAAAATTTATTAAAATGTGTGGGTTTTCTTGTTTTTAGCTAAACACTGTAAGCAGTTTAGTGCTAATTATGCCAAGTTTCCCACATTGTTTTAAAACACACAGATAATCATTTTTAATCCATTATAACCAACAGTATAATAATTGTTGTTTTGTTTCCCCATCCCTAAATTTGGTGAAATTCTGGTCAAAACAGATAATTTTGAATACTGAATTTTCTAAAATTTCTTAGCTAAGCGCTTTTGAATAATCAGAGCTAACATATAAAAAAAAATAAGATAATAAATAAATAAAATCCCCCGCCTCCCCCAAATATATAAATGCATTTTCTGATCATATAAAGCAAATTGTCTGTCATAAATACAAGTTAAGAATAAAACAATACTTCTTATAATAAATGATGTATATACGACATAAACAAAACAACAATAAGAGGACGTGCTGCCATTCAAATATTAAATTTAGCTTATAAATATCAATCATATAATTAGTATATATTATTGTATTTAAACAAGTTAAATAAACTATTCATATGGTGCACAGCACTGTGTCTCATTCTATTTAAATGTCTTTGAATAAATAAATTCCTCATCAGAGCTAACATATATAAAAAAAAAAAATAAATAAATAAAGATAATAAATAAATAAATAAAAGAAAGAATTACACTAGACTGGATTCAACAATATCAAAATTTATTGAAAATATATTTGTTTTAACTAAAACCATAACAACAACAACCATACATATATGGGATGACAAATAAATAGCAAAACAACATCATAACACACACATTCAAAATATTTAATCAGAAAAAAGTTATTTGTCCATTTTTCTTAATTTAAATCAGTGTTATTTAGAGATAACAAATCTTATCAGCTGTTTACTGGTACTTAAGTAAATTTATAAATTCTGCACTTTAAGGAAATTGATTCACTTGCATGACAAGAACAGAAATACCACATAGAAAATTTTTTTTTTTCAGATCTCTGGGTATGAAACCACACTATAATAATATCATCGTATACCTCTGACTTCAATTGTATATAAATTATTGAAGTAAGTACATCTTTACACATGAATTGATAAAATACCGATCTATTTCACTCACTGACATTCAACTTATGCCTACAAACGACAAACAAATTGTGTATAATTTCCTAACTCTCACACACGACTCGACACTCCACGAATCAGACCACAAATCAGAGAAAAACTCCTACATGTCCACCAGGCCAGTATCCTCAAAAATACACATATCCTATCTAAAAATTTACATGGCACATTCAATAAACGCTTATGTAATTGCAATCGCCTCTAATTTGAAATGATTGAGAACACTCGACCATTGGATAATAATGAACGAATGGAATAATATTTTGTACAACTTTAGTGATAGGTGAACGAACTGTGATAATCGTTATTTTAATCCTTATATTGATTTATATTATATTATTTTATTCTATCTATTTATCCTATGTTTTTAAATATATGGACAGTGTAACCACTTGTCTGATGTAAATAAATAAATAAATAAAATAAGTTACTCCAAGTTGTACCGCGGACAGACAGACAGACTGGGAAAAGTGCTAATTTTTAGCAACTCGTCCTTTTGACAAGGAGCAATTCTGAATAATTTGGCATACAAATACAGAGCTTTGTGCAAGGAGGACGAGTACGTTTTTTGCAGGACGAGTAGATATTTGAGTGTTACTCGTAGCACTTTTCCACCTAATCCTGATCCTGATGTGACTATCTGCTATGCGAGTCGTCAGTCTGAGAGGCGTGTGAACTTGGGGCAGTCTATGACCGGCTGGTGATCGCGGAGCAGATGGAGCATCACAGACATCACCGTCCACTTCCTGGAAACACACAAACTGTGAAAAATAGCAAACTTGTTCACGTCAAATTCGTTACGTGAGCGTTGGTCTGGTTTAAAACTGCCATTTGCAAACTTGTTACATTCTAACGGCCTGTGAATAGTTGAAAGAAAAGTAAATTGTAATAAAAGAAGTTTTGCATCAAATTAGTTGGTAAAAAATAATCAGATGAATTATATATTATATATTATATTATAATTCAAAATTCAGCAAACACATATATGCTATGGCCAGATAGATCCAATAATTCAAGTTAAATCCGCCGTGTGATTTACCAAATTTCACTCATGATGGTGTAGACCCAGATATAAAAAACTTATCCACATAGAAATCTAAAAGCACACAGTGTTAGAGACACAAAGTAAATGTAAATGTGGTGGTTTATAGTCATGATACTAGTGCTCTCACGACTTAACATTCACACCAGGTCATTGGCATCCTTATCTCACTATATCCTTCTCAACTCCCCGGTGAGCATACAGCACATCGCAGACGTGCTAATCACTGACAATAGCGTTCACTCGCCTGACCCGTACCTATTTATCGTGTAGATACCACGGAGCAGTGTGCAACCTGTTAGAGGTTGATTTGCTCAACACCCACCACCAGACCCGACCGGGAATCGAACCCACGACCTTCTGGTCACGAGTCCAACTCCCTGTCCACTCGGCCACGGAAGCATCGCACCTGAATGCACCTCACGCGAAACCCATGAAATCCCTTAAGTGCGCCCCCCCCCCCTTTTCTAAAAACCTGGATCTGCCCTCGCGCGCCTCACCTGTTCTCTGCGGCTGCCCACACGAGCGAGCGCCCGCGGTCGTAGAACACGTCGTCCGGTCACTTCGGCTGATTTCCGCGGGAGACAGTGAAGGAAAACCCAGCCGGGGCGAGCGGGGCGCAGCAGGGGGCGGGACACCTGCATGTAGGAGTCAGAAATGTACTTAAGCAGGGTCAGGATTAGTTTGGAAAGTAGACGAGTAACACTCAAATATCTGCTCGTCCTGCAAAACAATGTACTAGTCCTCCTTGCACAAACTCTATATCGCAGCAGGGGGCGCGAAACCTGCAGAACACAGACAGTGGCAGGTCATTCCTATAACCTTTATGTTGATATTGAGTACTAAAGGGTGAGGATCAGGTGTAAAAGTGCTACTCGTCAGCAGGACGAGTAACCCTCAAATAGCTACTCGTCCTGAAAAACAATGTACTCGTTCTTCTTTCACAAAGCTCTATACCTGTGTGTCAGAATTGCTCCTCATCAAAATGACGAGTTGCTGAAACATTCTACTCATCCTCCTTGCACAAAGCTCTATATTTGTATGGCAAATTGACCAGAATTGCTACTCGTCAAAAGGACGAGTTGCTAGAACATTCTACTCATCCTCCAAGTTTTTACTGGTCAATGCGAGTGGACGAGTGGCGAATCCTGACTCTGGAGCATAAGGCGGAACATACAAGGCAGAAAGGCTTGGAAAGTAGACTGGGCAGCCCAGCCACACGAGTTAGAGCCCAAATGAATTTAGGATTTAAATGATAGGTTGTAAGATTAGTGTTTGATTTCACTTCAATATGATATCATGTCAGTTGGATGATGCATTATTGTGATTTCGGCCTTTAGACGGAAAAACTGTTTTATTTAGAAATTACTGCAGCAAAGTGCATGAATTTTGACTATATGGTGGCATTGCCTAACAAAATATTGCTCAAAGTTTCAAAATATAGTTTCTTTTAAAATTCAAATTGCCATTTTAATACATGTGGTTTAGAAAATCACACAAAAGATTAAGCCAAGATATTTTTTTTGTTTATTTTTCATGAGCAGCCATATCATTATCACCACCATGATCATGTGTTTGTTCCGATCAGTTCACATGTAACTTTATCAGCAACATGCATTTCTCCTGCATCAATGCATGATGCTGATAAGACTGGAGGTGAAAAAATAATGTTAGTTCTGAACGATTTATAATACTATTACTAATGCAGTTTTTTTCGATAATATACAGGATATATAATCATAGTTTAAAAATTTACAAATGTAAAATAGTAAAAGACAGACAAAACACAATATGACAAACAAGACAAAATACTAAAATAGCTCTTGCATATGCATTTGCAATCTTTCACACAATTTTCATGTTACTGAATACAAAAATACAAACAAATTAGACCGAAAAAGGACGTTGCCTACTGCATCAAATGCAAGTTGAATGGCATTTGAATGAAAGTTAAAATTTTACGCTCATCAGTAACAGTTTCTAATTCAAAATTGAAATTGCATACTTGCAAAAACATACACCTTATTGCGTTAAATTATTTTTTTTTCTTTATCTTTCCATTTCCATTATAGCTTATTTTGATCAGCATTTTAATGTTTGTGGTTCATTGTTTATTTGCGCTTTGAAGAAACATTTATCTCCAGCTTTCGCGACAAATTATTATGGATTCTTATTTCTTTTTCTCTATGAAGTCATGAGAAGTCATATCATCAGACATCCATTTTTGCACTTGGTGATAAGCAATTTTATTTGAACGATAAGTATACATTATTTCCATCATTAATTTTTTAGTGAAAATATTTTATCTAATATTCTAGTGGACACAAAATTCAAATGGACACAATGACAAGGTAAAATGTCCAAAGATATCTAGACCAGTCCCTTTAACACGTAATGCAGGACATAAGCATGTTTAAATCCAATTAGTTGAATAATATTGACGCATTTTGATTATTATTGCAGCAGGCAATAAACTTTACGAAATAAAGTGTTCAAATAAAGAAGTGCAATTCAATAATAACGGGAAGCAATAAACATCGAGAGATAAATTTTCAAATAAGTACAGTAGAACCTCTCTATCAAGACCACCTATGGGACTGACCTCCAGTGGTCTCAATAGAGGGGTGGTCTCTTCATTTTAGTCGCTTCATGAACATTTGGGAGCATGAAAAATGGTCCTATGACAGAAGTAATCGTAAAGTAAAGAGTCATCTATCCTGGTATATGTACATAAATATACACTTTATTACTTGAAACCAATGGATGTATACAAGAAAAACCATGTCTTGTTCAGACTTTTACGTTTGTAATATTGACAGTCTGAGGAAGCCCAACGTATGGGTGAAAGCTTGCAGGGTTTTTCTTGTATATCCATTGGTTTCGTGTTGTTGCTTGTCAGCTGTCACCTGGAATCCGGTGAAGTCCTGCGTCCTGCGCTCGGCGTCTCCCTCCGAGCCCATGCTCACCCACGTGTCCGTGACGACCACGTCCGCGTCTCGCACCGCCGATTTCGGGTCGTTACTCACCTCTAACGACCGGCCTGCAGCACAAAAGCAAAGTTAAGGAGTTCAAATTCTAAATTTTTGAATGTTTTTGATTCATATTAAATGTTCTTTTTTTTTTTTTCCATGTCCCTTTATTAAAAATGTTTTTCACATATTCTGATCCTGAACGAGACGAGGGGGGGCCACACAAAAGATCATACAAAGACAATAAAAATTCAGTCATTTGTTAATCAGGATCAGAATATTTGACCTTTTGACATTATATCCAGGAAGAGCATTCTGAACAAAACCATTTTTGTTTTTTGAATTACTTTTAACTGTAAAAAAATCAAAAATTTGAGAATTCAAGTTGTTCAATAAAAACCTAAGATGAACAAGTAGTTCAAATTCCCTTGGACATTGACCTTAGTTCAGAACTCTTACAAAAGATTACTGATTAGTAACTGTGGGTTTGGGGAATTTCCTAGTGTTGATGCTTAACAAAATGCATTAGATTTTTACACATAGTTGTAACCCCCAACCATACTTTTAGAAAATCCTATGTCTTCTAGAGTTTGACAGGTGTTTTAAAATTTAAGTGAAATAAAAACCTGATGCAAAAACAAACAAAAAACAGTGAAATTGAAATGTGTCTGAACAAAAAAAAAAAAAAAAAATACTGATGAACAAGAATATACCCATTTTTGTAGCCAGCCTCACAGCATCTTCTAGCACCTGTTGATCGCACTCGTAACCTTTGGGGGTCGCGATGCTCAGGTCCATCTCCAGTTTGGGGCAGCCCATCATAAACGAGTGCGTCACATTGTTGTTACCATCGCCCACCCACGCAATCTTCAGCCCACGCAAATATCCAAAGTGCTCCTGAAACATACAATTACTCACTAGTAGCTGTGACATCAGTTCGCATACACAAATACAAAATATCAATGAAGTAAAGAGATTATGTGACACATGCATGTAAGAGCCTTTTTTTTCTAATTTTAAAATTACAATTAATTGGTCACCTGCAAAGTAAGAAAATCTGCCAGGATTTGTAAGGGATGATATATTTCGGACAGGCCATTAATAACTGGAACCGTAGCCTCATCTGCCAACTCCTGAAGGTCTTGATGTTTGTACACGCGCCCCAAGATGAGATCACAGAATCCTGACAACACTCTTGCAGAATCCTTGATGGATTCATTTACACCAAGATGCACATCATCAGGGGTCAAAAAGCAGGGATGTCCACCAAGTAATGCCATGCCTGTTTCTGTAGATAACCGTGTCCTAGTGCTTCTCTTCTGAAAGATCATTGCGATTGACTTTCCAACCAAAGGCCTGTATAATGATTTCTCCTCTTTGTGTCTGAACTTTAGATCTGCTGCAGTCCAAAGTAAAGTCTTCAGTTCTTCAGGTGTAAACTGTTTCAGAGTAAGGAAATCCCTGCCAATCAAAGATACAGGAGAACTGTCACTGAAATCACGTTTTGTAGCCATAAAGCCTGTGCATTGCTGAAACCTAATGCATGACGAATACTTAATATTTCTGCTTAAATAAGCAAAATTAACCAATTTTTTAAGCATCATCTTGTGTATTTTGTTATGCCATGAACAGCACCACAACAATGACTGTCAACTAGATGCCGAGTGGTTGAAAGTGGCGCACAGCAGCCAATCAGATTATGTTTGACAAAGTGACAGGTGCTTTTACAAGTAGTCTTTATCAGTTTGCGCTCTTTCCACACGGACGCACAGAAGATTCTGCGGCAAGGCTGTATGTTTTATTACATTGTTCTGCGCAATGTGTATTCAATGCCTAGTAGTTGATTTTGTAAATTTAAATATTTTAAATATGCTTTAACATAGCTGAATTTATTATTTGGGACTGCAATATCGTTCTTTTCTGTTCTTTGTAACAGTCTTTTATTTATTAAGACAATATTTCATTTTCTAGCAATGACTGTCCGAAATTAGTTTTATAACATTTTGACCGGAATTGTTAAAGTTACATGGACGCGGCCATGCCATGCAAAAGTGACTGATATTTGTGTTAAAAACTGTTAATTCTATTACATTGCATCTACGTTAGTTTTTGGTAAGTCTAATTTATACCACTTCGTAGTTTAGAGAAACTTATGAACCGATTTTAATGAAGTGATGGCGCGTAAATATACAATTGCTGGATACATTTTGTGAAGTAAAAGCCGGTTACGATTTTGCAAGTGGCGATGCCACACGTGACGTTTATAGTTCGAAATGAGTCCGTCAAATTCGTGCATTTTTTTATTTCACAAAGAAACCGTACTTAAAATGTAGCCGGATATACACTTTTTAACTGGCCCGAATGAATTTAACATTGAATTCTGCTAAAATGTTACTATCAATGAATGCAATGAAAAATAAGGTTTGCTTGTAAATTTCTATACAGGAATGCATTGTACTCTGCCTTCTATAGCCATGTATATCGGGAGTTGTTCTAATGGCCTGAATGTCTCCGATTTAGTTCTGCGTAGGCTCACAGTGAGTGGTATTTTGCAGATTGATGCGGACAAACTCAAATTGATACCTGTTATGACAGGTCGGTTTGTAAACGGGTGGAATAATGTTGCTCGAAACTACCCTGAGCACATTAAATTTGCCATCTACTAATTAGATAATGCCTCACCTTGTTAGTTTATGGTGATCCCACATGAGAGTGCTGCAGCAGCATAAGCAATATCAAGGAATGGAATCTGTATATTCATGGAAATATGTAGGTTCTGATTCTCACAAAAAATCCACTGGCACTGAAAATCACATGATCAGAGTATGTTTATCGCTAACAATAACCTATAGTAGATTTGGGATTGAGGATTCCCTTAGCAGGGTTTGAATATGTACTTTCATGAATGCGAGCAAAACTTTGCTGGTGCCTAGAATTTTGAATTTTCAAAATGCCAGCCATGGTTTAATTCGAAGCCTGCGTGGAGATTCTTTTTTGTAAATTGTAAGTCTGCTGCAATAATGCAACAAATACAAGTTAACAAAATTCATGCCAGTGAAAAATCACATTTCAGGTTTTCAACTAACCAGCATTTATGTTAATGTTCGTATATTTTTTTCCATTTTAGCATATAAATATTGTTTTCTTTCAGATAGCCTGTGTTGCATCATGTCGTTGGTGTGTGCAATCAGTAACGAGGTCCCGGAGCATCCGGTCGTCTCCCCCGTCTCAGGATGCGTGTACGAGAGACGCCTCATCGAAAAGTACATCTCAGAAAATGGTACAAATATTTCATATACACAGTAATACGTTGTCTTTAGATGCATTTTTTTTCCTATGTTGTTTATTTGACTTAATAATCATCAGTTTCGTGCACTATTTTTGTTAATATCATGTGCATGTTGTAGGGTAATCTTTGAATGACAGGTTTGACATAAGCGGTAGTCCTGGTCCACCTGAAAATTCATTATTGGCCGGGCTGCCAGCTTTTGCCAGAAGTAGACCTGGTTTTGGCAGAAGCATCACGCACAAGTTATTTTTTATTTTGTGCAATTTTTATCTATTATTTAAAAATAGATAACTCCTGTCTAACAATCATTTGTATACTTGTCAGCATAAAAAATGTGATCAATGTATGCACTTCCCCAGTTTTATGGCACTCGTCTGACTGCCAGGCTGCCTGATTTTTCAACTGGGTAGACCAAAAATCTACTGCCTTATCAGTCCTTATAATGAATGATGAAATATCAGCTGCCCAGTAATATGTAGATTCACATTGACTCAGGCTGACGATTTGCCACTCGTAGTGACCAGTAAAACCTTGTGGAGGACGAGATAAGTTTTTACAACTCGTCTTTTTGACGAGTAACAAATTCTGATTATTTTACATTCAAGTTTCGAGCTTTGTGCAAAGAGGATGAGTACATTTTTTGACGGTTCGATAGATTTTTAGCGTTCCTTGTCCTGTTCCACCTAATTGTGAGCATTGTTTGACGAGTAACAAATTCTGATTATTTTACATTCAAGTCTAGAGCTTTGTGCAAAGAGGACGAGTAGATTTTTTGAAGGTTGGGTAGATTTGTTAGCGTTACTTGTGTTTAGGCACGGACCCGATGAATGGGGAGAAGCTTGAGCTGGAGACGCTGATCGACGTGAAGACGTCGCCGCTCGTGAAACCGCGGCCGCCGTCCGCAACCAGCATCCCAGCCATACTCAAGTCACTACAGGTCAGTGTTATTATCAACTATTAGTAAATCACAATTAAACTTGGCGTATGGTGGCATTCTTTACGTTTCTCATTACACTGAACTGAACAATCTAATTACAATAGTTATATACAACGATATAGTACTATACATACATAAACGTACATACAATTTATACACAGCAAATACATGCACAAGAAAGTCACACTCACACAACCAGTCACACATTTTTATAATGTATAAATAGTTACTGCATGCTATCTTTTAAGTACTATTGAACTGCTTCATAGTCCCCATACAACAATTCAAAACAAATGTTGCTCATTTTCTAAAAGGCCGCGAAAATGTCCAGAATTGCCTGGTGTAAATAATTGTGTGTTTCAGGACGAGTGGGACAATTCTACTTAAGTTACTACATGTTATCTTTTAAGTACTGTTTGAACAGCTTATATAAGACAGCATCAAACTATGACACTCATCTTCCTTGACACTGTGACAGCTTTCATATAAAATAACCAGACTTCAAAACACATTGCGTGTTATTGCAGGACTATTAAACTGCTTCATAGTCAGCATAAAACGATTTTCTCTGACCACATTCTGAAAAGCAAGGAAAATGTCAAAACCAAATTGGCAGTAGTAAACAAGCTGCGCGTTATTTGCAGGACGAGTGGACGATTCTCCTTCCTTCACGCTATCTCTCACATTCAGGACAAGTGGGAAGCCTTTTAATAATGTTGGACACCTATAATATTCTTAATAATGGGTGTTATTTTTCAGGACGAGTGGACGCTTTCATAGATAAGCCTTTAATAATGTTGGACACCTATAATATTCTTAATAATGGGTGTTATTTTTCAGGACGAGTGGGATGCGGCCAGCGATGCGCAGCATGGACGCTTTCATTCAGTCATCGCCAGCAGCTGCAATAATGCGCGGCAGGAATGCAGGGTCATTTTTTCAGGACGCCACAAAGGCTGAAAGATGCATCACGCATTCACAGGGTCACGCACAGGCAGACACAAGGAGGAACACACACACACACACACACACACACACACGCAGCGTGCAGGGTCATCGCCAGGCTCACAAAGGAGGTACGTAACACACACACACGCACACACACAGTCATCGCCCGGCTCACCATACAGCAAAAACGCATGCCTCCGTATTGATTGTAGTCAATCGAACAGGTGGAACAGAACACTGTATAATTTTAATGCCTAAAAATTATTTAACTTTAATATGTGTATTGCTAGACTATTGAATACTGTTAGATATTACGTATATACTGTGTATATAATTTTAGTTATATGAATTGTAACTTTTACATATCTGAAATAAATCAAAAATATAAACAAACTTTGCTGTTTTAATCATGGGACCTAATTCCTAAATTAGGAATGATCAAAATGTCCGACTGTCTCTCCAAGTGACTAAAAAAACAACAAAGTCTCGTCTGTTAACTCCCTGAGTGCTGCTAAGTGGTTCAAAGGTCGAACAAAAAATTTGTCAAAGAAAGTGAAGCTGATCATATTACGAGTATAAATTCTCTGCCATTAACCCCTCTGGTCTGCTGTAGGTGACGGCTGCTGCCATTCGTGAAACTCTTGCTCCTTTAAATCCCTCAAGCCCCAGGCGGGTCTGGGGGTATCTCCCCGGCCCGGCCCCCCTCAAGCCCATGGGGTCGGGGAGCTCCGGCCCGGGGCCCCCGAGCCCATGGGGGGGGGGGGCCGCCGCAGGCAGAGGGAGGAGGCCGGCATGACCGACGAGGTCATAGGCAAGCTGCAGGACAAGGCCACCCTGCTCACAGCAGAGAGGAAGAAGAGAGGTAATAATATTATGCTAGTATTATACTTGCACTGACGACATGTTTGTAAAAAAGTTAATTGAGAATAAAATGTTGAAGAGAAAACATTAAGCTTTATTATGTTCATACTAACTATTCCGCCAGGCAAGACGATCCCCGAGGGTCTGGCGACCACAGAGGACATCCGCGCCTACCGCCAGAACGCCAGCCACGTGGGGTTACACTCCGCCAGCATGCCAGGTACGGTATCCTGGGTAACATCAGTGTTTGAAACTTCGCAGGAAAAAGTTCGGGTCCAATCAGGGGTTATTAACTTTAAATAGTTGGAGGCCCTGATCACAAGTTGAGGGCCTCGTTGGATGTGTGTTTGAAATGTTAGCCTAAAAAGGTGGTAAAGTATTGAATTCACTCTGACTAACCAATATTCACCAAAAATAGTTAAGGGACAGCAGGGCCCTCATGTCCCTAAAAAGTTAAGGGCCCTGGTCAAAAGTTCAGGGCTCAGGGCCCCACTGGCAACACTGGCAACATGTACAGGTCACATTTTATGTACAATTGCTCTCTTGCCTTACCACAGTTTCTTCACACTATCAACTTCTTGTGTTTTTTTTTTATGTTCAGTTTGTCTTACCATGCAAAAAAAAAGAATGTCCAAAATATAGTCCAAAAAACGTGGTCCAGTTTTCAAACCCACAGGTTCCTTTTTTTTTTTTTTATTTTATTTTTATTTTATAATCTATAAAAATATAGATATAAAAAATAAAATTATATTGATGTTAATTGTTTCCAAGTCCAATCTTTTGACCAACTGATACGGTTTGACTACTAATCGTCAGTGCTGTGTGGATTCATATGATATTCTGAAATAGAGTATATGAAAATTTCAACTGTCAAGAAATATGAAAAACCAGAAGTTTGTTTTGCATTTTGTAACACATCAATAAAACTACATTGTTAATTGGTTAACAAAGTTGAACAAAAAATTTATAGACGTGTAGCTGATTTTTCTATGAAAGTTACTGTCATATTAACCATTCAGTATTTGTGACAGGGTGGAAATGAGGAGGATTTTCCAAAATTGATGTGAACAAATTAATAGCCGCCCTCAAACCTCTGTGAAAAAATTGGTAACCCCCCTCAATTTCATGTGACAAAATTGATGACCATAATATAAAAAACAGTAAATTTTAGTACAGAATCTCTAAAAAAAAAATAGGTCATTTATGTGATTTTAATTTATTGATTAGCCCCCTCCCCTCCAAACATTGTGACAAAAGTTCATGGCCCGTTTCCTTTCCTCCTACCCCCACCCTGTCATAAATACTGAATGGTCCCTAACCTTCTAGCTGCAACCAAGGGAAAATTTGACGTAGGAAGATTTCTGTGAATTTGATTCTGGTCCCCAAAATTTCAATTAACCCATTACCCCTCACGATTTATTACATGACAGCCCTTGTATCCCCTGCAGAGAGATTTTGCAGCGTAGCGCCATAAAAAATCTTTCCATTTGTCGGAGCCGCATTGCCAACTTTAAACTACCATAATTTCCTTAAAAAATAACCTAGTATTTCAACAATCTTTTTCACTAAAATACAAAGCAGCCATTTAGAATTTACCCCAGTCCCAATTTCACAAATGTTTTGAAACAAGCAACACATTTCCAATGGCCATGTTCGGATCGGTTAGGACTGCGGTAAAATACCGAAATTTGCAGCGTAGTTTCGAATAAAATAAATCACGGTAATTTAGAAAATAATTAAAAAAATATTTATCGGGTGTTTTTGGAGCTCATTTCTATATCGTAATAAAAAGCTTAAGCTTTTAGAAACACAAATATGTATTTCTCATCAAGATTGAACCATTATGTGTATGTCTAAACACGATCAAACAACAGGTTTTTCCATTTAGTCATATTAAACATGGCGCCTTTTTAAGTGCAAATTATTGCTGTCAAATGAAACTTTTATATATTCTCTTAAAATAAAAGCTAAACATTAAAATAAATTATACCATGGCGATTCCTCATACGGTTTTACATATAGTAATCTAGTTTTAATCATGATGGCACTGCTTAGCTCCTATACCCCAAACGAATGACTTGTGTAATTTTTTTTTTTGACAGCCAAACACGTGAAATCAACCCGGCGGTTTAGGCCAAAGAGGGGTAAAGGGTTAAGGTTATTTTTTGGATAAAAAATGTTTTGCAAGAATTCAAGAAATTTCTGATACCAGTTTTAATAAATTAATATTTATTTATTTTATTCTATTTTTAATTTAGACTTTTGTAAATGTAAAAAAAATATGATATTGTTATCACATTATGGGTTCTCATTGTATTAAATTAGTTCACATTTTACTCCACGTTTCTATACCTCCTGAAAGCTCTGGAATTACCACCTTTTTCTAAAAACTTGAAATCCTGTACAACCTTGTCAGAGTCCACTCTGATAATTCCCCTCAATATTCAGGTATACATAAATACATTATATATTTATTTCAATCTTTTCAGCGAAATAAAACCACTTTATATTGACATTCAAAAAAAATGATATTTTAATAAAAAATAAAAATTAAGGTTGAAAATAAAAGGACATCCGCATTTTTCGAACCCGCGTCAAAAAACATCCACAATTCTATCATGCAGTCAATCACTGGTACCAAACTTATGTTCAAAAAAAAGTCATTTGAAGTTAAACATTTTTTTTCCATTTTTTTTTGTTTGTTTTCCTGTGCATTAAAAAACGCTATTTGAATAACATAATGTTATAAATCCAATCAAAAACCCGTCTATGTAAATCGCCAATCACTGTGCCAAATTTAAAAAAATAAAAAAACATTTCCTTTTTGATTTTAATATTTGTAGTGTGTTAAAAAAACTCAACATAGTCTAATGTAGAGAAAATGCTTCTTAAAAAATGTTTAGAAATCTTGTCACCAAGTGCACCGTTGTGGCAGGTATCCTGGCCCTGGACGTGTGTCTTCGCGACACGTCTAAGATCGTAACCGGCGGCAACGACAAGAACGCTGTGGTGTTCAACAAGGACACGGAGCAGGTGATGGCGATACTGCAGGGACACACCAAGAAGGTGAGAGACGCACGCACACATACACACGCCATCCTTCAAAAATACACAGGCGCAATACAAAACACAATCAAAGGCGCACGCGCAGGGACACACCAAGAAGGTAATGCATTCAATTAACGTCAGTGGGCATTGTTATTGTTCTTCCCATGTGTTTGAATTTAAGAAAAAATTTAAACAAAAAAAAACAACTTTTTTTAACTTTACAAAAAGGGCACGTTATGTCCAAATTATTTAATACTGATCTTAATGAGGCCTTTTTAAAAACTCATTCATTTAAAAAAAAAAGATTAAAAATGCAATGGTTAAAACAAGTCAGATGAACAACAAAACTTTTTCATCAAACATTGGTATGCATTGTTAATGTTTGAAAAATCAATATTGGACTTAAAAACTCATAAAACATAACTTTGTTTTCAGTGATTTATATATCACTCTATCCCCTGCTCCAGGTGTCGTCTGTGATCTACCACCCGACGGAGGAGCTGGTGGTCACCGGTTCCCAGGACAACACGATCCGGGTGTGGGGCGTGGAGCAAACAGCGCCGTGCGCTCATGTCATCAGGTAATAAACAAATCAGTTTCTTAACCCCCTCGGTGCTGGGGCGCATATACGCACCTCAGATTATACGTGCCTTTATTGCTGAGGCACATATATGCGCCCGAGTTTGCATTACAGAGAGTCCAATTTCATTTGACAGTGAAAGGGTTAAAACCACTGAATTCCGACATGGAACCATAAACAATCGAGATAAAACAGCTTTGTACTTAAATTCTACTTGTAAAATCATTGGGTTACAATAAAACACATCTCCATTTTCTTACTGCGTTTCAAATTGATTTTATCGGCACAATTCCAGTCAGGAAGAACACAAAAACTCATGTCATCAGGTAGCAAGCTCTTGTGAATTTTGTGCATTGGTGCAAAAAAATGCAAACTTAAATAGTCAGCTAAGGGACCATTCAGTATTTATGACAGGGTGGGGTTGGAGGATTTTAGGGCGAGCCATGAACTTTTGTCACAATGTTTGGAGGTGGGGCTATCAATTGTTTCACGAAAAATTTACCCCTATTTTTTAGAGATTCTGTACTAAAATCTCCTGTTTTTTATATAATTGATTTCCTCAACTTTTTAAATGAAATTGAGGACACTACAGATGTCGAAACATGTTTGAATAAATTTGATTCTTCACTAAAAATAGGACTTTATTTTTGGATTATAAGACAGCAGAAACAGAAAAAACAAAACAAAAATATATAATGGATTGGATATCCGTCCAATATCTTACAGAACCCACCGTGTATCTTGCAGAGCCCACGACGGGTCTGTTTGGCCTCTCTCTCTATATCCGTGTATCTTCCAGAGCCCACGACGGGTCTGTCTGGCCTGTCTCTATATATCCGTGTATCTTCCAGAGCCCACGACGGCGCTGTCGCCGGCCTGTCTCTATATATCCGTGTATCTTCCAGAGCCCACGACGGCGCTGTCGCCGGCCTGTCTCTATATATCCGTGTATCTTCCAGAGCCCATATCGTACAGAGCCTCTATATATCCGTGTATCTTGCAGAGCCCACGGCGGTCTCTATATATCCGTGTATCTTCCAGAGCCCACGACGGGTCTTGTCGCCCGCCTGTCTCTATATATCCGTGTATCTTCCAGAGCCCACGACGGTGCTGTCGCCGGCCTGTCTCTATATATCCGTGTATCTTCCAGAGCCCACGACGGTGCTGTCGCCGGCCTGTCTCTATATATCCGTGTATCTTGCAGAGCCCACGACGGGTCTGTTTGGCCTCTCTCTATATATCCGTGTATCTTCCAGAGCCCACGACGGGTCTGTTTGGCGTCGCCGGCCTGTCTCTATATATCCGTGTATCTTCCAGAGCCCCACGCAAGGGCCCGGACTGCTCTATATATCCGTGTCTCTCCCACGTTGGCGCTGGCGACTATCTGTCTGTCAGCCGTGGCTTCAGACGCTCACTGGGCGTTCTCGGACATCAGGGTCGGACGCGTGCTCACTAAGGTAAGGACGGAGCTAAAACAAGGAACGATAGGCTTTTTATTTTATCTACTTTGTAATTTTTGTATTTTATTGATTGGTTCTTGACTCTATGAGCATCTAACTAAATGCATGCTAATATTTCCATTTTCTGGGGAGGTTTGTTTTTGAAGAAAAGCAATGATTCCGACTGTAATTCTACCTCGTGCTTATGTTATAACTATGGCGTTTGTTGTCTCTGAGCAGCCTCTGTATATTAGTTTGTCTCTTTAATTTTCCTGCTGTTAACATCAACATTTGTATTTGAGAAGGAGTCTGTTGACTCGAAACATGTTATAAAGATATAGAAAGAAAAGTTTTATCATTTAGAATAGTTAACAGCAAGAAAATGAAAGAGACAAACTAACATGAATCCATATGCTGTCTACCAAGTTTCTAGAATACTTAACGAGACTTTCTGGAGATAAAAAATTTCTCAAAATGTGCTTGTTTTTTATTTTAGTATAAAAGTACATTCATTTCCCATTTTAAAAATGTATAACACTTTAGGGGTTTCGGGAATAGAATTTGGTTTATGGACCATACAAAAGATCATGTATACAATTTTGGTACAGGAAAAATTAACATTGACTGAATTTTTTACTGTCCTTCGCATGGTCTTTTGTATGGTCCATAAACCAAATTCTCTTCCCGAAACCACTAAAATGTTATACATTTTTAAAAAGGGAAATGAATGTACTTTTATACTAAAATAAAAAACAAGACCATTTTGAGAATTTTTTTATCTCAAAATTCTTTTATCTCCAGAAAGTCTCGTTAATAAAGCCTCTGTCTAGTTGTGACCATCCTCTGTCGCGTTGTTTAGGTGAGTGAGCCTGGCAACAACGCTGCGCTGACGTGCGCTCAGTTCCATCCTGACGGCCTCATCTTCTCCACCGGCACAGAGGACTCCGAGATCAAAATCTGGGATCTTAAGGTACGGAACAGCAGCATAGCACTGCATACACAGGGTGAGGGATTCGCCACTCGTCCGCTCGTATTGACCAGTAAAAACTAGTGCAGGACGAGTGCAAAGTTTTAGAAACTCCTTCTTTTGACGAGGAGCAATTCTGAATAATTTGTCATACAGATATAGAGTTAATACAAGGAGGACGAGTACATTTTTTGCAGGACGAGTAGATTTTTGAGGTTACTCGTCCTGCTGACGAGTGGCACTTTTACACCTAATCCTGACCCTGCATACACACCAATCAGCAGCATAGCACTGCAGAGAATTATCTTTTTTTTTTTTTTTATATTTTTTAAATCACAATTACACATTCAACATTCAATGCATAATATAGAATTAAACATAGTATAATCATATGTATCTCCTAGATGGCAATCCCAAAAAGATTTGTCTACTAGATAAGTTTATGAGTTCAATTTATTATTATTATTATTATTAAAAATGCCTCTATTGCTGTCCCCAGGAGCGTTCCAACGTGGCCAACTTCCCGGGCCACTCGGGCGCGATCACGAGCATCGCGTTCTCGGAGAACGGCTACTACCTGGCCACCTCGGCCGAGGACAGCGTGGTCAAACTGTGGGATCTGAGGAAGCTCAAGAACATCAAGACAATCACGCTGGACGACAGATATGAGGTAGGCAGAGCACAGATAGACAGTGGTTGAAACTCGCCCTGTTGTGATATGTGTTTGAAATGTTAGAAAAAGAAAGTGGTTGCTTTTATAGACACGTATTTGAACATGATAAAGTATGGAATTTCACTATGACTCACCAATGTTCACCAAAAATAGTTGAGGGACAGGGGCCCTCAAGTCCTAAAAGTTAAGGGCCCTGGTCAAAAGTTGGGGGCTCAGGGCCCCCGGGCCCCCTACTATTTCAAACACTGAGATAGACAGACAGACACGAGACAATCACTGTTCAGGGTTGCCATACATCAGGGAAAAATCAGGGAAAATGAAAAATTTTCAAGATCAGGGAAGAAGTCAGGGAATTTCATTTTGAATCAGGAAAAATAAAAAAGTGGGAAAAATCAGGGAATTTGGAAATTATGTCCTTGGAGGATGCCATTTATATATATAAAAAAAAAAAAAATCATGCAATTCTGAGAAATTTTTCAATGATGTAACGTAGCATATCCTTGGCGTTTAATATAACAGCAGTCAATGACTTGCCATGTTGATATCAGACTAGTCTAGTCCCTGCTGCAACTGTTGTCTGTTGACTGATGTGTTCAATCAGTTAAAAGTCATCACTTCACAAAAAAGCAATTAATTCTCATCAGGGAAGATGGTTTTAAAATCTGGGAAAAATCTGGGAATTTTGTTCCTGACTTTTTATGGCAACCCTGACCTTCGACGACAGATGAGAGGTTTCTCTGAGAAACAATCATCATTCTCATTGTGGGGGTGGCTTTTTGGTTTTTATTTTCATTTCTTTTGTAAAACCTGCAGGGCATCTTGAAGACAGCAATACTTTGATTTATATTGTTTTTTGACATTCTGAGCCTATTTTGGATGAAAAAGATGAATTTTTAGTATATTTTTTTCTGCAGAATTTTGCATGTATATTCAAGAAAAAGTTATTTGTGCTTTAGTTTCACATTTCAAGGTCATTTTAGCCTATTCTGGATGAAAAAAAGATGATTTTTTAGTAATTTTTATTTTTGTTTAAGAAATTTGCATGTATATTCAAGAAAAAATTAATTGTGCTTTAGGTGCGTTCTCCTATGTTCTATCTACATGTATGTGTATTTGTGCTTTAGTTTCCGTCTGTTCACTAGTCGCACTCATCGACTTTCCATCACTAGGTGTGCTCTCTGACTACATTATGTTTACCTCTGGTTGTCATAATGCAAACTGCATCATAAATGAAACTGTTTAAACTTTATTGAAGCCATAAACTCTGGAATTTTTACTAAATAATTTCTTCATTTTTCATTTGATTTCACAAAACTTGCATAAAACTTGTATGGCTGTATTGTCATCGTATAATATTGGAATCATGACCCTCCCTAGGTGCGCTCGCTGACGTTTGACCAGTCCGGGACGTACCTTGCCGTGTTTACTGTTCCCTAGGTGGACATTGACGTATCTTATGTGGCAGGAGCTCTGTGTCAACGTTTCCTTTCGGCCCCTAGTGGCAGGACCAGTCAAGGTGTTCAACGGGACACACGCACACACACACACATTTTGACACATGTCACAGGAGTGTAAGCAGTGGCAGGAGCTCAAGGTGTTCAATCCATCACACACACCGCTACACACAATGCACACACACACGTATACATGACACACGGCACACACACACATAGTAAAATTGTATTAGATATGTTTCTTGCAAAGTATCTCGAGCACTAAATGTCATTTATGATTGTGATTTGATACTATAAAAATAAATTATTATTATTATATAGACACACGTACTCACACACACACTCTCGCAACAGGCGTCTGGTAAACAAACACACAAGACCCTCGCCACCGGTTAATGAAATTGCATAAATAAGTCACTTGCAAAAGAAATATGTACCATAAAATACTGTTTCTACAGTCATGATTCGTAACAAATGGAATCATTTGTAATAGCTTCATATAACATTAGTGATGGAGCGATCGATCATACTATCGCTCATCGCATCGTTCTATGACAGAGTCGGAATCGATTGGACCTGTCATGATTTCATCGATAAATTGCCAAACATAATGACTATAGCAATTTTTCACACAAGTTACAATACTCAGATATTTAGTAATTTGCCTGTTAATATTTCATTTCAAACCCGGATGTTGATGTTGTTTCTCACAATGTAGTTTTCGCACGGAGCATTTTTTTTTTTTTTTTTTGACTGTGTAGAGAACATAACACAACATCGAAAAAGACAAGTGAAACCAGTATTTTTTCTTCCGATCTTTATTTGTATTTCATGTATTTCTTTAAAACAAATTCAAGGATTATCGATCTGAATATATAATCGATCGGTCAACCATGTAAAAAATCGATTATGCAAAGAGCGTCCGATTCCCATCACTATATAACATATATATATCCTGAATTGTTAAATATTGTTTGCTACATATTTGTAAAAAAAAAAATCCTGAGGAGGTGTTAGAACACAAAAATATTAGAGAATGAAATTTAATTTAGTCTAACTTTTGAATCTTCAAAACTTTTGAATTGTGAATTGGTGGGAAAGACCGTTTACAAAATATTATTAATAATATAACATAATAGATGTTCATTGTATCTTTGATGGGTAAAAATGAAATGTTTGAAAGCGTTTATCAATTCTAAATTCATTTTGTATTTGTCTTTGTGTAGATTCATGGTCATATACTACGGAGTTTTTATTATTCTAACTGTTGGTCTGTGCGGTAAATTACACAGCTAAAGAATACGTCTAGTAGCAAATTAGTGTATAGCATATCATCTGCAGTGCTTTGTCGAATGCGATTTGATTTTTCTTCAATTTCTGCTGTGTTCAGTTGTTTTAATACTGCTCAAAATTATAAAAATGCCCGTTGGGGTTCCAAAATTCCAAAATTTAACATGGTAAAGACATAGATAGTAACAATTTCTATCAAAAAAAAAAAGGTGAAATATAGAATATGGGACAACAGGTATTTTTTAAATCTTTGAGCAATTTAAGAAAAATGAAGACAGCAGAAATAGAAAAATCAAACAGGACCATATGCTGAATACCAAATCAGGCGTCTTTTTTTGCCAACTTTTCATTCTAACTTTACACGGTTGTAGGTTTGGCCAGAACGCGACGTTTGTGGCCTCCAGCAGCATGGACCGGTCTCTCAAGGTCTTCTCCATGTAACAGTCTCCAGGAAGTGTCCAGGAAGCCATGTAACGCACAGTCTCCAGAAAGCCAGGGAGGGGGTTAATTTGGACTTTTTGCTTGGTAAATGTTTTTGGTTGGTTAGGGGAAAACTGAAGGGGAAAAAAACGACAAAAAACAAAAAAATGTATGGCTTTCCGGGGATTTTTTGCTGCCGGCTCCAGGATTCGTGTTGAGCCCTCATCAGGGCTGATGGAAGTCACGGCGTCCTCTACAGCCGTGTAGGAAGCTGGATTATAGTGGGAATCACGAGGCATCTGTTTCTGAAGATTCTTTCTAAATCATGGGAAGCTTTTTTGAGGAGAATAAAAAAAACAAAACAATTTATGATTTTTGTCTTTTTCTGTATGCAATGTGACGTTTGTGACGTAGTTGCGTGGTTTTTTAAAATAAACCAGCACAGATTTGTGGCTATTATTAGTGGACTGTACAAATGTGGCAATTTTGTTAGCTGTTTTAGAATATTATTCATAATTTTAAACAGTAATTTGGTGTTCTTAAATTGCTTTACATATTCATTTTTATAACATTCATTTAGCTTTCTGTAACAGAAATTGTTCTATTCTAATGTGTTTAGAGAACAGAGATGGAGAGAATAGAATTTTTTTTTTTCTATCATGAAGCTTTTGAATTATTGTATTGTAGAAGTTATAGACCACTGCCGAGTTAATGGCCAACTAGTAAATGCAGTATTTCTAAGCAAATAAATCTTTTATCTAAAAGTCGACTGCATTTTGTATGTTTCAGAAAGTTTTCATCCTTACTAACTAAACCGTTAATTGTAATTGATGTGAATGATAATAGAACCAGGCAGACATAACGTGTTTATAACATGATACTGTAAAACTAGAAATGTTTGCGCACGATTTAATTTGCGAATTTCGTGGGTAGGTGCAAAATCGCAAACTTCAATAGTCAGCAAATAACAATAGCCTATGTGAAGTATGTCCAGGATGGATCAAAATCGCAAAATTCAATAGCCGCGAAATATTCTAGTTTTACAGTATATTCTATCATGTTGCAATCTAATGTTCATTGTAACATTTTGTCGCGAGGACGGAGTTTTCTTTAAGTTGAACTAGTTATGAATATTAGAAAATATGTAAATTTGAAGAGTTGTCATACTATGTGGGAACTATATTATCACTGTTAATAATATTGTACAGACGCATAGATATCCACAAGTATTTGTGGAATGTTATAGAATAAAATAGTTTTGGAGGGAAAAAAAATAGAATGACATCAATTGAACAATGAAGATCAACTTTTTATGGTTTAGATTTTCCATCTGGTTGAGATACATGTGTAATAGAAATTAGAAACAAAAAGAAATGAAACCACATGCTATGTACCTAATGAACAGAACATTGAAGTAAATACTGAGTAATGGAAGGGAACATGAAGAGGATCAAAATAGAAATAGCGTCGGCCATTCGAGGTCAACAATGGACGAAAGTATGTGATGTATTGGATCATGATAGAGAATTGGTTCCGCAACTTTTGACTGAGGATTGTGATCTTTTACGTTATGCTATTGTTTGTGATGCCCCAAGATTACAATAGAGGGAGTCATAGCTCAAGACCGTGACATGAGACCACCATCCAACAGTGATCTAGAGGCAACAATGAGTCCCTAAGCATTCTCATAGTTTGAAACAAGGGCCAATACAATGAGTCCCGGCAGACACAACCATAACAAACTATGAAGAAAACTACGGGTCCCGTGGGATGCACAATCACCATCTCATGGCCCATGGGGGTTTAGGTTGAAAAATAGTAAATGCAGAGGTTGATTTTTCCATGAATATGGTTGTGTGTAATTTCAATGGTCTAGATTTCGGTAAGGTTTGGGCATAAGGATGGTGGTGTTCAGTACAATCATGATATCACCTTGGAACGTGAGTGGATTAAAAATTGCAGTTTCTCAGATGAAACTAGCTGTAGAATTTTTAATGTTGCCGATTGGGAACACATTTACTGTACCAACGTTGTGTTTTCTATATATAGAAATCAGTTTGTAACGTTACTGGATTTGTAAATAAAATTTACTTTTGCAATTTGTTTTGTTGTTGCTTTTTGTGTGATTTATTTATTTTTACTTTGTGAAATTATGTACATATGTGATGTTCAAAGTATATAATATGAAGACTACAATCAGCGTGGTCTTTATGTAACAGTCGTCATGCAGGCCTTAATTTTTATTTAATTTCATTTAAAAGGTAATACTGACCAAAATTGAAAAATTAAGTCACAAAATAATTTAAAAGAAAATAAAAAATTTTAATGTTGCCATACTGGCTAGTTTTACAGTATATATAATAATGTCCTAAGACTGCAGCCAATTATGTACCTTGTTGTCATGCAAAGATTTAATTTTTATTTTTTGAGAAACGTACTGCCAAATTCTGGTGCTAAAGCATCATTATAAACGTGATTCATCATGGCACAAATAGAATGTTTCTGGAAAGGTTTTTGTTTAAAATCATTGTTAAGTATCTAGCTAAACTGGTCCGTAAATATCATGAGATGCTTAGTTTTCCACCAAATAAATGTATATTTTGATTTTATTTTATTAAACATAGATGTCATCAAAAGTAAAGTAAAAAGATCAGGTTGGGCAACTTTTAGTAGACTTTAAAAGACCTTAATAAATTGATAATGCCACTTTAATATAGAAATTTTGTCTTTTTAATTTGGGTATAAATTTGGGATAGTATTTTGGCCACTGGTTTTTTCCCTGTAAAATGGATATTTTAGAAGCTGTACATCTTTTACTAAAAGAATTGCATACAAATGTAAGAAAGGGCCAATAGATCTTAATTTTCAAAATGTAAAGGTGGTTATTTGTTGTTGCAACAAACTGTTATCGTGAATTTAGCAGATCCATGGTGCGCCAAAGATTCATCTCAGAATTGGAGTCATGCTCTCTGAGTATCAAATGTCAACAGACCTCTGAAGCGTAACTATTGATCATCAAAATGTGACCAACCACTGGATTTTAATCACAGATTTGGAATTAGGTCGAGTGATCAATGCGAGGAATTCAGCCAATTAAGTTGCAACAGGAATCAACTTAAACTCTACCAATTCTCAAGCTTAAGGAAACCCATAGGTCACGTGATTTCACCCCCGTGAGGTGATAGAAAGACACATTATAAATGTACGGGAAAGTGGCCGTTTTTGACGTTATATTTAGGTACTTAAAGTTGCTACATTTTGTTAGTTGTGAATTAAAATACGCTTTTAGAGCAGAGGCTGCTAATGAAAGTTTCCTGGGGCTTTGAAATAGGCGACGTTAATATAGCAAACACCATGCCTTGCCAAACAATCACGTGAAACGCTGTACGCCAAACACTGCTTTTCCTTTGCTGTACGCCAAACACTGCTTTTCCTTTGTTAAGAAATACGCTACACGTCCCAGAGTTATCTAGTCCACGGGCTCCGTATACCCCCCCCCCCTCCCCCTGAAAAGGGAAATAATGTATAAGGTGGATAGGGTAAATATATAGAGCAAGATAAAGAAAAAGAAACAGAGAGGGGGTTGCATTATGGATAGAATAATAATGGGAAAGAATAATAAGGGAACTAGGGGATCGACAGGGGGTATGGGTGTCAGATGGGCAGAGGGGATCATAATAATAGAAGCTTTTCATGAGGTTGCTTTACAGTTCACAAGGTAGTATGGGAAGGAATGCTAGAATAGATGTATTAGTATGAAAGATAAGTTTTATGGTTGAGATGTGTAATAGAAATTAGAAACAAAAAGAAATGAAACCACATGCCATGTACCTAATGAACAGAACATTGAAGTAAATACTGAGCAATGGAAGGGAACATGAAGAAGATCAAAATAGAACTAGAGTCAGCCATTCAAGATCAACAATGGACGAAAGTATGTGATGTATTAGATAGAGATTTGGTTCAACAACTTTTGACTGAGGATTGTGATATTTTACGTTATGCTATTCTTTGTGATGGCCCAGCAGACATCATCACCCGGCTGATTTCACCTCTCAACGTCAACATGCAGCAATGTTATGGTAGCACAGTGCTCCATGATGCAATAAGTGAGGAAAGGTGGGATTTGGTGCCAGTTCTACTGCAGCATGGGGCTGATGTCCACCTGTGTGATATTATCAAGCTCACCCCATTACATTTGGCTGCACGTCATGGTGCCCCAGCAGACATCATCACCCGGCTGATTTCTCATCACAACATCAACATGCACGATAGACATGGTTACACAGTGCTCCATGAGGCAGTGAGATGTGGAAGATGGGAGCTGGTGCCAGTTCTTCTGCAGCACGGGGCTGATGTAGACATGGGTAATGATAGTAAGCAAACCCCGTTACATGTGGCTGCATGTCGTGGTGCCCCAGCAGACATCATCACCCAGCTGATTTCTCATCACAACGTCAACATGCAGCAATGTTATGGTGACACAGTGCTCCATTGGGCAATAAGTGAGGAAAGATGGGAGCTGGTACCAGTTCTTATACAGCACGGGGCTGATGTCAACCAGTGTGGTCATTATATTTGGAATAAAACCCCATTGCATGATGCTGTAATTCATGGTGCCCCAGCAGACATCATCACCCGGCTGATTTCACCTATCAACATCAACATCAACATGCACGATAAACAGGGTTACACAGTGCTCCATGAGGCAGTGAGATGGAGAAGATGGGAGCTGGTGCCAGTTCTACTGCAGTACGGGGCTGATCCCTCCACGTTAGACTCTCCCCGACCAGACCAGCCTTTGGTCCATTTGGTGCCTTCTCTAAAAGCTGCGTGCATCGCAACCATCAGGAGCCACATGACCGTCAAGTCTGATGCTGCTTACGAGGGACTCGGACTTCCTTCAAAACTTGTGGATGAAGTGAAGCTGAGGCCTCAGGCAGAGGACATTGTGTGCCTGGCCTTGGGTATTCAACATGGACTACCTTAAGTACTACTCCATTTCCATTTATAAGTTTGTGATTTGCTGAGGATGTGTTCGAGACACGAAATACATGCAAATATAAAAAGATGAACCGTTGAATCCAATGTATCTCTGTTAGATTTTTGTACTTTGATAAAGTGTTGACGTTTCCTCTTTATGATGACGTAAAGCTCAGATCTGAACTAAAGTTATGTATTGGAAATAAAACTTAAGAATGCAATGTTTGCAGTTTATCAACTTTTGAAACATTTTAGACCAAGTAATTTTTTAAAAAAAACATTACTAATAGCAACCGTTACCTTTTGGATAGCAGATTTGGTAACATTTGCACATGGGAAACTTGCATCTACAATCTACATGTGCAATTTCTGTGTCAGTGCACATGCGTAGTTGTTCAAATTCGATGTCTTGCGCACATTGCTTGGGATACTGAATCCGTCCTTAGTATTGTGATGTCACTATTAGCAAATATGGCAGACCATCGGGTGATGAATTAATAAAAAATTGCATTTTTCAGCTGGATAGTCCACGAACATATAACCCAAACTGCAGCAGATTTTTCACCTATCAAGGGCTGTTTTAATGCACCACCACCTCCTGTCATCCATAAAAATCAAAGTACAATGGCCTCAAGAAATAACAACAAAATTGTTGATTGCTCACACTGTTATGCAGACCCCTAAAGACAGGAACAGTAATAAAATGTAGAGAATACACAAAAGCGTTTTAGTCTATATAGTCTAGCTGTCGGACATTGGTAAGAATAAGAATAAGAATAATTTATTTCGATAATATACATTTACAGTATTTGTATAAATGTATAATCATAGCAATAAGATATAAATAAATAAATAAAATAAAAAATAAAGTTGTGTGGACGAGAAAATTAACACAGTATTAAAATATCACAGTCTTCCAATATGTAAACAAACGACTATAAGTATAAAACTGAGACTTAGTAATAGCTTGCACAAGATTGTTCTCAGAGGATTCTAATCTCTTTATAAACCCAGTAATAGCATTCCTCATTATTATATCAAAATGATGAACATTGTAGTCTAAAAAAGTTCTTGATATACTGATACGGTGCTTAAGGTTCATCAGTATCCTAAAAACTCTATTATAAGCAACCTTAATACGACGCAGAAATCTGCAGTAAAAAAATTACACCACAAATGTGAACAGTAAAAAACTAGTGCA
>CM032661.1:8471871-8485829 GCA_019095985.1 Streblospio benedicti | reverse complement strand
TTTTTATCCATTACCAGTTCTTCATAAATTTCTTTTTAGCCAATTTTTACTCGGTTCACAGAACAATGTGAAATAAACGGATGCTATGACCTCCGGCTATGACTCAATTTTGCTAGTAATATTTAAAAAGTTAAAGCAAAACTGCCATTTTTTTCAATGAATTACATTAATGCCATTTAAGGGGACTATGAACTCTTTTCTAAGGATTTTATTAAACTTTGATTTTCTCACTCATTATTGCTTCAATTCTTACAAATTACATCTTATTTTGTAGATAATTATCTAATCTAATGACACAACATGATTTGAATTGTATAGATTGATGAACATATCTTTTATAAAGCACATAGTGAAAAAAATAAAACTTTGCCTGCGAAGCATATAACGGATAATGAAACATCGAAATGACCAAAATCACTATTCAGTCACAAAATTTGTATATTTATATAGAAAACCTTGCCTCAATTTTTTTTATATTTTTCCTCTTTATCATTTTACATGCATTTTAAATTTCAAAACCGCTTATTTTCCGAATTTTCTTTTCAAATCAAGACAAAAACGTTCATAATTCATCAACAAATTAAAAAAATCAAAATGCCTAGTAAGGTTTTCTTCAGAATGCATATATCTTCAAATATAAACACGTTTGTGCAAATTTGATTTCACGGTTAAAGAGTAATATAAAAAGGAAAATTTCATCCACTATCAGGGTATGAAACTCATGAAAATTTGCTCCCTCCCCACTGGGCCGGCAACTCTGAAAAGTGGCCGGCCCAGGTGAAAAGTGCCCGGCCCAGAATTTTTGCAGATTCAAAAATACTGTAAAACTATGTTTTTTTACTCATTTAATTTTGTGTATATACAAAACATATGTATCAAATATTTCAATGCAAAACTTATCCTACATCATCATTGGATATCAATAACTGGAGCCCATGGTAAACGTGTGCGGTCCCGTGGAGATATACGTAATAATCAATCCTAGGCCAAAGATATTGATTGACCAAGATACTGGATCGCAAATGACAGTCTAAACGCACGAGATGTTTATATACGCTAAAAGTCGATAAATGAACCACAACATGATACACTTATTAAAGTATATTGATTTACAAACGATTTTTTCGCTATGTTTGTCAATAACGAGGCTGCGCGCGCATTTCAAAGAAATTGCGGGCGGAAGTGAGCGTGTTGTTGTAGTATTTATATTGGCAAAAACGGACGTTTTTATGAAAATACTTAAAATTTTATATCATATAATTATCTATCTGTCATATTATATATAAAACTGGAACATGCCTCGTTCGTGTTGTGTGTGGGAATGTACAGCTAGAGGTGGCACTTTGAGTAAAACACGATTTTACAGTTTTCCTAATCCAAAAAAATAATAATGATAGACGACAGAAATGGATAAATGCAGTGGAAATTATTGTGGTGTCCCCAAATAAATGCCATCCCGAGGATGTTGCCACAGGATTAAGGAAAAGATGGGAAGCTAAGCAGTTGGGTGTGTTAGTGTCATTCGGTGACAGGTATGTACTGGTCCAAAATTAACTACAATATAGTACATGCATAGATCAATATATATAGTAGTCTTAATATAATTATTGTTGTTAGACATGGGCTGTTAGACATAATATCCCAATTTCTGTTAGTGTCACCATGTATTTTTTTTAATCTTAATCTAAATGTTTTATCATAGCCTAAAATATTTTTTTTCCTTACTTTTGCCAATGTATTTTGATCTGATATGCATTTCCATTGACCATACTACATGTACTCTGCATAAAAATTGCAGGTAAACCAAATGAGGATCCTGATCATCCTGACTATGTGCCTTCTTTGCACATGGGAGCAACCCCAACCAAAACACCAATGAAGATAGATAGAAATCAACATCTCAAGAGAAGTTCCATCATTTCATCATCCACTTCATCGTTACCATCTACATCGACCTCGATCTACACTACAAGAGTCTACATGTACATTGTACATCACCTGTGGTTCATGAAGTAATATGCAAAAACTCTATATGTGTCACCAAAATATCTTCTCGAAGAAAGAATTCAAGGTTACATGCACATTGTAATAGTCTTCAGATGGAAAACAACTTTGTTAAAAATGAATGAGATGTTTTTCAACTCTCGAACATCTTGTTGACTCTAAGTTCGAATTCCAACTGTGGCGAGTTTTTATCGGGTGTTTATTATAGTTTTTACTTTTATATCTGACAGGCGTACGGTTTATAAGGAGAATCAATTGTATTTAACTCTTATGAAATTGAGATTAGGTTTATCCAACAGGGACTTATCTTATTGTTTTGGAATCTCAGTAGGTACTGTTTCATATATTTCTAATGAATGTATTCCAATATTGACATCACATTTACACTTTTTAATCAAGTGGCCTACAAAATGTACTAGTTAGCAATATGCCCAAGACATTTTTCAAGAGCTTTAGTAAATGTAGAGTGATAATTGATTGTACTGAATTTTGACTGTTTGTGCCGCTCTCACAAATCTACAACCAAAATTAATCAAATGAATCATAACTACTGCAGTTGTAATATGAAATTCTTTCTATTATCCTTCGACTTGGGTTGAAATAAATTACTGTGTTAACCATTCTGTTGAATCACTTGTTCCTGTAATGTTAGTAGACATCGTAATTTTTATGAGAACATGTAGAAAAACTAAAGTTTTACAATATGTAGTTTATTCTTAATGAGTTAATAAAATATAGTTAACATACTACAATTTAAACTACAATTTGTTTATATTTGTGTTATTTTGTGTACATCAATCAGTTAAAACTGGTCAAATGAAAGTAATAAATGATAATAGATAAAGCAATAAATATCAACTGAAAAAAGATTGTAATGCAAGCAACATGTTTGCTCATAATTATGTAAAAAGTTGTTCTGTTGTGATAAGAAACCTAGTATTCAAGTTTATGAAGAGACTTGAGAACTCAAGCAATAAAATTGTGCTCTCAGTGCTAAACTCAGAAATGAGATGGAGGTCTAGAATCAGGTGTCACTGGCTAAAACTCCTTCATGTTCAACCTGCATTTCTCTACATGGTACCTTAATTATTTCTGTTATCTTCTATGTTATTAAGTATTATGTATAGTATTGTAATTCTTACTTCCCCGGTAAAATGTGTTGTTATGTATGGTAGTTTGATTTAATTATTATGTCTAGTATTGTAATTTTTACTTCCCCGGTAAAATGTGTTGTTATGTATGGTAGTTTGATTTATTTCCTTTTTGCTTCGTAATTTCTGTAATTGTGTCTTCTGCGATTGTATTTGTTCTTTGCAATTGTATTTCAACATGTATTATATATATTTTTATTGTGTAATATTTCTATGGACCTTGTAATCTATGTATATATAGTATTATGGATGTGTCTGAAATAAACGTAAATAAAATAATAATAAAATAACTGCTTATCTTGCCAATAATGAGAATATAGAAAAACTTTACCAAACGACGACAGTGCATTAAAAGATCCACAGTATTTGTGTTTTAAAACATTGGCTGGTTCAAAAGAAAGAAATACAATAAATTTATATATTTTTTTATTTATAACTTTATTTCCGACAAATATCCATATAAAATCATGC
Organism: Streblospio benedicti; assembly: GCA_019095985.1. Classification (NCBI taxonomy): domain Eukaryota; kingdom Metazoa; phylum Annelida; class Polychaeta; order Spionida; family Spionidae; genus Streblospio; species Streblospio benedicti. Next base: position 8,482,203 of record CM032661.1, on the reverse strand, counting down.
ATGATAAAAACAAACTGTCAAACAAATAATTCTTTACACCACAGTATGGTCAGACTGGAAACATTAAAAAGGGAAAATTGAATCAATAATATGCCTGAATCAGCTCATTTTCTGATTCAAATAATCGCAGTCGGAAGCGATAACAAGCCTTCCTTTAAAACAGCTTTCAAACCATCAATGTTATTCTGTACATATATGCATGACATACTTGTACCTCTTTTGATTTTAAACAATTTTTCTGTATATTTCATTAAAAGCTACATTTAATTTGTTCATACCTTCAGATGAATACTTAGACCAGAGATGTCCACCATACACATCACAAAAAATGTTTCAAACAATACTTGTTTAACCTCATCTGAACAATCTTAAATTTCGCAATTAATGAATTACCCTTGGCATACAAATACTTCTTATGGTGGACTAGATCATCCTCATCATTACTTTCATCATTTAACAATACCCCAAGATATTTGATGCAATGAACATATTCAAGCTCAATTTTGTTCAAATAGATAGAAGGTACATATAAATTATTTAGACAACACACATTTTTGGTCTTTGACATTGCCATTGAAAGTATTATAGATCCACACCATACTTAGGCAGCAAATTTCAAAGAAAAAAAGACAAATAATTAGACTGGCTTACTGCACATTTGACACCATTTACCATTCATACATCGCAAGATAAATAAATTTACATTTTAATGCTTACTTAGTTAAATGCAGGAAACTAATATTCTCCAACCCATTTTGTGTGAATTCACGTTGTGTTTACTTACAACCCGCACTTCCGCATTACAACTTCCGCCCGCAATGTCTGTGTTGACATTGATGTGATGGGCTTTAAACATGGCATATGCATTGATAGTAGTTGCTATCTATAAAATGTATCATATAAGAAAAACTATTGATGATAAAAGTTCAATTTAAAAGGATGTTGTTCTTTAACATTTATAGCATACAAAAACATTGAAAATGTAAAATTTGAATTTTTAGCCCATATAGCCTTATAGGCCTGCAAAGAATGAGTCATTATTTTTCACTTCGGGTTGGTCTTCACAAAATGGGTTGTAATGGGAAAACTATTGAAGATAAAAGGTTCATTTCAAAATATGTTTTTCTTCATAGTTTACAGTATAATAGATATTAAAAAGGTGAAAATAGAATATTTTTTCCCTTAAAGACTTCATATAGGTGCTATACATTATATACTTTTTAGTAGTGTGATGGGCGACAATGAGGATGTGCTTTGTTCATAAAAAATATTACAGCTGTAGGGGGGAGGCTTGGACAATATACACTGAACAATTTTCATTCAAATACATCGCCAGTGAACGTTGGTTTAATAGCCATTATCAAATGTCAACAATGGAAAGTGTATTTTGGCCCACATAAATACCAGTCAATTTTAGGGAATTCCAATCATTCTTCGGACTAATGCACACATCATATCATCTAACAACAAAACGTAAACATCTAGCTATATCCTCCTTTTTTTTTTTTTACTAGACAATTTTGCCTCCACCGTCCACCATATTGTAAACATATTAGCCAATCAAATGCAGCATGACGTCATTACCGGATGTTCCTGCAAGCAAATAAAATGAAAAACGTGACCAGTTTTATAGTGCGATGTTTACAATTGCGGCATGATTTTCGGGCATTTTCCGAGCTTATAAAATATTGTGCACAAACTTTAATCTTCGTGAAGCAATGCTGCACAACTTTTTAAATTACTTTTTATTTTGTATGCAAAGCCTCATTTATGTTCACGGGCTCATAAGGTCTGTGCAGTCTGTTCAAATTTGCTCCTCAAGTTCGAGTAAAAAAGAACTACCAAAAATATAGTTTAATAACTTTTTAAACATTGGTCATGAAGGTAAAAAGTAAATAGATTCTTATAGACAATTGCTTTTTTTATCAATATATTCACAAAGATGATTTTTGAATAGTCTCATTTATTTTTTATTACATGTCAAAATATGTAGGACTTTGGAACTAAAAGTTGGCTCGATGCCAAAATACGCCTATTTTCATTGTTATGATTATAAATCTGCACGTGGTCCGTTATAGAAAATGAGGCTGACGTTAGCGTAAAGCAATGTGCGCAAGACATCTAATTTGAACAACTACGCATGCGCACTGACACAGAAATTGCACATGTAGATGCAATTTTCCCATGTGCAAATGTTTAACCAATCTGCTATCCAAAAGGTAACGGTTGCTTTTAATAATGTTTTTTTGAAAATTACTTGATCTAAAATGTTTCAAAAGTTGTGTGAATAACTGTATATATTTTTCCCAAGTCTGCTTGTGAATTTCAAAAGTAGAGTAGAGTTTCAAAAGTTGATATACTGCAAACGTTTTATTCTTAAGTTTTATTTCTAATACAAAACTGAGCTTCACCTCATTATGAGTGAAAACATGAAAATTCTATCAAAGTACAAAAACTAACAGAGATACATTTGACTCAACTGTTCATCTTTTTATATTTGCATGTATTTCGTGTCTCGAACACATCCTCAGCAAATCACAAACTTATAAATGGAAACGAAGTAGTGCTTAAGGTAGTCCATGTTGAATACCCAAGGCCAGGCTACAACTGTCCACGATGTCATCCGCCTGAGGCCTCAGCTTCACTTCATCCACAAGTTTTGAAGGAAGTCCGAGTCCCTTGTAGGCCTCATCAGACTTGACGGGCATGTGGCTCCTGATGGTTGCGATGCACGCAGCTTTTAGAGAAGGCACCAAATGGACCAAAGGCTGGTCTGGTCGGGAGAGTTTAAGGTAAAGGGGCTTCGCCCCGTACTGCAGAAGAACTGGCACCAGCTCCCATTTTCTCATTCTCACTGCCTCATGGAGCACTGTGTAACCATGTCTATCGTGCATGTTGATGTTGCGAGGCGAAATCAGCTGGATAATGATGTCCGCTGGGGCACCACGACATGCAGCCACATGTAATGGGGTTTTATTCCAAATATAATCACCACACTGGTTGACATCAGCCCCATGCTGTATAAGAACTGGCACCAGATCCCATCTTTCCTCACTTATTGCCCAATGGAGCACTGTGCTACCATAACATTGCTGCATGTTGACGTTGTGATGAGAAATCAGCTGGGTGATGATGTCTGCTGGGGCACCACGACATGCAGCCACATGTAATGGGGTTTGATTCAGACGATAATCACCACGCATGTTGATATCAGCCCCGTGCTGTATAAGAACTGGCACCATACCCCATCTTTTCTTCACCACCGCATAATGGAGCACTGTGTAACCATGTTTATCCTGCATGTTGATGTTGCTAGGAGAAATCAGCCGGGTGATGATGTCTGCTGGGCCATCACAAAGAATAGCATAACGTAAAATATCACAATCCTCAGTCAAAAGTTGTTGAACCAATTCTCTATCATGATCCAATACATCACATACTTTCGTCCATTGTTGACCTCGAATGGCCGACGCTAGTTCTATTTTGATCCTCTTCATGTTCCCTTCCATTACTCAGTATTTACTTCAATGTTCTGTTCATTAGGTACATTGCATGTGGTTTCATTTCTTTTTGTTTCTAATTTCTATTACACATCTCAACCATTAAACTTATCTTTCATACTAATACATCTATTCTAGCATTCCTTCCCATACCACCTTGTGAACTGTAAAGCAACCTCATGAAAAGCTTCTATTATTATGATCCCCTCTGCCCATCTGACACCCATACACCCTGTCGATCCCCTAGTTCCCTTATTATTATTTCCCATTATTATTCTATCCATAATGCAACCCCCTCTCTGTTTCTTTTTCTTTATCTTGCTTATAATATTTACCCTATCCACCTTATACATTATTTCCCTTTTCAGGGTGGGTGGGTGGGTGGGTGGGTGGGGGGTATACGGAGCCCGTGGACTAGATAACTCTGGGACGTGTAGCGTATTTCTTAACAATGTAAAAGCAGAGTTTGGAGTACAGCGTTTCACGTGATTGTTTGGCAAGGCACGTATTTGCTGTATTAAGGTGGGCTATTTTAAAGTCCCAGGAGACTTTCATAAGCAGCCTCTGCTCTAAAACCTGTCCAGTGTGTTATACAATGATATCACAGACCTTAGAATGAATCATTGTAAGGTCTGTGATGATATATATTATACAAGGTATTTTAATTCACAGCTAACAAAATATAGCAACTTTAAGTACCTAAATATCACGTCAAAACGGCCACTTTCCTGTACATTTATAATGTGTCTTTCTATCACCTCATGGGTGTGAAATCACGTGACTTATGACATGGGGGTTTCCTTGAGAATTGGTAGAGTTTAAGTTTAAGTTGATTCCTGTTGCAACTTAATTGGCTGAATTCCTCGCATTAATTACTTGACCTAATTCCAATTCTGGGATTAAAACCTGTGGCTCGTCACATTTTAATGATCAATAGTTACGCTTCAGAGGTCTGTTGACATTTGATACTCAGAGAGCATGACTCCAATTCTGACAAGAATCTGCAGACACGAGCGCACACTAATCACAGTTGGCATTTTATTGTTTTTTCTTGCACAAGTTGCTAATAAAAGAAATTGTGGCAATGAAGTGAGAATTTAGGTCATGAATCAATAATGTGTTGTTTGTTAAAAATAATCTAAAATGGTGGGGACGGGGGGATGTAACAGATAAAAACAGAGGACAGAGGAAACATCGGTCAACATATGCAGTTCTCAGAGAGTGCGATACAAGATGAATCATTTTTTCAGAATGTTCAAGATGTAGAAGCTAATAGATTTATTTATTTATTTATTTATTTATTCATTCATTTATTTATTTATTTATTTCTATGTATTTATTTATTTATTTATTTATTCATTCATTCATTCATTCATTCATTCATTTATTTATTTATTTATTCATTTATTTATTTATTTATTTCTATGTATTTATTTATTTATTTATTCATTCATTCATTCATTCATTCATTCATTCATTTATTTATTTATTTATTTATTTATTTATTTACTTATTTATGTATTTATTTATTTATTTATTTATTCATTCATTCATTCATTCATTTATTCATTTATTTATTTATTTATTTATTTACTTATTTTTTCCACTTCACTCACTCACTCACTCACTCACTCACTCACTCACTCACTCATTCATTTATTTATTTATTTATTTATTTATTTATTTATTTATTTATTGACAATGTTTTGTTCCCAGAGAACCTCACTAAACATCATTTCACATTTACCATGCGTATGCATAACACCAACCATTAAGATCTATGTACAACTTATATTAAAAGATAGAGGGGGATTGCAATTTGGTATTTCACCTATGAAATTAGTAATTCCTAAGTCTTTCATTGTGATTCTAATACAGTGATTTACAAACAAAACAGCACAATAACTGGATTCTTGCTTTATTAGGAATTTACAAGTTCCAGTTTATCACACACAGGGTCAGCCACGGTTACCCGTGCGTGGGCCAAGTTGATAGTGGATCACTTTATGCTCCGACAAAAAATCCAGAGAAACTCGAGGCTGTGACAGGGCCCCTCATGCGGCAGTTGGAGCCTGAACCACAGTTGATGTAGACCTTGTTGCCGGCGTTACAGAGTGTGATGACGGTGTTACTGGAGATGTAATGCGCACCATCTCTGATCTGTAATACAAGTTGAATTTGATGTGACTAAATGCACGGGCAGATCCAGGTTTTTGGAAAAGCGGAGGGCGCACTTAAGAGATTTTAGAGGTTTTCTTCGCCCAATTTTGACATGAATAGACATGCAAAAAACACTACGAAAACGAAGTATTTTGGTAAGAAAAAAGCGCCTTGCGTCTCCACCATCCCGGATCTGCCTATGAAATGTGTGTTGCATTCAAAGAAGGTTGGTGAATATATTATTGTGCCTTGTAAAAGTAATTTAGATGGCAGTTGAATCATACGCCCAAGATTTCATTTGGTTGCACATGCGCTAGAGTTTGTGCTAACCATTACTCCAAACATCCCTCGCACATCACCAAGCATTCCAAATGCTAGATTCGAATCTAATCTTCACCTTGACAACTTATTAGATTTCAATGACGCTTACTGCCATATATTGAAGCGTACATGCAATATGTTTATACTAAATAATACACGATTTACCAAAGCTTCTGAATTTTCATCACATTTGTACTTTTTTGCGTGAAGTGGAAGGCTTCAATTCTGCTATAAAAGGACCCATTCCTCTAAACTCTAAGAGTCATTCCATTATCTTATATTCATTTTGTGCATTAACTTCTACCTCAGCGATTGTTTGTGCCACGATATCATTGTCGCGAAACATATCCCACGGTGTCCTGTCGCCACTTCGTGAGGCACAGCTGTAAGCAAAAATCAAACATATGAGAGAAAGCTCTTTCATTGTGCATGGACAATTTTGGCAAAGTACACAAAAATGTGTTTACTTATCCAAAAGATCGGTACCATACTTACATTGGCTATTCATTTACTTTCTAATAAGCTTAAACCGAGTAATTATTGCAAGGCTATGATAGTAATCGTCCATGGGACCGATCTGAGCTTTGCCCACAAATCCATATTGACCAATTAAAACGCAGCACGTGCGTCTCACAAACAAATGCACGTGATACGTCGTATGTGTCGTGAAATGAAGCAGTCACGTTGATGAACTGTGATTATGAAACACACTATGTATCTTACATATTAATGATGCACTTACTTCATGGAAAACAAGTAGTGCCCAGTCTGAGGGCAGGTGAATTCAGAGGTTGCAGCATTGAAACTATTTCCACCGTTTGCTAACACAGACGGGAAAATAACCTGCATGAAATTTAAAGAGCATAGATTACTGTGATATAAGTCATGGTCATTTGTATTGGTATGTATTGAAAATATGACCTACAGCTTGATGTTTGAGGCTATCATCAATTTTTAATGCATCATGATGAGCAAAATGTTGAGTTGCACACATTGCTTTGACCAATTGCTCTGATTTTGTAACATAATTAAACATCAGGTTTAAATGCAAAAGTATATTTATATTGTTGCAATGCAGCACATCATACATTCAACCTTTTTTTCAATGGATTACAGGACAGGACTGTAAAATTGTATTATTTGATTATCAAAATGTAATTCAGTTCCCGACAAACATATAATTTCTTTCTACTTACTCTGTTACCAGAAGTGACCGTGTAATCTGCCGAATTTAGAGTTGCAGAAAAAAAGACGGTTGTGTCTGAAAAAAGAAAAATCAGAGTTAATATTCATCTCACTGCTAGACTCGCACAGACAGGAAATGGAGGGTTTTCTTGAGAATAGTTAGTCCATGCTGGATCTCCCGTATATATACCAGAAAAAATTTGGACGTCTGGTTGATGGGAATATTCGGATATTTGACATTCGGTTAAACGAGGTTGTACTGTACTTTAAATTTACCATCATAAAATATTTATAATGTATATACATGTCAATTATCGGTAAACGTTTGGCTGAAGGTGGATTTCTGTGTCACTTCTCTACTTCTCATTTGCAACCATATTTCGAGTAGTCTTAATAGGAGGCTATATCATTTACCGCTATTTATTAATTTATTGCTATAATAGTTCTTTTTTCAATATTTGGATCGTTTTGATCAGGATTGCATGTTAAGAAGAACAAATATATACATTAAATACGACGTTTTAATTTCTTTAGTATTTAAAACCTGGATAGATGAACCTACATAGTGAAACGTTATCCATGTTGTATCTTACCTCGTTTGAGGTCAGCGATCTGACTGCGCAGTTCAACGCTCTCCCTCAGGTAATCCTCCTTCAGCTGGCCGAGTTGTTCATCTGTTGCAGGATTAAAGAGACATGCACAGGTGACTTCCAACGTATATAATAAATTTATGTCATGTAAATGGCACTTGCTAAGTCAGTTGAATATATACATTTCCAGCTATAAGTATCGTTCCATTTCTTCGTAATTTAAACTTTTCTTAACTCTAGGAAGATGTTTTGTACCCAAACATTTGGCGATGTCAATATTATTGTTCTATCAGCTTCCATTGTGTACACGCGAATTTCGGCTTGCAGCGCACGAGTGATAAAGGCTACAGTCCTGTGATTAGTACGGAACCTTCAAATGTCAATCAATTCGTTTTTCTCTCAGTTTTAATCTATTTACATTTTTCTATCAAACCCGTGTTTATCATTGTAAAATTGGAAGTTATTAGGTGCAACATGTCAAGTATATAGAAAAATAAAATTATTAAGTGAAATTGTCTGAGGAGGTGGTTGCAGGGAATATCTCTCACACTCGCCACTAGCCAAAACCTAGTGCTTAATCCATTTGGCGAGTGGGCTTCAATTTGCACCTGCCACTTTGGCGATTGCCTTTTCTATCAAGTTTTTTTTATCAAATACATGCATGTGTTATAGTTAATCATAATAACGTGTAAAATCATTGAAAAAAAAAACATGATATAAATACTTCATTTCATCAAAATAAAAACCTACTTTCTCAGACAAGGAATGCACCAGAGAGCTTCTAGCCACATCCATTTCAAAACAGTTCTGGGGGAGCATGCCCCCAGGCCCCCTAGCTATACTTAGCGCCTATGGCGCTCGTAACCTTGCCTTCGGCGCTCCACTTTTCAGCAACTGGATTTGGGCCAGTGCCCTTTCAATATCACCTGCAAAACTTTGGCAGGTGCAATAATATTTGGCTAGTGCTCCTGTTATAGTACTGGCAACATTGGCTTGAGGCGTTTGAAATGAGAGATATTCCCTGCTGGTTGCTGTTCGTGTCCCTTTAAACCGCCATATAAATGTTTTTTTTAGATATGGCAGGTCATAATGTGCCTTCAGCAATTAATGCTTACATGTAAATTTGTATACATTGCGGATGGGATTAATATCATAAATATGTGACTTAATACACACTGGTATTTAAAAACAATATAAACATGCAAGTTTAATATTATATAATTGTAAAGTGATTTCATTAACCTTGTATTTGTGTTTAAGTTATTGCAAGAATGTTCATATTTATAGTGTACTAAAATATAAGTAATGTAAATGTAAAGTAATATCAATTGAAGAAAAGTAGTTGTTATTAAGATTGAAAAGGACCCACACCTCCCTAACACGAAGGTTGAAAATCACCGCAAATGTGTGTATTACCATGAATAATGAATTAATCGGGCTCCAACTGGGGCTCCCGCAAATATTCATATTTTTACCAGTTGCTACTTCTTTTTAGTACATTATGTCAAATTCAATATATTTTGTAAATATTTTGAAGACTTTCCTATTACTATGATAGTACAAAGATAATGTTCAGATAAGGTTCGAGTTCTCGTGTAGTAATTAAAACAATATTTTGTATAGCAAAAATGCTTTTCCATTTGAGAAAATTGACAAAATAGAATTATATTGGATCATACATTCGGAGAGTGCCAATAAAATATAAATATTTTGAAGGCCTAAAGTCAGTTAAATAGTGTACAATGTGAACCCCTGGGATCATAAATATAAATACATAATAATATCCTTTCTATAAAACACACATGTTTGTATTTTAGCCACATATAATGTTTTAAGGTGCAATGGTTACACTACTGCCATTTTAGTTTAATGATGTAGCTTATTTCAAGCTACTTCTGATGTCACTAGAGTGTGAATTTCCCATCGTGAGCCCCATCATGACAGTGCATATATAATGTTTGTGGTCATTTTCGTCTGCCAAGCAATATGAATTTTTAATCTTTATACTACATAGCAATGAAACAGGTTAATTAGATAAGTATAACATCTTCACAACATCTTCACAACAGTTTGTTGTTAAGTTACATCGTTACCCATCTGTGGCAGGGACATGTGGAGCCTGTTGGCTTGAAACTTGTTTCAAGAAAGATAAAGTTTTTTCTTAAATATTTGGATAGTTTTGATAAGGATTGCATGGTAAGTAGAACAAATATATACTTTTAATACGAGGTTTTAACTTGTTCTTTAGTATTCAAAACCTGGATAGATGAATCTGCATATATCCATGTTGCATCTTACCTCGTTTGACGTTCTCATCCCTCAGCTGGCCAAGTTGTTCATCTACCAATCCTCGAACTATATCTTTTATGCTATCCTCTTCCAATGATACTGCACAACGAAGTGCACAGCTCACAAACACGAGAATCACCGCTCTCAGCATGGTTCACGTTGGCAAACTGTTTGTCAAATGTACGTGTTTCTAGCAGACTTTTTATACCATACACCAGCTGTTAGCCTTTCATGACATAGTCATTATTCTGATAACGTTTTTTTCTTGACACTATTCCTGTCCATGC
>CM032661.1:8444193-8455217 GCA_019095985.1 Streblospio benedicti | reverse complement strand
GACAACAACCAAAATAGGGTGCGAATTTTAAAGTCATGTGAGCCAGATTGGGATGAGGACTGTAAACCAGCACGTTGCCATTGCTCCTCAGGGAGTTGAGAAAGATAAATATAGTGTGAGAATGATGCCGCTGACCTGGTGGTGTAGATGTAAAATCGCTAGAAAATGGCATGAGCTGTTCATTGAGGGGCTTATATAGCAAAAATGTGATTGGTGATTTACCCTAAATTTTGACCGTGAATTGTGAACTGTCGTTATTTAAGTGCATGAAATGTGATGGAACCTATTATTGGTGACTGGTGATCTGCTCTTTACAAAGGCTGTGATTGGTGAGTTGCCCTAAATTTTGAGCGTGAATTGTGAATTACCTGTATCTAAGTGTGTGAAATGTGATGCAATCTATTCAATTACAATTCCTGGGGATTGGTGAAAGACAATGAAATGTATTGGTGACTGGTGATTTAGGAAAAAAATGTTGGTGAATGAATTTTCACCAAGGCTATATACCCCCTCCCCCTTATTGAGACTATAAACCAATACATTCACATTGCCATCTCTCCTCAGGGTGTCCCCGGACGGCGTGGACCTGGTGCTCGACTGTCTGTGCGGCGAGGACACCAACAAGGGCATCTCGCTGCTCCGGCCGCTCGGCAAGTACGTCCTCTACGGCTCCTCAAACGTCGTCACCGGAGAGACCAAGAGCTTCTTCAGCTTCGCAAAGTCCGTGAGTGATCAATCAATCAATCAATCAATCAAAAGTTTATTTGAGCAAGCACTAATTATTCCTCATTCAGAGGGAGTGGCCTGGCTGCCCAGTCTACATCTCAACTGTCCTCTATAAGCATTTCGGTTACCAGGGGCGGTATTCCCGTACAATGATAATGGCAAAATGATAATGATCACGATAATGGCATGATTATCAGTATCAAAAACGATCACGGTGATACTGGCAAGGATCTATCATATCCTTGCACAAATTTGCCTGATCTTTCTGCATGACTGCATCATAATTCTGTTTTGGTCTTTCCTTTCCTTCTATTTTAGTATAATAATAGCACTAGCAGATCCGTTTTTAAAGGGGCACATTAAAGGTCTTTCGTACAATCATTAAGGGTCCTATTCTGTCTTAATTACGCTTTATCACATCCGTGATTCGAGTGAATTGCTAGACTCTGTAGTATCAAAGTCCTCATGGGTAACATTCAACTTCTATTTCGGATTTGGACTTTTCACTATCATTTTGTGTTATCTTAATCTTAGGCAGTTGGGTTGCACTAGTCTGTGAAGTGTTTACCCTTTCAAAAAGTGCCTTAACTTAGTTTTGTTTAAAGCAGCCTGTATATATGAAAATAGCAGTAGCTATCACGTATTCTTGCCCACACAATCTCATCAGTGGGTCATCCTGGCAAGCTCACCATATGTCACAATACGTTTAAATGAATGTGAGCACAGGGAGTAAACATATGGACAATTTTATCCGTTGGCAGGTTAACAAGATCTCACTGGTTTATCCAAATAGGTGCAAATATACCAAATGCTTGTGAATGTTCTCTTAATCCTTAATTCTTGTGTTGTTATGTTTTGGTTCATGTTCTATATTATATTCATGTATATTGAAAACAGTACTGTTTTGTAATTTAATTTGGTTCATTTTACATTATATTCTGCAGATGACTGCAAGGTTGAAAATATTCAATCAAAATGTGAATAAAAAAGATGTTGGCTCTATCATTTATAATGCATATTTCATCGTAACATTTCAGTGGTGGCAGGTGACAAGATCTCCCCGGTGCGTCTGTACGAGGAGAACAAGACGCTGGCCGGCTTCCACCTCAGACAGCTCATGGTCAAACAGGTACATGGGGGCTCAGTGAGGTTAAAATCGTGTATTGATTTATATTATCAAACAATAGATATATGTAAAACGTATGCCATCAGCCATTCAAAAACACATGGCAAACCATATTGTTTATTCATGATTATACAATGACGTCATGGTTTTTGATTGATCAGGTTAGTTTGTAATTGCGTGAAAGATGGAATTTAATATGAGCGAAATATTGTGTATACCATAAAAAAGCCCCAACGCTAATTATGTTCACAGGATTAATACTAAAAGTACAAGGGAAAACCATATCTGATTTGTATACATTGTAGGATACGGCGACGTACAATGTATGAAGAGTTCTCGAGATGAAATTCGACAACTGAGTATGCCGTATTTGCCTTGGGATTTTATGAGTTATATAGTTCATGATGTTCTTAATAACATTAATGTTAACCATTCCTGAACATCAAAGAATGCGTTTATATGCTTGTATATAATGAGGCACGTCTTTTTGTGATTTCAAAAAAAAAAACAAAGGTCATTGTAGGAGTTCACATGAATATTTTTGTTGGGGGTGTTGTTGTTCGTTGGAAAACCAAAACAGACGTGCCTGGTTGAAAGTGTATGGTCCAGGCAGCCACAGTCCAATGGAGCGCACCTTTTTCTTATGGAGAATGAAAGGGACCTATGAGAGACCACCTTTTCAGATGAAAGATGATGTTAGTATTGATTTATTGGTGTACACAATGGGAACCATTCCAATATTCAAACAGGGGCTCCAAAATATTATCTTGTATTCATTTATCTTTTGTACAATGTATGACCATTTTGTTTAGAAACACAGGCGAACCAATTGTTTTTTTTACTATGAAATATTTTTCATGGTTTATAACCAATCCAGTTAGGGTGAATTTAAATGAATAAACATGCCATTTAACTTGATTGTGTTAGGGTCCGCCATGAGAACGTGATATTGTTCTAGGCCGCCATGAGAACGTTGGTGTGTTCTAGGGCCGCCATGAGAACATAGAGGCATAGTGCCATGAGTACTTTGTGTCTGTTCTATTCGCCATGAGTGACCATTGTGTTCTGTTTTATAACAATGAGTCATGTGTTGTTCAAAGGGTTGACATGAGAACGTTGTGTCTAACTAGGTGGTGCCATGAGTAATACTTACTCCCTTTAGGGTACATCAATCCGAGTTTATGAAGGTTCAACAATGTTCACGTGGTAATGAGGGCAAGATGGTACATCGACACGGCAGCCTTGGTGACGTGAGTAGTAGGGGGCCGTGGGGAGGGTTTATGGCAAGGATGATGGGGGGGTGATGAATTGTAAAGAGATAGAGCTAAAGAGTGTACTGACTTGAAATGTTCTCTACATTTAATTTGCGAATTTTGAGGGTAGGTGGAGCTAAACTTTAATGTGCAAACATTAATAGCCTAAGAATTTAGGTCTAGGATGCACCAAAATCGCAAAATTAAATAGTCACAAATTAATTCATAGATGAAAATACAAAAATTGGGAGCCACAAAAATACCCCTAGTTTTACAGGTGAATGTTGAGAGATCCCAGGAGGGTAAGAGGGTTCTTGGGGAGCACTCTACATCCAAAAAAATCAATCCCATGATTTTTGTATTTTTTTGACTGGGCATGGAGGATTTTTGATTTGTGATATTCATAATGGCAGATCCAGAGTGGCTCATATGCAGAAAGTGTATGGTCCCTGCCCTTCTTTTTTCCCATCCCTTCAACCCTACATGCCAATGTTATTGAATGATCATGGTATTGGCTATATCGATGTAGCTGGGAGGGCTTGGTGGAGAGTTTTGGGGGCCACGAATTCACAATGTAGGCCCCAAAACGCCATCTTGCCGGGATCTGTGCGTACTTTGCCGGTAGATTTCAATGAAGCCTCATGGAGATGCCAAAAACACTATGATTTTTTTTTTTTGGTGATTACATAGGTAGATCCAGTGGGCATGCAGTGGGTGACCCCCCTTTTTTCCCCACCAAAATACTTCATTTTCATCGTTTTTTAATATGTCCGCCATTGATCGTGATCATTGATCACAAAACCAATGAAATCCTTTCAGTGTGCACCCCCACCCGTTTTAAATCCAAGACAGTGTATTTATCAACATTCATCGTCAGTATATTTGCAGTGGAATTTATTTATTCAAACCTTTAAATTGATGTATTACATTATCATCATATTTATGAAATACAGCAAAACCCAATAAATTAGAATTGCCCATTATAAAATTATGGATTTTAATGTGAATAATGTGATTGGGGGTTGCGAGGCGATGCAGAAGATGCACGACCGTTATGAATTTCGGCAATTTGCTGCTGGATAAAATTCTGACCCGGCCGATATCCTTCAATAGGAAAAAGGGTGCCTAGTGGCGTTGGAGGGAAGGTGTGCGAGAGGCAGGACGGGGAGCAGAGTCCCGACCCGGGAGCTTGGAGGTGAGGATACCAGCGGGGGGGCAGGACGGGGAGGTTTGGGACCCGGCGAGGAGTGAGGGAGAGGGGGGGAGTTTTGATCCGTTTATTGAGGGGGTTCATATAGCGTTTATAAAAATGTGATTGATGATTTCAGGCCTGGCAAGACTGGCAGGCTTGGTGCCTTAGGTGAATTGCAATGATTTAAGTGTCTGTGAAATGGGATGGTCCTCAGGGAGGTGAGGGGTGGAGGGGGGGTCATATAGCAAAATGTGATTGGTGATTTGCCCTAAATCTTGAGTGTGAATTGTGAATTGCCTGTATTTAAGTGTGTGAAATGTGATGGAATCTATTCAATTACAATTCCTGGGATTGGTGAAAGTCACTGAAATGTATTGGTGACTGGTGATTTAGGCAAAAAATGTTGGTGAATGGATTTTCATCAAGGCTATATACCCCGCTCAGGTGAGGGGGAGGAGGGAGCTCCAGGAGGGGGACAGATGCCAATTGAAATAAATTCTACTCTCACTGTCATGCCAAGCAAGTTCCTATCACTGTATTGTACACAGCTGAAGACATGTCAGGGCCACTTGATATAGTCACTTGATATAGCTGAAGACATGGCTTCCATTTGACTATATCAAGTGGCCCTAACATGTCTTCAGCTGTATCCATACAGTGGTAGGAGATTGCAAGTCAAACCAACAGTTTACTGGTTACTTTTAATAGTACAAATTCGTGATCAGTCGCAAGACTCGGACCACAATCAGGCGAAATCCACGTGACGCGCACCTGTCTCTTATAGTTAACAGACAGTATATATGTTGCTTACACAGTATGTTGTTTACATTTAATTTGAAAACTGAAATTAGGGACCATACAGTATTTTTGACAGGGTGGGGTAGGAGGATTTTAGGGCGGGCCATGAAATTTTGTCACAATGTTTGGAGGGTGGGGGGGGGGGGCTATCAATTTTGTCACACAAAATTTACACCTATTTTATAGATTCTGAACTAAAATTTACTGCTTTTGTATTATGCATATCCATTAAATAGGATAAGGGTTAACTTAACTGTTAGTGGTGGTGGGTCATCAATTTTTATGAAATGAAATTGAGTAGGGGGGGGGGGTACCATTTTTTCACAGAGATTTGAAGAGGGGCTATCAATTTTTTCACAGCATTTTTAGAAAATCCTCCTACCCCCCTGTCATAAATACTGAATGGTCCCTTATCCCTGCACAAACATTGTACTGTTTGCAGGAGACGATCTGCGGAGAGACGAGACGACCTGTCTCCAGCCACGGGATGGTTCCACCGAGAAGATGTCGTCTCGCGCTCATGTCAATAGTCCGGGGGAAATTGGTGCAAAAAGTGGTATTTCGGGAATTTTGGGATCTTAAAGCTGTACTTGTGAGAATCTTGCCTCTGTCATTTCTGTAATTAATAGTCCAGCTAATTATACTAATTGAGGTGTAAAACTTACATCTAACCACAAATATTTTGAGGATGCTCATCTCAATATAATTTTGCAATGTTCCACATTTCCAATTGGCTAGTTGACTAAAGTTCTCGAGTTAACTTAATTAACATAATGATTTAACTTAGCATGTTTTCATTGAGTTAGAAATTTGTGATTTTTCTAAAGCTTTCATTTTAACTTCTTGCATCGACTTTAACAACCACAACTTACGATTACATGGTTGTGGACATGTATTAAATTACTTATGACTCAACATTTTGGTCTTAATGGAATGTGGATAGTTGCAAAATATTGAGGAAAGTGAACCGAAGATGTTGTTTTGTGTAGATGTGATGATGGTTTTATAATTGATAGTTATAAGTAGCTTACTATTGTCCTCTATTTCTTGTTCCTGTGTGTAGAATAACTGGATTTCTATCCATGATATATAATGGTTAGCATTTGTAATTAGTAAGCTAATTAAGACCAAGTTCACGTAGATCATTAAACAAGAAAATGGCACTTGAAATATGTATGAATACATATATTTGTGATAATAAGAGACTATAGTTTAGAGCAAAATCTGCTGGACGATTAGAACGATTATTTTCCTTGTTGATAGTGTGTTTTGCTTTAGAACAACTTACAAGGCCATTTTCTGTGTTTTCAAGTTCGATATTTCAAGCTTGATTATATGAAGTTGACGGTGCTTTCTTGAAGTCCTATCAGAATGTGATTTGGCCATGACAGGCCGAAGCAGAGTTTGTGCATTAACTCCTAGTATGATATTATGATGGCAACCACAAAACCCAACCAGTTTAGTATTTGTGAAGTACAAAAAAATATATATATTGTTTTGAGACTTCTCTATAATCACTCATATGAAGTTGATTTAGCCACAATTTGTCTGCAACTGTTATGAAATTACATAAAAAATACTTAACTATATAGCTTTTGTTAAATCATTTCAAAAGAACAACTTTATTTGTTATACTGTTAAAAATGTTTTTCATGTTTAAAAGTAAGTCTTAGAACCAAATAGGAGCAGTTGTGTCACACTTAAAAAAAAGTTAATTATGAGGAAATGCCGGCAAGGTATGTCAAAAAATACAATGCAAGAAAAAAAAAGACATGGAGAGCTTTATTTTTCATACGCATATATATTATATATATTTATGGCATGTTTGTTGAGTTTTTGAATGTTTATATATTGTATATAACTATATATTCAAGAAAAGTGTAGATTGAAATGATGAAATTTAGTCGTGTTAAATGTACTCTGGTCAATATTTCAGAGATGTTGTTGAAATGTTCCACCGAAATTCTTATGATTCTTGTGTAATGATAAATGACATTTGCATTATTGGATAAAAAAAGATTTGCATGTAGCTTCATACTGGAATTGGTTTTTATTTAATAATGGCAATTGTTTAAAAAAAATATACATAAAAAATAAGACTATTCCACGCACAGCAGCAATATCCTGATTACACTGGTTTTTGTCACAAATCAGCGGTTACATTTTTATAGTAATCCATAAAAACCACAAAAATACTCGACATACTGTTGATGTTCAACTGCTAATATTAACAAAAAGGTACTAACATGTAAACTAATATTATATTGGTATTTATTCATCCCCTATGTGACTGTTGTTCAAATTTCATAATCGTGCCATCAGTGTCATGTATAATGTGTAAGTCAAAATTAACGAAATTGTAAAGTTAAAATAGTTAAATCTCGTTTCCAACACATGATTTAAAGTGTTTGGTTGAAAATAACTATTAGAGAGAGCAAAAACTTGGTGTTTTTCAATCATTATCAATATGAAAAAGGTCTGTCGTTCACATCTTTATATTCCGATGCTGCTGCATGATGAAGTGTGTTTTCTAGTCACAGTTAAGCGCTAATCGTGTTCACTCAATATTGTGGCAACAGTATGTATACAGATAATAACCAGCCCTGCACAAAATAGGTAAATCAAGAACTCAAAACGTAGTTATTAATTTCTGGAATATAACATATAAATAAGTAAGTTCATTTTTGGTATGTTTTGCTGCAGAAAGTAGCCATATTTTGCCAGTTTTACTTAATAAGATATTGTTTATTCAGGTATAAATTAAAGTGGAGAAATAAATATTACTTATGTATATGCTTTCTTAGTTTTGATTTAAAAACTTTCCTTATAATCTTCGTAAACAATTTACAGCATAACAATCAAAATAAAACTACAATGCAAGTGAACAAGAAAAAAAAATATCAAACCAAAACTTTACCCCTTGCCTGGTATAGTAAAAATTGCTGTTGGACAAATACTAAAAAAAGTAAATTCTTATCTGCAGTACACGTACTGTACAAGTTGCATTTTGTTTTAGTTTATTTCTTCTCAATATTATTGTTACTCAACTTAATGGTTTAATCTACAATTAAACATAAGTTATACAGACTTATAAAAGAATCTCGACAGTATAAATATTACATTCAAATATGAAATTATAAAATAATAAAAAATTAAACTTACAACATTGAGTCCTGACTTGCAAATTAACTAATGAACGAATTACAAAATTGTTAGAAACTATACAGTATTACAGGATTAATTAGCCAAAGTTTACAGTACAGCAACAAGTTAAAATTATACACAGTGTTCTGTCCGCAACAATTACCATATTGACAAAAACCACAATAACATTGAAATACATTCAAGGTACCCCTAAAACATATTAAACATAACATTGTTTTACCATAATTGTGATAAAAATATCCATATTTTTAAAATAAATTTAAACCTTTGAATCCTAACAGAAATAATTTTCTATCATTTCATTAAAATGGCGAGTTTCGACCAAAACCAAGCAATATGTACCCAAAACAAACAACGCATGTGATCATGTATTATTCACTCAACTTGACAATGTTCACTGGCACAGGTTTGTTTATCTAGCAGCCTGTGTGACAGTGTTTCTCTGTTTGGGAAATAGATTGGTTTATCATATTGCCTTTAATCAAGGAAATTGATACAACAATGATAATGACTGCTTACATAGAGATTATACAAATTGAATTTGTTTGAAGTCAAGTGATTTTCAACCCCAGCTGCTTGGAAAAATACAATCTTTACTGCACACACAAATAACCAATGTCATCATAGCCACTTCAGAGAACCGCACTAACAATTCAACTAATCAACAACACAAAGAAAACCCTCTTTCTGTACAATTTTGAAATCTTATAACACCATATTGAGCAATAAAAATGAAACCCAAGCTCCGCCTTTTCACCGGAAATC
The DNA here is from genome assembly GCA_019095985.1 of Streblospio benedicti. Taxonomy (NCBI): domain Eukaryota; kingdom Metazoa; phylum Annelida; class Polychaeta; order Spionida; family Spionidae; genus Streblospio; species Streblospio benedicti. The sequence continues at coordinate 8,446,192 of CM032661.1, read as the reverse complement.
AGCCCCTAATTTGCATATCAAGCTCCGCCCACTCCCATCCACTGACCCTCGCTCCTACCCCAATCAGTAGGCCCTGCTAACTTCACCTCTACACTCCGCGTCTTTAACCAGACAAACTTGCAAACATGTCCCCGTAGTCATCATCTTACAAGTCCAATTGTCCAATCCCCGTATTTCTTTGACTCCTTCCGAGCTCCTCCCCAATCATGACCAGAGGGGACCGCCCTGGGGTCTACGTTTCTTGCCTTTCTTCTTGCCCCGCGCTCCCCCAGACGTCCCTCCCCCCAGCCCCCTCCACGCATCACCACCATTAGACTGCCCATAAGCCCCACTACTGTCAGCATAGTCACAAAACTGACCGTTATAACCATCAGCGTCATTATAACCATACTTGGCGTTATCACCATAACCACCATCGTAGTTGTCGTATCGTGCCTCCTGCAGCCCTGCCCCGGGCGGAGGCCAGATGCGCTCCCAGGCACCATCCCCATCGTCCTGATCCTGCAACCCTGCCCCTGGCCTGGGTCCCCCAGGTGGAGGCCAGAGCCGCTCCCAGCTCCCGTCGTCCCCGGGTCTCTCGTCGTCCTGGTCTTGCGGAGGCCCAAGCCGCTCCCAGGCACCATCCTGGTGCTGCGGCCCTCCTCCTTCCCCAGGCGGAGGCCACACCCGCTCCCAGCTCCCGTCCTCCCCCTCGTCCTGCTGCCCTGCCCCGGGTGGAGGCCCCAGCCGCTGCCAGACCCCGTCCCCTTCCTGCTCCTGCAGCCCTCCGCCTGCCCCCCCAGGTGGAGGCCACAGCCGCTCCCAGCTCCCTCCGTCCTCCTGGCGAGGGAAGCAGCCATCAGCACCGGGCTGAAACAGGCAACCGTCAGTGAGTTGTGTAAGTAAGTAAATAGTTAATTAAAGTGTCACACATTATTTACAAAAAAATAACAATCTAATTGCCTTAATAAAATAATGTCCGGCCGACATCGGCCTATGAGACACTAAGACGTTAACATCTTTATATAAAATAAATCAAACATATAGTAATCTTCTTTTGAACATTTTAAAAACTATTTTTGCTAAAAAGGGTTCAATAAGATCATTTGTCATTAAGACACAATACTTAAGTTGTTAATATAATTATCCAAACACATATTAAAATATGGTCAAAATTTGTTCAAAAAATTTTTATTTAAGCTTTTCGGCTCTACCGAGCCCTAATCATAGCACTACATTATATTATGTTCCGCTGTGTATAATATAATGTAGTGTTATGATTAGGGCTCGGTAGAGCCGAAAAGCTTAAATAAAACTTTTTTGAACAAATTTTGACCATATATATGTGTTTGGATATTATGATAGCATAGACAGATCAACATAAAATACAAAATAAGCATGTTGTCTTTCGGCTGAGTCTGTATCTCACCTGCGTCTGTCCGTCAAACGCCCGCTTTTCTCGCCGTCGACTCTGTCTCTTCTGCCGCTTTCTCTCTTTCCTCGCCAGCCGCCGTTGCTCCTTCCTCTGCTCCTCTCCGCCATCATCCCACGCGGGGAGTCTCTCCGCGGCTGCCATCTCTCCGTCATCCCACGCCACCCGGCTCATCAAACTGTGGCACGGGCCGGGCTGGATCCACCGTCCCACGTCGGCGGGTGTCCGGTCCACGTACCACTGTTGCTGCTGCTGTTGTTTCCCTCTTTCGTTGCGATTATTTGCCGGCGGTTCGTGGTCGCTTTGCTGACCGAGCATGAGCACCAGCTCCAGCGCTGTGGAGGGAGGCGTCGGGACGGTCCGGGTTCGGGTCCCGGTCAACGACACGCGCAGATCGCTGGTAGAGTCAGAGTCATGCTGTTGTGGCGGCTGCTGGTGTTCTTGTTGGTGCTGCTGCGAAAAAATACTGCTGCTGCTGCTGCTGCTGCTGCTGCTGCTGCTGCTGTTTCTGCTGCTCATGCAAAGATGCTTCAGCAGTTGCAGCTGCTGCTTATATTCTTGCTGTTGCTGCTGTTGTTGCTGGTGAGA
>CM032661.1:8425748-8444093 GCA_019095985.1 Streblospio benedicti | reverse complement strand
GCCCCCCTTTTAGGTTTGCTAATTAAAACCCCCTTCCCCCCCCCCTTTTTAAAAAAAAAAAAATTCCCCCTTTTTTAAATTTTTTTCCCCCCCCCTCCCCCCCCCCCCCCCCAAAAATTTTTTTTCCCCCTTTTTCCCCCCCCCGGGCCCCCCCCCCCCCCCCCCCTTTTTTTCCCCTTTCCAAAAAAAACCCCCCCCCCCCCAAAAAACCGGGGGCCTTTTTTCCCTTTTTTTTTTCCTTTTTTCCCCCCCCCCCCCCCCCCCCCCCCCCTTCCCCCCAAACCCCCAACCCCCCCCCCCCCCCGGGCCTTAAATTTTTTTTTCCCCCCCCCCCCCCCCAAAAACCCCTTCCCCCCCCCCCTTTTTTAAAAACCCCCCCCCCTTTCCCCCCCCCCCCCCCCCCGGGGCCCCCCCCCCGGCCCCCCCCCGGGGGCCCCCCCCCCCGGGGGGGCCCCCCCCCCCCCCCCCCCCCCCCGGGGGGTCCACCCTTCCCCCCCTCCGTCCCCGGCCGGGGGCCCCCCCCCCCTTTTTTTTCCCCCCCCCCCCCCCCCCCAAAAAAAAAAAACCCCCCCCTTTTTTAAAAAAACCCCGGGGAAAGAAAAAAAAAATTTTTTTTAAAAAATTTTTTTAAAAAAAATTTTTTTAAAAAAAAAAAAATTTTTTTAAAAAAATTTGTCCCCCCCTTTTAATTTTTAAAAATTTTTTTTTAAAAAAAAAATTTTTTTTTTAAAAAAATTTTTTTTTTTTAAAAATTTTTAAATTAAAAAAAAAAATTTTTTCCCCCCGGGGGGGGGCCCTGGGGGGGGGAAAAAATTTTTTTTGGGAAAAAAAAAATTTTTTAAAAAAAAAAAAAAATTTTTTTTTAAAAAAAAAGGGGAAAAAAAAATTTTTTTTTATTTTTTTTTTTCCCCCTTTTTGGGGGCCCCCCCCCCTTTTTTTAAAAAAATTTAAGGGGGTTTTTTTTAAAAAATTTTTGGGGGGAAAAGGTTTTTGGGGGGGGGGGTTTTTAAAAAAAAAAAAAATTTTTTAAAAATTTTAAAAACCCCCTTTTCTTTGTGTATTTCTGGTGCAAAAACACACATATCAAGAATCAATCATCTAAAATAGTATATTGGCAATTCATAACCCATAGATATACAATGAAATACGATATGGAACACTATTGCGGACAACACAGTAATTGAGTAGTTTAATCGGGTTGACTGGACTTCAAAGTGACGAGTCGAAAGTGTGATCCACTTTTCAAGTATTTTGCCAGCTCAAAATCTCGTAACAAGCAATTTTTGCCAGCTACTATTTTTTTCCATCACCATACATCTTGCACATAAACATCAGTTCTTTAAACATCAATAAACTGGTGAAAATATAAACTTTATAAATAAATTAAATATTTTTGTCTTTAGGGACCATTCAGTATTTATGACAGTGTGGGGTAGGAGGATTTTCCAAAAATGCTGTGAAAATGTGTGAAAAAATAATAGCCCCCCTCAAATCTCTGTGAAAATATTGGTAAGCCCCCTCGATTTCATGTGATAAAAATTGATGACCATCTCCCTCCCCCTTACATTTACGCATTCATTGTAAAGTTAACTCAAATCCCTATTTGATTCGATATCCATAATATATAACAAAACACAGTAGAATTTTAGTACAGAATCTCAAAAATAGGGGTAACTTTTTTCTGTGAAAAACTTGATAAGCCCCCACCCCCTCAAACATTGTGACAAAAGTTCATGGCCACGCCCTAAAATCCTCCTACACCCAAAGCTGTGATAAAAACTGAATGGTCCCTTAGGCCCGTCTTTATCTCACCTGCGTCTGTCCGTCAAGCTCGCCGCTTTTTCGCCTCCGACTCTGTCTCTTCTGCCCGCTTTCTCTCTTTCCTCGCCAGCCGCCCGTTTGCTCCTTCATCTGCTCCTCTCGCCATCATCCCCCAGCGGGGGGATCTCTCATGACTGCCATCTCTCCGTCATCCCACGCCACAGGCTCATCATCACTCCGTGGCACGGCAGGCGAGGATCTCACCGTCCGTCTCGGTCCGTGTCGGTCCACGTACCACTGCTGCTGCTGTTGTTTCCCTCTCTTTCGTTGCGATTATTTGCGGCGGTTCGTGGTCACTTTGCTGACCCGAGCATGAGCACCAGCTCCAGCGCTGTGGAGGGAGGCGTCGGTCCCGGGTCGGGTCAAACGTCAACGACACGCAGCGCAGATCACTGTCAGCGTCAGAGTCATGCTGTTGTGGCGGCTGCTGGTGTTCTTGTTGGTGCTGCTGCGAAAAATACTGCTGCTGCTGCTGCCATGGAGAAAGCTGCTGTTCGTGTAGTTCCTCTTGTTTCATCTCCCTCTTTGGTTCTTTTTGCTGCTGCTGCTGCTGCTGTTTCTGCTGCTCGTGCAAAAGATACTTCAGCAGTTGCAGCTGCTGCTGGTATTCTTGCTGTTGCTGCTGTTGTTGCTGGTGAGAAAGATACTGTTGCTGTTGTTGCTGCTGCTGCTGCTGTGGCTGCCACGGAGAAAGATGCTGTTCGTATTTATCCTCTTCTTTCATCTTCCTCTTTGGTTCTTTCTTTTGCTGCTGCTGCTGTTTCTGCTGCTGGTATTCTTGCTGTTGCTGCTGGTGAGAAAGATGCTGCTGCTGCTGCTGCTGTTGCTGCTGCTGCTGCTGCTGCTGGCTGCCATGGAGAAAGCTGCTGTTCGTATTTTTCCTCTCGTTTCATCTTCCTCTTTGGTTCTTCCTTTTGCTGCTGTTTCTGCTGCTGCTGTTGTTTATATTTTTCGGCGGGGGCTCGGTCTATGTACCACTGCTGCTGTTTCTGCTGCTGTTGTTGGTGCTGCTGGTGAGAAAGATACTGTTGTTGCTGTTGCTGCTGCTTGTTGTTTATATTTTTCCTCTCGTTTCCTCTTCCTCTTTGGTTCTTCCATTTGCTGCTGCTGCTGCTGCTTCTGCTGCTGCTGTTGTTTATACGTTTCCTCCCCCTTCATCTTCCTCTTTGGTTCTTCCTTCTGCTGCTTTTCGAAACGGAACATAAACGGCTCTTGTTTTTGCCCCGTCGAATCCTGAATGGCGTCCTTGTCTACAGACCACCACAGCTTCTGCTCTGCTGCGTTCTTTCTCTTCAGCCCGTTTTTCTGCTCACCCAGCCGTGTCTCGCGCTTCCCAAACAACAAAGGCTGCTGCTGCTGTTTCTTCCCCTTCGGTCCTTGGACCTGACCGTCTGGCATTCCATTCAGCTCACCCTTTGGCAACTCCACATTGAGCGGTTGACGGAACACAAACAAAGGCTTCCCAAACAACAAAGGCTGCTGCTGCTGCTCTTCCATCTCTTTCTGCTCCTGGTTCTGATCATCCACCTTTTTATCGAACTGACGATTCCCCTTCAAAGACTCCACATTCTGTGGCATACGGAACACAAACGAGGGCACATGCTGCTGATATTGTTGCTGTGGTTTCTGGTTCTGCTGTTTCTGCTGCTGCTTTTTTTGTTTGTGTTGCTGCTGCTGTTGCTGTTTCCGCGGCTTTTTCTTCCACTTCCGTCCCTGGTTCTGAAGTTCATTGAGCTGACGCATCGCAATCAAACACTCCAGACTCTGCTGCTGCTGCTGTTTTGGTTTGTGTTGTTGTTGCTGCTGCTGCTGCTGCTGCTGCTGCTGCTGCTGCTGCTGCTGCTGTTGTTGTTTATACGTTTCCTCCCCCTTCATCTTCCTCTTTGGTTCTTCCTTCTGCTGCTTTTCGAAACGGAACATAAACGGCTCTTGTTTTTGCCCCGTCGAATCCTGAATGGCGTCCTTGTCTACAGACCACCACAGCTTCTGCTCTGCTGCGTTCTTTCTCTTCAGCCCGTTTTTCTGCTCACCCAACCGTGTCTCGCGCTTCCCAAACAACAAAGGCTGCTGCTGCTGTTTCTTCCCCTTCGGTCCTTGGACCTGACCGTCTGGCATTCCATTCAGCTCACCCTTTGGCAACTCCACATTGAGCGGTTGACGGAACACAAACAAAGGCTTCCCAAACAACAAAGGCTGCTGCTGCTGCTCTTCCATCTCTTTCTGCTCCTGGTTCTGATCATCCACCTTTTTATCGAACTGACGATTCCCCTTCAGAGACTCCACATTCTGCGGCATACGGAACACAAACGAGGGCACATGCTGCTGATATTGTTGCTGTGGTTTCTGGTTCTGCTGTTTCTGCTGCTGCTTTTTTTGTTTGTGTTGCTGCTGCTGTTGCTGTTTCCGCGGCTTTTTCTTCCACTTCCGTCCCTGGTTCTGAAGTTCATTGAGCTGACGCATCGCAATCAAACACTCCAGACTCTGCTGCTGCTGCTGCTGTTTTTGGTTTGTGTTGTTGTTGCTGCTGCTGCTGCTGCTGCTGCTGCTGCTGCTGCTGCTGCTGCTGTTTTTGTTTGTGCTGCTGCTCCTGCTGCTTGTATTTTTCCTGCCGCTTCATCTTCCACTGTGGAATTGTTTTTTTCTTTTGCAGCTGCTGCTGCCACTGCTGTACCCAACCAACTGCTGGCTGCTGCTGCTGCTGCTGCTGCTGCTGCTGCTGCTGCTGTTTTTTGCTTGTGTTGTTTTTGCTGTTGCTCCTCCCCTCCACCACCACCCGGAGTCTCCGCCCTCCACACGACCTCCGTCTCGTCCGCCCCCAGTGTCTCTGTTTGCTCCCGTGCGTTCCGCGTTTTCACCTCGATACTCGACATCGTCCCGCGGACCAAGTAGTTCCGGCTCCTGCGGGTCTCTAGGCAGGGTCCCAGCCTCCCTACAACACAACACACGCTAGATGTAAATGTAAATGTCTGGTTTATGGTCTTCTTCCCCGAAGGATCAGACGACTGAGTCACTCTACATCTACACCAGGTCATTGGCAGCATCCTTGTCACACTATATCTTTCTCAACTCCCCGGGGAGTATACAGCACATCTTTTGGCTACCGTAGCGGCGCATACGTGCTAATCACTCACATTAGCGTTCACTCGCCTGACCTGTACCTATTTAACGTGTGGGTCCCTACCTGCCTACAACACAACGCACTACATGCAGCGTCGTCAGCACTTAAATATGTGTTTGCCATTCGTCACTTACGCTATTCTGGGGTTGTATGAAATTTGAGTTTTGTTAGTGCAGTGCTTAACTTATACCCTACCTGCCAAAATCCTGTTCGACATGTAAGCAAAAGGATTTGTATATAAGAAACGTTTATGAGGGTAGAACCACAGAATAGTGTGAGTGATGATTTGCTAGCACATGTCGAAGTGCTGACGCAGGCATCTAGAATGTCTAACGGAAATCAGTGAACGAACGCTATTCCAATAATATGGTGGTTTTAAACATTTCACATTGATACACTGAGTATTTATTTAATGTCTACGTTGATGTTGATGTCAAATACAGTATATTTTGACAAAATGTTTGTTTGATTGTAAAAAAAATCTGTTTAAAACAACACCATTACCTTTTCAATAAAATTACGACATTATTGGAAAAAAGTTTATTCACGGATTTCCGTTCAGTGTTCTATACTTATCCTCTCGATATTAGTTAGAAAATGACAATAAAATGGCCATGTTAAATAGTTAAAAACCAACATAATAAAATAAGAACAATCGTCATATGTTTAGAAAATATATTACTTTTTTTTTCTGTTTCTGCTGCCTTATAATCCAAAAACAAAGTCTTATTTTTAGTGAAGAATCAAATTTATTTAAACATGTTTCGACATCTCTAGTGTCCTTCTCAATTTAATTAAAAAAACAAAGAATATTACTTATATATACAATAATAGCATAAAAAGAACAACATAGAATATAAAATATAAAAAAAAATACCTTAGCATTTTATTACTAAGTTAATAATGCAAATTAAAAATACCTTTTTATCGATAAAATGTCTTTTAGTTTAGGATTTTTTTTACTAAGTAACTAATGAAAATCTAATTTCATATTTAAAAACTTGTTTTTACCTTAGAATTTCTTCTACTAAGTTACTAATGCAAATCTAAAACATACCATTTTACATATAAAATATGTTTAACATGCATCTGAATGATTTATTATATATCTAATTAAAAACAAAATAACATAATATTGTTCTAACGTTTACCTAGATTGATTAGTTTTCATGTCTCCAATTGTCTTTTTCCACCTTTCTCAAAGCTTAATTTTGTTAACATATTATTTACTTTATAGTTATTTAATGTAGACTTTAATTTAGAATTTTTAGAATTTATTTTCAAACATTTTCACCATTTATTTTACATGGCCTCATCAGGATTCAGTCTAAACTTATAAAATAAACTTACAAAATTACAAACTTATATTATTGTACTGAATACTCATAAGGAGTACCACCTACTGGCGAATAAAACAACTGTGTGTAGTGATTAATTTTTATTTAAATATTGAGTCACTATGTGCTCATCATCTGGTCAGTCATTGACTATATGATATCTTGTATAGTCTATGAACATTTTTCGTTTTTGTTTGTTTCATAAAATTTCACTTAACCCTTCAAACGCAAATGTTGAAGGCAAATAAATAAAAATATGTATATATATATATTATTTGAAATGACTCACCCTAAAAGACATTTAAAAAATATGTAAATTAGAAATACTTTAAACCCGTTAATGTTGGTCTCAGTAATGTATGATGAAATTGTTTATCAAGTTAATTAAATACGTACTTTATGTGGCAAATGATTTAGTCTGTGAGTTGTTTTAAAGAAAGATTTCATATTACAAAGCTGTATATTATTTTGTATCAAAATAAATGATTACCATTTATCAGCATCAATGTTACTTAAGCCTCTTATGTACCTGGTTATCCCCATTATTTTTTGTTATCTTGCTAAATGCAGCAGATACATTGTTTCATATTTCATGGAAATTTTAAAAATTTCAGACGAAAAGTTTAATTTTTAAAAGATTATCTAGACAAATTTTGAAATTTTTTCATAGGTCATACATGCAATTTTTTACCAAGAAAACTATCACTTGATCAGTTTAATGCGAGTGAGTAAAACTCTTGCGAATGACGCCAGTTGCAGATTTAACTATACTAATTAGTAAGTTTTGGTAAGAAAAACAGTCGGTCTGAAGGATTTACGAAATTCACTTGTAAAACGAGAAAAGGGATGATTTGTAATTTAGATTATTTCATTAATAGGCATAGTTACCCTAACATTTTATTAAATAATTTTCAAGTAGATGGACTGATGCTGATTTTCAATAAAATTCCAAACGTTCCATGTTACAGGGTTTTAGTGAACCAAAATAAGATCTTCTTAAGACCTCTCCGGAAGAAAAATAAGATACTAAAATTAAACCTTGCAAGTCAAAGTGCCCGTACGTCGCCTCATCAGCGTTTTTATCAATGGCATGCGCAAAAATAAAGGAAAACTACAATCAATAAAAAAGAGAAATTAAGACCTTTAAAGACTACTTCAACCAAAAAGAGACTTTTTATTAGCTATTACTTTTCCTAAAAACAAAATACGAGACTGCGCCTCGGTACCTGAGCTCTCCCAGGATGCACTGTAGCGTGGCCTGAGCCTGCACCAGCTGGTCGCGGTTCACCCCCTCCAGGGGGGGCCCAGGGGGGGCCAGTGGTGGGGCGCGTCACGCAGCCTGCAAATGGACGTCTCTTGTATAAAGGGTACATGGTCGAGTCGTGCATCGGTTATGAATTAATTATCACTAGACCAAAGCATCTGTTATTATGCCCAGTACATAGTCTAATATTTGTGTCATAATAGTTCCAGTTATTGATAAAACACGGCTATAAATGGATTGAGTACATATAGCAAGAAATAGAAACGCACATTAATATTCCAAGAGGCAGAGTATGAAGCCATGTGCCTGTTTTTTATTGAACTGGCGACATATTTTTGTACACACCTCAGATGGTTTTCGCTTGGTTTTCTTGTTGCCCTTCTTCTTGGTATTAGTCTGGTCAGGAGCCTTCTGCTGCTGCTGCTGCTGCTGCTGCTGCTGCTGCACCTCCTCCATACTGCAGAGTACAAGTGACCACACATTGATTTTTTCGGACTACTATAATATAATTCTACGTTATAATGTATTTTAAAAAAACTTTGTAGCCCAACCATGATTAAAATATTTTTTGTATATCATTATCAATTTGCATTTTACATGTACAGCGCAAAATCTTATACACTTTAATTTTTATTCCTATTCTTTGAAAACTAGTTGAACTTTCAAGTATGACAGTGTACTATTATTAGACATAGACATTTATTTCAGCTATATTACAGTCTTAGAAAAGGAAATGTATATAAACTAATGTACATGAACAGTAAAAAAAGCTTTCAAAAGTACGTAAAAATATCAGTTACATGTATGGGGCGGGCCAGATGAGTCTTACAAACATAATTTATCTATCCAGTTCACAAAAATAGAATTTGATATGTAGTGACTAGATTTAATCTCAGAGGATTTAATAAATATTCTAGAATACCAATCGCATTACGCCTGTTGTTGTTTTATAATTTTCTTTCATCACACTATTAGCTATCTACAACAACATTAATGTGAGTACGAGCCTTTCATCCGGTTAAAATAATGAAAATATTTTTTCTTTGAGATTTTGACATAAACACATGATGAAATTGTTTTAATATTTGAAACAACATTGTCGTTCTTGTCACCTGGGGCTGACTGGTGTCGCCTGGCGTCGCTGCTGTAGGCGGCGCCACCGGTCACTCTGTTACCTGGACGACCTGAAACCAAAACACACAATCACACGAATACTTGGCAATGTATATTTTTACACAACTTTCACATGTATTTTACAGGGCCGTAGTCAGGATTGCAAACGATGAGAGACAAATTAGGTTGTGGAAGGATGCTGGCAAACAGTTTTTCTAGAGGGGAATGTGCCCCCAAAAGATTTTTTTTTTTTAATTTAGACCTCTTTTCATTGCAGAGAAGTAATTTTAAAAACAAATATCTTAAAGCTCAGTTTCAATCAGGGTTGACGAAAACAATCACCCTCAAACATACAGGTGGCAGCTGCCTCCCTCGCCTCATATGTACAGTCTATTCACGTATAAAGGCTCCTGTGTTAAACACCGAACATGGGCTTTAAGGTTCGGGGCTTCTCTGAATCTGAGTATTTTGATGGCGAAAACATAATATATATAATGGCTCTATCGCCCAAAGAGGTTGTGTTGTGCACAAAGAGAATAGAAGATAGTGTTAGTAAGAGTGGGGTAGGGCCGATAGTAAGAAGTCAAAGATAAAAACAGTTGTTAGTAGTGCAGGTTAAAAACAAGAATGAAATTAAAGATTTAGACGTGGGCGTGGGCTAGGTGGCTTTTAAAAGCTTCCAGTGTAGGAGCGCTGACCACCTCTGCTGGCAGGTTATTCCATAGGATTACGGTGCTTGGAAAGAATGATTGTCTATAGTATTCTGTCAATGGTTTATGGGCCCATATGGGACTTTAACCGAACTCAATTTTGTTTTCCACCAACAAAGTTAGCTTTATTTGGCACGGTAATTTCATTGAAAGTAAGTTTCCAGAGCGTATATGTCATTACATACCGTGTAGTATAGAATAAAGGTCAATCATGCGTGTAAATCTGCTTTCATTATCGCTAATCGTGCACGTTTTGCCGCGATTCTGGTTGTCAAATCGATTAAACATCGTATTTGGTAATCGTCATTCTCAGAGATAGCAATGCATAATCTATTAGTAATGTTATCCAACCAATTTATTACGAATGCTAGTCAGAAAATAGAAATAACTTACTTATATTTTGTTGTGATTTTGTTTTTCAGACACACGTTTCCGTGTCAATACGCATGCGCAGGGCACGAAATAATAACGGCGCCGTTTTTTATTGTTTGCATTGTGATTATTGACGAAAAGTGTAAATGATGACAGAGAAGATAAATATGTGCATTTCCTTGAAGTTTAATTGTGACTAGTTAAAGAATTAACACAATAATTTTTTATATACATAGTGAACGATGCAAAAAGCTAGCAATTAAGGTTTAATTAAGGTTTAGAGAAATTTTTAAAAATGTAGATACTGTTTTAACTGTTAGACCTCTACTAGTATTACTGTTAATTAACATTCATATTGTAAAATTGTAAAAAGTTCACCATATTCTATTACTGTAAAAATTGCTAAGTAAACAAGTTGTACAGAAATGTAAAGATATATAAAAAAAAGCAGTCATAAAAAGTACTCATAATAAAAAAGTGATGTAATAAAATATAAAGCTGATTAATAGAATATGAAGCTGATTAATAAGAAGTCTGTGTGGGTAGGCTATTTTTAGGGAGTTCTCAATATTAACGTAATTTAGTCCTTATACTTTTTGTCAGGGCTGGTTACATTTTAAAGTTTAATTAGATTAATTTTGTAAAAATCCTTTTTTGCTTACCGACAGAAGGAAGTCTCAGACAATGGAAAGATGTCCGAAAATATTCAGACAGTACGTGAAAAGAATTTTCACAAATTCAATCGATCAATCTACACAGTTGTATATCAACATTGAGATTTCATAAGAATCATATGGTGTTTTTCATTACAATCTTTATTCGCATAATAAAATACAGAGCAAAGGTCTTTAAATAGTGATACAACTGTTGATCAATTTCAATAAAATATTCATTAAACAAATACAGAAGTTAATCTTGTGTCTTTTATATTTCACCTCAATCATCTAATCACAAATTTTACTGAATCATATACTATGCTCATAATATGGATATCTTGCTGTTATAACCTACAATCAAATAACTAGATTTATTGTCACTGGCATTTTTTTTAGACTAGATTTCGTTTGTATTTATTTTTTTGTACTGTGATGTTATGATATTTCTCTGAAGAGGACACACAAGTGTTCAAATGTACGGAATGATGTTGTTTTAAATAAATAAATTGCATATTTCTAAATTCCTAATTATTCTAAATCATTCACTAATAAGTCTCCAAAACACTACAGAATAAGACTAAAAAGATATCAAAACAATACAGACCCACTATCATAGTAGTTTAATCACACAACATCCATGGTTTGAAACGCTTCTTTACGCGACATTTTACCACTGTTAATGACATCTACTTCCCAGTTAAACATCAAACATACAAACAAATTAAAAATACCAAATGGATCATTCACACAGTTCTTAACATTATGCTGAGCTTAACAAATAATGCATTCGTACTCAAACTCAAACTTGACAAGGAGGGACTAAAAGTTTCAGTTGTCCCAAATTTCATGTTATCAAAGTAATTAATACACAGTAACACGCAGGAAAAGTGACATTTGCTTGACTTGTCCATAATTTGAGTTACATGTTTATCGGTTTGCAATAAAAAATTATCTGAAAATAAACCATGAACTTTGCTGCAAAATGACACAAATAAAGTTACATGCTGTCACAGTTAAACCACAACATGATCTAGCACAATACAAACATTTCTGAGCATAATTTGGTCCCATTTTAAAAATAGTGTTCATATGTTGCGTATATCATTATACACCGAATTATCAATATAATTACATACTTTGGTCCCACTTAATTAAAATAGCTGTTAAAATATGACATTATAAAAACTTCAAAGAATCAGAATTTACATTTTTTAAATATTTTGAAATTTTCCTATAACACACACAGAGAAAACAACGATACTTAAAAAAGGTGCATACAAATTGAATCCTATTCCAAAAATTTGAAAATCACATAGACGGAAAATTGTCTACATATCTAAATCCTGACAAAACGTTAATAATTTTCTCCAAAAAAAATGAAGAACTGAGAAATTATATTTTTTAACTACAAAACCATGATAAATATTCTAACTTTTGCACACAGTGACCAGCTCAAAGTTTCCTATGTCACAGCCACAATAATACTCCAGATTTCGCACACTTTCCTCCAGCATAGTCAATATTTAAAAATATACTCATTGGATTCCTTTCATGAAAATTATATTACTAATTTTATGATGCATTCATTTTCAAACGAAGGCTAAATATTTTTGCACAGTGTCAATATCCGTCACTGTGGACGTCTGCCACTAGATGGCAGCACGTGACAAACATTGTTTTTTGGGACATCGGTGCTCCATTGCATTGTCGGTTTCCCGGCTTGATCACTGATGCTGCAGCCTTTACAAGTCCTTGTTCATATCAACTGCGTATTTAGCCGTGAGAAATGACGATGGTTCCACTGTGACATGCTACAAACTTCCCACGTATTCCGTCAGAATGTCCCTGTCGCTATCACCGGACAAACACAATCATACGATCCTGTCTGTGGAAGCGCAGAGATAACGAACAAATTTGTGATCCCTGAGTGGTCAGTGAGTGGTCAATAACTGGTCAGTGTGTGTGGTCAGTACTAGTGACCTCAAAAGATGCAGTCCAAATGGTCAGTCAGCAGTCAACAAGTGTTCAGTGCGTGGTCAACAAGTAAGTCTGTGCTACCTCTGCTTAACGGTCATGAGCAATGACTACCCCTGCGTGTGGTAGTTTTTCAGTGTACCGCCATTGAGCAGTCACTAGCTCTGCCGTGGGTTGACATCCTCTGCCCGTTCAGTGAGTGGTCAGTGGTCACGGTGACTACCTCTGCCGGCTGTGACCGTGATATGCTTGGCTGCGGCGTGTCTCTGACCCCGCAGGCAGCAGGAGGCGAGACTGACGGGACGAGGCAGGTGAGAGAACGGGAGGAGGCGCAGGGGCGGCGGGGGCAGCAGCAGCACCAGGACGGACCTGTGGATAGAGACAGGCAATATAACACTCTATCTGTGACACGTGACTCTGTCCTGCATTCTGATTGGCTTAGATGGACCTGCAGAATAATACAATTTGGAACAATTATAGAATTCACTACCAAATATATTTAATATTATAATTGTAATATTAATATTCATTAGTTTGCTAATCAGCATTAGTATTAACATTAAACAGTCATCAAAAAGTTTCATGATTTCGCGTGTATAATTTATGAACGAGACATATTTGTTTTATTGTTTTAATTATCTACACATGGAACTTATTTTTAATTCTTAAATAAATGAATAAATGAATAAACAAACAAATAAATAAATACATAAATAAAATAAATAAATAAATAAAAAAATAAAAAAAATAAAAAAAATAACAATTAAAAAATAATAATAAAGAATTTGTCAACTGCTGCAAGTATCCCAGACATCATGAAACAGACTACAATTTTGATATCTGGTTTAATCTTATTCTGTACTGTTATGGAGACTTATTTTGTTCTTTAGAATTCCATATAAAACAAAGAATAATTTAGAGTAGTTAGAAAATTAGTTATTTAAAACAATTTTATTTCTAACATTTTAACACACAAGTATCCTCTTTAGGGAAATATCATATCACAGCACAAGATAATAAAATATTAACGAATTTCGAAATGTCCAAAATACAACATCGTCATATCTCACGACTATATACGCAGTAGCCGTGATACCACCATATCCAATTCTGTGGAACTTACGCTCAGAAACCGACCAATCAGAACTCCGACTGCCAAAACGTCCAGCGGGGAATTCAAACGCCAAACGTACTATCTCGCTATATAAGTAAGATGAAAGCGAGTATTGATTTTGTCTTTGACGTAAGTCTAACCGAAAATAATTTTTCCACATAAAAGCTACAACTGGGCCCACGGGTTGGTATGAACAAGGACTTTAAGGCAGTGAGAGTGGTCAAGCCGTGAAAACCGACGATGAAAATACAGCAGCTTGCTGACCGTAGCTTTCCGTTGAGCGCGTCTGCGAGGTCCGTGAACCAGGCGAGGCTGAGGGTCTCCTCCAGGGGCACCTTGACCACCACATGGACAGCGGTCAGACTCGGGAACCAGCCAGACGACAGCACGGCTAATACAACAATAATAATACGGTCACAAAATTGCAAGATATTTTGCTGGGTATAAATCTGGTTTAGGTTGCATATAGGTCTTATCAAGTACGCAGTATTTTAACGTTGTTGAGTACTTGTTTGTACTTGTATCTTATTCATAATTACACAATTGCACTGGAAAGATGTCAGGTTGTTTCTTGCAAATGTTAATATTTATAGAAGTGGATGTAATTTATCAGTCATTTTGTGGAGGGTTTAAGTTCTTCAATTATACACTTACTTTATACTGATAAGCATTTGTATTATATGTTTGTAGGTTGTCATAAGAAATAAACTAGAAAAAACACAACACCATTTACTTTGAATCAGATCAATATTACATGTGAGGAGGAATTACGTCAATAATCAACATGTGCAATACATTTCAATAAGTTTATTCTTGAATGTGTTCATTGTGTTGGTATGAAATATATTGGTTCATCTTTCTTTATTCACAACACTAAATCTTTTTGATACATTAATAGTTTCGCCAAACACCTGTTGGCATCTTCAGAATGCAAGGAGGTTATGAACAG
The DNA here is from genome assembly GCA_019095985.1 of Streblospio benedicti. Lineage (NCBI taxonomy): Eukaryota > Metazoa > Annelida > Polychaeta > Spionida > Spionidae > Streblospio > Streblospio benedicti. The sequence goes on along the minus strand of CM032661.1, from coordinate 8,429,665 downwards.
AGACGAGGGGGGGCACCAACTCTTGCGAGTGTATGATTCTATCCTCGGTCAGGATCGGAATATTTGACCTCCTGACATTGCGCGGGAAGAGCATTCTGAAGATGCCAACAGTTGTTTGGCAAAACTGTTAATGTTTCAAAAAAATTTAGTGTTGTGAATAAAGAAAGATGAACCAATATATTTAAAAGGTCCCTGGAATGACATATCAATCTTTACTGTAAAAAGGAACTGCTAAATGGTGGGTGCTGACAATAATTATACCCTATTTACTTCAGGGATAATTCTGAGTGAAATACTGTGTGCCATTTTGGCACACTTGCTCAAGAAAAAAGTGTGCCATTTTGCAAAATGGTCGGCAAAACCTCAAACGACTTGTGTGTGATTGTCTTAGAAAATTACTATTTACACATGTACTGGTAATTGATTTGGGGTATTGACCCAGGGAATGATATCACAAAGTGGCCAAATCAAATACATGTATATTGAAGATGAGAAATTTGAAAAAAAAACCATGTGTTTAAATTTAAAAGCCACAAGCACATCCAGTCATGAGCTGCACATGTAAAAGATATGTCCGTGTAACACAAACTACTGTATCTTTATGTAGACTGTTCTTAGTAGTAGGAATATCCATAGGGTTTACAATTTGAGACACTACTACTCACTTTAAAGATCAAGATCCAGAAAGAGTCACTTCTGTTGAAGGTCCCGCGATGGTGACCGCAACGTCAAGTTTTACGTTTAAAGTGAGTAGTAGTGTCTCAAATTGTAAACCCTATAAACAATCTACTGTGCTCACAAATGGCACAGTCAGCTGAAAGTGATTGTACCAATCAGAAAAACAATATGTCTATGGCGCAATGGCGCAGCCCAGAATAATCCCTGATACTTTCAAATCTAGAAAAGCAGGCGGTAACAAATATTGATTGTAGTCAATCAAACAGGTGGAAAAGAACACTGTATAATTTTAATGCCTAAAAATTATTTAACTTTAATTAATATGTGTATTTTTAGACTAATGAATACTGTTAGATATCATGTATATACTGTATATATAATTTTATTTATATGGATTGTAACTTTTACATATCTGAAATAAATGTATCATTATCGTTAAAAGTGCTACTGACCGGTACACTTGCAGCGGTGGCTGTTGAAGTGGGTGGTATCCATGGTGACCGTCAGGGTGTTGAGACTGTGGGGTTGTGGGGTCGTCGTGGCAGCCGCGTGCAGCACAGAGCAGGTGCACGACAGGTGCTGGAGGGACGGCAGGTGCCGCAGTAAGGTGCTCAGCACGCCCTGCAACACGCGCGAGTCTGAGGGTCACATGGTTTTGTATTTGTATAAAGTATTCTAGTAACTTGGTCTATAACTTGGTATACAGCATATGGATTCATTATGCATTAAGATTGATAATCCTTTATGAAGAAAATGGTAGAAGTTTTGGTATTGTTGTATTTTATTCAAAAGTGATACTTTGGAGTAATAATATTGTCATATTTCTGAATAGGTCTTAATATTTTGTATATCGTGGTCTATATAGTAATGTCATGGTAGTGTAAACATCAACAAATTTGAGGAGTCTGTTGACTCGAATCATGTAAATAAATAAAGATATGTAAAGTTTTGATCGTTTTTTGGAATAGTTATTGACAGCAAAAGAATGAAAAAAGACAAAATAACATGTTTTGTATTTGATGCGGTGAAATTGGGTAAAATTATACTTGCTGATAGAGCTTACGTGAAGAATTTTTCTTTAAACATTTTAAAATTAAAGTTTTGGAAAAGATCTTAAACGGCAAGATTTTTTACTTAATTTTAGATGTACAATACTTGAACACGCTTTGAGGGAGGAGGAACAAAAGATATTTTCATAGTAGAAAAATTTCTAAATATTTTCCAAGGCAAAAAAAAAAGAACTTTTTAAAAAATAATTGATTCTAAAAAAAACGCTTTGTTTCTTCTTTTTTGCAGTAGCAATTTTTATAAACATTTTCTACAAAAAAAAAAAATATTTAAAACAGATTTTAATATGTCTAAATTATATATGTACCAGACGACTAGTAGAATTAATCATGTATATATTTTTTAATTCAACATAAATGGCCATGCATAAATATTTAAAAATAAAACATCAGATTATTTTTCCTGCCAGTTTGTAACACCATGCCAGTCTGTCAGTCTGTTTGTCTTTTTTTTTGCCTGTCTGCCTGAGTGTTAGTCAGTATTTATCAGCCTGTGCACACAAACTGTAATGCCAGCTTTCCAGGGGCAAGAAAAATTAAACCGCGCAAGTAAAAATTTACATTTTGGGGTTGAGAATTTGATCAACCTATCAATTCCAATTTTTAATACTTATAAAGTAGTCATATACCGCACATAATTTCCTTAGCACCACACTAAAATTGAATCATTTTTGTGGAATTTTTTTTAAAATATTTTGCAAGCAGGGCTTGACTTGTAGATTGATATTTGCACTAGGATATATTCAATTGGTAGGAAAGTAGGCAAGAAAAATTTTCATTCGGGCCAGTATTAGCGGTACATTTTCAGTCAGCTTGTCCGAAGAAGGGCAAGTGAAATGTCAAAATATCTGTCCACCCGTCTATTGCTCATAGATCTTACATATGTAGAAAAAAAAGGTCTAATATCTTATAATTAAAATTTTGAGAAAGATTTTTAAATGGTCAGATTTTTTATTTATAAAAACATATTTTAATAGTAATAAAATTTTCTAAATATTTTCCAAGAATTGATTCTCAAAGAGATGCTTTGTTTTGGCTTTTAGTCTATTTTTCTTTTATTTATTTATTTTTTCTTTTGCAGTAGCCATTTTTTAAAAAAGAATTCCACAAAAATGTCTTTGTAACAGATATCATAATGTTTATAAAGTTTGATATTGATATATTCGTAATGGAAAATATCTAAAGTGATTTGGTAGGAAATTAGGCAAGAAAAAATGTCATTCGGGCCAGTCAGCTTTTCCAAAGGGCAAATGACGTGAGGACACTCGCAGTGTTTGAAATAGTAGGGGGCCCGAGTCCCCTCATCGCCATATATCACGGCTATATACGCAGCATATAGCCGTGATTTCAGTCCCTTCAAATCCCGGAATGTAGGTCACCAGATCCAACCAATCAGAAGCCCCACTGCCAAAATGTTCAGTGACCTAGTTCAATAATGAGGACGTGACCTGCACTTGTCGCTGCAACTCAGCAGAACCGCCAACGGCGCGTAAAACGGAAATATTTAGGACGTGTTAAGACGTGTTACTCCTTATTTGGTGGTTTCTTGGCAGCGCTGCCAAGATCCGCAAAATAATGGGTCTTGGGCCCACGGGTTGATATTATCAAGGACTTGTAAAGGCAGTGTGAATGATCAACCTGTGAAAGCCGACGATGGAGTCCCCTGAGCCCCCATCTTTTGACCAGGGCCCTTAACTTTTAGGAGTTGAGGGCCCTGCGGACCCTCCACTATTTTGGGTGAATATTAGTGAGTTATAGTGAATCCCATACTTTATCATATGGTTCAAATACGTGTCTATAAAAGCAACCACTTTCTTAAGCTAACATTTCAAACACATATCACAGCAGGCCCTCAACTTATGTTCAGGGCCCCCAGCTATTTAAAGTTAAGGGCCCTGCTGGACCCAAACTTTTTCCTCGAGTTTCAAACACTGACTTACTTAACCATTACTTAACCATTTTTTACTACATATATAAGATCTATCAGGAATAGACGGGTGGATAGATGGGCGAGTGACGTGAGGACATCGTACCTGCGTGTTTGTGTGTGGAGGCGACAGATGCACCGACGTGAGGCGTCTCGCTCGAAACGTCTTCCAGCCGCGCCTAAACACAATGCACTCACATAAAAAACAGGTTATTTTGCTGTCTCACAAGTGAATTTGATACCCA
>CM032661.1:8397567-8425648 GCA_019095985.1 Streblospio benedicti | reverse complement strand
GCACTCACATAAAAAACAGGTTATTTTGCTGTCTCACAAGTGAATTTGATACCCAACAGCTGTTAATCAACACGACTGACTAGTCCTATAGTTATAAACACAGAAATCAACAAACTAGCCATTTACATGTTGATTTCACTTTTGTATTGGTGTTTTCAGGATCTTGTTCTGTAGCCTTTTGATTTTATTTATGGCTGTAATTTTATAGTTTTAATAGAATACAGACTTAGAATTTAGAAGTTACTTAATGTTCTCCAGCTCATGAGGCTCGTTTTCAAAATTAAAACACCAAATGAAATATACATATGAATGAAAAATACAGTACAAGTACAAGAAAATATCTATCAGCTTTGACTTAATACACTTAAGAAACAGATTATAAGAGTACAAGAAAGAATTTGATAAAATTCTGCTTAAGGACCAGTGAACTAATTAATAAATATTAATAATTTATAAATATTACTATTGAAAACTGGCTGGTAATCTTAAATGGACGTTAGACCACGATCGAGTTACGTTACCATGGATACGCACCTGTTGCAGGGAATGTGACTCGTTCAGTAGAACACTCGCCTTCTGTGGCGAGTCACTCTCAATTTACACTCGCCATGTTCCATTCAAATTAGCTATCCTTAGTTATTAAAGTGTTGGAATCAAGTAATCATACTCGCCGACTGTGGCGAGTGACTTTGAATTTACACTCGCAAACAGAAGTTTACACTACTGTAAAACTAGATATGCATACAATTTAATTTGCGAATTTCGTGGGTAGGTGCAAAAACGCAAACTTAAACAGTCAGCAAACATTAAACATTATGTAAAGTATTCCAGGATGGACCAAAATCGCAAAATGAAATAGTCACAAAATGATTTATAGGTGAAATTCGCAAACTTTAATAGCCACGAAATATTCTAGTTTTACAGTAGCCATGGGCGAGTGGCGAGTGTTGCCGTGGTTACCTGTTGACGCGGCCCCCACTCCACTGAGCGCGACGGTGCGCTCCCTCCACACCCCGGGTCTGTCAGCGGCCGCGGCGAGCGCGCGACTCGCGAGCCGCGCAGGCCGAGAGGTCGCGACCTCGCAGAGAGGAGAGCACCTGGGTGAGCAGCTCAGGGGGCAGGGAGAGCAGGGACGACGGCGGCATCGCAGCGTACTCAGCGCGTGCTGCGGAATGCCGTCTGCGCGTCGACGGCTCGCTCCCACACAGCGGGATCGAGGAGTCCAGCGTCCCGCAAAACCCGCGCAGTCACCACCACGCCAGCCGCCCCGACAGACGCCTCACCCACAACCTACAGCACGGAACATATACTACACGTGTACTGTATGTCGACCGATCAAGCAAAAACATCAACCGCCCAACCCCGCCTTGGGGGATCGTTAAATAGGATTTGATGGAATTGATTGATTGATGAAACATACATGTTATGAGTCTATCAATCATCTAGTATTTATATATACCCTGGTTTATGTATAATATTGCTAAGTTAATTTATGATAAAAACACTTAACTTAAAATACAGGCGCTGTTTTTGCCATTTTGCAAGTTTTTGAAATAAAATGTTTGATTCTCTAAAAATTATTCCAGTCATAATTTGCTGTTATTTGTATCAAACATGATTGGATTTGACATATCAAACATATCGGATCATAAACCCGGCGTTACCTGCACTACAGCACCGTCGCCAGCCACCTCCAGCGGCTCCACCAGCCGCGTATCTATGGCAACGCCAAGATGGCCGCCGTCTGTCAGCCTCGCGCGACACAGTGCAATGTCGTGCTCCACCAACCTGAACACAACACATGAGGCTGAGCTTCGTTTCAACAGTTTTTGTCATTGTGGATGATAACTTTGAATTTTTTAAGATTGTACTTAAATTGTACATTAGTATCTACCCCAAGCACCAGCGTGTTTATGGTTATAACTACAGTACTAGTTAATTAGTACACTTTTGAAAACTAACTGTTAAAATCTTATTTAAAAAAATAAAAATATCTTCATGATCTTGTCATATCTATTCAAAAAGATGTTCAAAAGTGCACAAAAAATATGCGGGTTCCTTGTCTATTTTTATTTTTACTTTCTGTCTTCCAATGGAAGGTTAAATAAATAAATAATAATAATAATAATAAATAATAACTAAGTATAGAAACCTTGCACGACATGACCTTACTTTGAAGACTAGACTCTTAGGATACCTGCACGGTCAAAAACTTATATTATCGTTCACACTAAAACTTCAGTTTCTTCCATGAAATAAGGCATATTTGAGATTAAAAATAACAGTCACCTTCCCGTTATCCGAACCGAACAGTTGTCAAACTGTGACGGCGATCCGCAGGCGATATCTTTAATTTTAACCAGCTTTGATGTTGCGGGAAGCCGCGAACTTCTGTACATGACGATAACAGGGGAGTAAAGTTCTGGATTCTGACACTGCTGTCGCAATATCATCTCTCGTGACAGGCTGATACTCTGATGCTGAGCTCACGAAATCATTAACATGGGTTTTATGCATTTATTTTAAGGAGACATCGATCGCCGAGACGTATAATATCTAATCGAATAGTAAAAGCGGTTAAGTTTCTACAGTTCTTCAGATCTTATAAGTGGGGTGGTTTGGGGTGGCATAATTTGGAGTGGCATTGTGATCATAGTCCCATTCAGGAACATTTTGTCGCCTATCGATAGGGCCCGGGCCTATAGGGGGGCGGGGGGGGGGGCGGGCGCACAGTCGGGTTGGGTATATATGCTCAGCAGAAGACCCCCGATTTTGATATGACAAATTTCTAAGACCCCCTATTTCCAAATTTGCAGCCAAACCCCAACCCACGATATATACTTTTCTCTAAATTTCTAAGCAAAGTCCCACACTTTTGCAAAAAAAGTAAACCGAAGCATGAAGATATTTTGTTGTTGCCTTCAAGTTCCATATAGATTCAATGTATTGTTTTCAACGCCAATATTTAAGAGCCCCTATTATGGAAAAAACAGATTTTAGACTCAATTTTACAAAAATTAAGACCCCCGCCTCCCCCCCGCTTTCAGAAATAAGTGATGTCCCCCTGGTTTTACTGGGTGGTCTATGTATTGTTTATATTAAAACTTTGATATTTTTCTATCAAAAAGCAATTTAAGAGAGTGTCGAGAGTGCTTAACAAACATAGAATCAAACAAAAACGTCAGTGGTAAACTGTTTATTTGTTCTCAATGATTATATAAATATATCACATTTCACTTTGAGGCTGCGGTAGAGAAAGTAGAAAGTTTGGGGCCGGGAGCGACCATTAGAAACTACAAATCTGTAAATATTACAATATTTGTTATACACTGTGTAGAAATAATCATTAAAATGCTATTAGAATATATATTTTCCGTACGTGGACACTACATGAGAAAGAGGCAGCCTGTAGTGCCTTGTTTGTGCTGTAAGCGAGTCTATAGTTGAGCGGCACCACCTAATTCCTTGTAACAATCCGACCACCGGCGCCACCAAACTGAGGCGAACTCAACCAACAACAACGTTTGCAGCATCTTTTAAATATGCGATAGAAGAATAAAGCAATAGGCTTTTTTTGCTGGCGGCCTCGTTTTGGTGGCGGGTGGTTGCTATGGGGATAACAGAGCGAGCAGCGGGTTGATCTGTCAACACGATGACGGGGGCGAAACGTGCAAATAATAGCGAATATATCGGGATAAACGATAAATGTTTAAAAGCAACACCAAATATTGAATCATAGATTCAATGTAAAACACTGGTATGCACAACAAACTTGCGTTTTTGCTCAAATACTTGAAAATCTAACCGGTACAATTTCACTACTGATAAGGGTAAAATAACAGAGTATAGTGTAATACATAATGCGACAGCTGAGAGAATCAGCCGTCGTAGGCACCTGGTTCTTATATATACATATGTACAAACATTCGATGAAGGCTACTCGCCGAGGCTACTGGTTGTTAACAAGGTCGCAGTGACCTAAAAAAAGTCAAATTTCTACTTGATTGTTTCATAAACATTAATATCAAACCACCTGAGAAAACTCCCGATCATAAAAACAAGTGATAATTTAAGCATAATTTTCCTTCGCGATGCGTAAATTTGTGTACACGGAACCAGTAGCCTCGTTCTGACAAATATCACAATGAGGCTGCTGCCTCGTAACGATAACAAAGTCGTGGCAACTGGTGCACCGGTTTTGCAAGCTAGAAATACCATGGACTAATAATATTGCTCCATCTGCAAATGCATTTTTCTCTCATCACAGATAAAAGTGTGACATAATAACATCATCAGCATTTTCACGGATCGTGACAATACTGAGTTTTCCAACAATGCTAAGTAAATGTTAAAAAAACAAACATTGATGAAACAAGTAATATATACAGAACATATACCACAATTTTCTTTTGATACAAATGTTCGATAAAATACTTTTAAAAAAAGTTCCATGGAGAGAGTTTCTCTGGCTGATATGTGACGTGGAGCTGCACGTTATACATGTAAATTCACTCTGCAAGCGTCCAACTGAGTGAGCCGACAGTGGAGATATCTCACTCAATAAAACCACTCACTACTGCTACATTTGATTGTCATGCTCATAATTACCCAGGTAAATAACAAGGACTAGTCACACATGCATAGATCTGGTGATTACTAAAAACACAACAGTACTAATAACAAACATAACAGCAGAAACAACAACAGGTGCTCCGCGACATTCGCTCACAGACGGATAAAACACACGGCCAATCGTGGGCAAAAAGATCATCATTATTATTATTAAAAATCAACTTTAAATAAAAAAGAAAAAGACAACAACAAAAACAATATAATTTACTACAAGCAGTTGTGAATTTCCTAACGTAGCTACACGAAAACCCTCTCTGTCTGCTGCTGCGGGTTTCACAGCCAGAAGCTGGCGTGGGTTTCTGCTGTGTACGAGTGATACAGGGCAGCCACTAGCAGGAGGCCGAGCAGACAGAACAAGGCGTCTCCCCCGGGGGAGGGGAGGCGGGCGGGGGAGGGCGGGGGGGGACAGTCAGGATGACGGTTCCTTGGCCCCGCGGCGCCGGTAGAACAAGACGTAGCCCTCCGAGGTGACCACACGACTCGCCGAGAAACCGGACACCCTGAAACAGAGACGATGATGTAACAACGCCGAGAAACCGGACAGCATGGAACACACAGAGATGGTGGGTGTGAGATGAGGCAGGGTCTGGTGACCACCGAGAGGAGGGGACGGTGGAGATGCAGACAGGGCAGAAATGAGGAATAATTAAGCCTGCTCAAATACATTTAGGATTTGATACAAAAATATTTACAATACAATATCTTTACAGCACAAATTCCAAATTCAAGCGTTCGTGTGCGCTTATAGGCCTCCTTAAACAAATGGTGCTTCACTTGAGATTTATAAATGGTAAGTGTCTCTGATTGTTTTATGAACGCACCTCTGATCGTTGAAGTGGTGCCATTGGCGAGTCTCGGGGTGCCTGGCGTACGCCGTGTAGTGGCCTCCTCCTGTGTTGCCCGAGTGGTTGCTGACGCCGTACAGGTCGTAAATACAGCCCCCGCCCCGGGACGACGAACCCGCGCCTACAACAACAAACAGGGGGTCATATAGCAAAAATGGGATTGGTGATTTGCCCTAAATCTTGAGTGTGAATCGTTTAACTGCCTTTTATTTTTAGTACATTTTGATGCAGCCCAGGCCAATTAAATTCCTGGGGCCTCTTGGTTCTGAATGTACTTGGTGACTGTATTTAAAAAAATGTTGCATTTTCATCAAGACTGTATACACCCCTTAACAAACACCACGGGGTCAGGCTGCATCACATCTCATCCTTCCATCCAGACGTCTCAGTACCATTTTCATTGTATTGGTGGCAGCCAAAGGCAACTGCATCAGGGGTTTGATTTGTTGAAACGTTAAATTTCTTTACAAAGTTCATTAAGTATGCGTATACGTTTTTGCTTTATCTTGTTATCTAAGCATTGAAACATCTAAACATAATATATATTTAGATTTCTAGTCTGTAGACTCCCCATCAAAGTACACGGATGCATTTGCCTTTGGTTGCAGCCATTTCAAAAAATCCCCCAGTAAAGACATAGTTGACGCGGGAAATTCTCATTCAGCAGCAGCATGATTCTGTCAGCTTTTCTAGCAGCTTTCTTGGTTCTGTCAGTTTTGAGTTTTACATGTGAGTAAACATAGGTGAAAAACATAAACACAAGCAACAAAAATATCCAGTGACAAACATATTGTAGGTTTTGTCTATAGATGAAATCGCACAAAATCACTGAGGTTTAGTAGGTAATAAGTAACCGCTACGTGTAATAAAATACAATCAGACACTAGAATTTGTGTAAGGTACAATTCTCAGTAGCAAAAATGGCAGTTGCACCTGATGAAAATACTAATAAATTTATACATTGATGTAAAAAGAGCAAAAAAAAACACTGATGAAAAAACGAATCACTTGGCATCTATGAATGTTGTTAGCTGTTAAGAAGCAATATTCACATTTGCAGCAGCTAAAGCACCTAGAAAACCGCTACCAAAAACCGTGACCAACAAAACAGGCAACTTTATTACGAAATCCTCAGGGCAATTTATAGAATGCATCATGTTCAGGGGCGTTTTCATATTCAAATTAAAAATATTATCTTATTTAAAAATAATACAAATTTTCAAAAGCTTTGTGACTTAAATATAAAAGTCAAAAGAGCATGAAAACAAGACTATTTTCATCAAAGTAAGAGAGATGCAATCGGCAAGTCAAATCATTTCTAGTGATCGGTGAATTTAAACATAGCAAAAAAAGACAGTCGCATAATAATCACGCTTTATTCTTTCTATCATTTTTTCTTCTTCAAGATAATCACTTCTAGGGTGAAGATAGATTGCAAAGCGTGAAACTGGACGGACACAAAGTTCTATGATATTTAAAAGACAAAAAGACGGAGCGTTTTTGTTGCGAGGTTTCAGAATAAAGCCGCCGCGACCGCTACCTTTGCGTCGTTGTCGTGGCGACGGGCTCCAGCTGGCCACGTAGCCTGAGTCGCCCGCGTCTGAAACGAGGCAAGCGAGCTGCACAGCGACAGAGACTAGCGGCCCGGACGGATTTAAACACTTGGCAGGATTTATGGAGAAATTTGATGGATTTTTGCGACAACGTTTAAAAACCCTTATTTCTCATGGGGCAAGGTGGATTGAAGTGGTGGACAATTCCTCATTCACATACTCTGCATATATTTCTAGCTAATTATTCACAAGCTATTGAAATAAGCCGTCATTCGAAGGCCCTGTTTATACTGGAAGTGGTCTGATGACTTCCGTCAGAAGGTCGACTGACTGGTTGTCTGATTCACAGACCTCAGCAGAGAGCAACACGCAGCAGCTATTAACCCATTCGTGGCGGCATACGGAAAACGTAAACACATGCAAAAAGCACTTGCGAACAATATCGTTTTTGACAGTTTTACGTCCAAGATAATAACTTTTCTAGGGCATCCATAAATGCTTATCTTTTTACATAAATTGCACACATGCATTCAGAATCGTATTGGGTTTCTTATTTTCCCCACCTAGTAATGAGAATATGGATATATTTGTCTAGAATATCTTCTGAATGTGAGGCTGTTGCCAGCCTCGAGATTCACTTTAGATAGACGAATTATAAAACAATGCGTGTGATTTGAGAAATATCCTTTCGTCCATGTCTTCATAATCGGTTTATAATTGATCCGACACGTGAATTTGTGATAGGTATGTTAATGTGACGATGATAATCCATTCGTTTCAAAAATTATTTTACCTTTAAGTAATTTAACAACTACTGCGCCATTTTCAATAGGAAAATTAGCCTTTATCACACGCCGTGATATCTCAACACCGATCATAGAGCGATGCAATTAAGAGCTAGCGGCTCCAATAGCCGTTATCAAAGCAGAGAAAATGCGGGTTTATGGTGACAACGCACGTGCTCGAGGCTGAGTATTAATATCCTTATTTGGAAGCAGGAATATTAAGTAGGTATTTCCTAGTGACGTAATCGAAAACAATAATTGCCTCAGTCTGAACTGAAGAGAACGGGGTTTCCCCTTTAAGATGGTATATGACACGTTGGGGTAATTTTCGTCTAAATTAGAGTATTTTGAGCTTGAGATTTCCCAGTGTAAATCACGTGTTTCTTGCGCAGATATATATTCTTACAAATGATGCATTAATATTATCAAAACTCTGCTTCACTTCCACAAAATTTACATCGAAATGTCAAGGTAAGGCGTTTTTGTTGTCACTAGTCTAAAATCGGGGAGCATGACATCACTGTTTATATGTAAAAACAGAGATAATTCAACGGACTTTTCTTGGCAAAATCGGACGTAAAAATGTCCCTCAAGGGACATTTTTACGTCCGATACGAATGGGTTAATGTCAAATGTGCGTCTTTTACATCAGCAACTTTGATAAACTATTACATGGATTTTACAAGCAACACATTGCAGTGTTTATTGCTGACTTAAGGTAAATAAATTAAACTGGAAATATTGTAGATTTAGCAAGTTTATGGAGTAACAATTTTGATTATTAGCTAAAAAATAGTACTGAATATAAAATCTAAGATCATAGGAATGGAACACAATTTTTTTTGCCAGACCTCCATTGCAATTTTTAATATTCTGATTCGCTTATATCATGGTGAACACTTACATGAAAATGGCGTTTTTTTAAATCTTAATCTGAGACAGAGTCACACATTTTGAGCATTCCTGCTTCGGGGATATGTCTCATTCTAAGAGCAGCAACGTTTTGATTTGGATATACACGGGTACGCTCAAGTGAGTACTCTATACATTTTATACAAGAATTTAAAAGCTACCTTTAGAACCAAACTCACTGTCACTTTGGCGAGACTTCCTAGCTTTTAAATTCTTGTATAAAATCATGAATACATGTAAAGGAACTCAGGATGCCAGAAGTCCTCTAAAAAGATTTTTGCAAATTGGAGTAAAAATGGTTGCATTTTGGGCAATCTGTTGACAAAAACTATGAATCACTTGAATTGCAATTGTTACACGATCCATGTATCATTTCAGGGTAGAAAACCAATGAATCTGCACTGCGTTGTGAGTGTTACCTGTGTGAGTGCTGTCGGAGGCGGCGTAGTCTGACAGATCGAGTCCGTCCACTGCGAAGTCCACCTGAGTGGACAGCTTGTTGCGGTAGTACGAGCCCTGGTTGAAGCGCTTCAGGTCTGACCGCCGGTCAAGGACTGTCAGTAAGAAGGACAGTGGGATGAATTTAAAAAGAGTCATGCCTAGATGGTGGCGTCACTGACATGCGCGTTTAGAAGCACATGTCACTGGTACAACGATACAACTGTTGATGATATGATGTATATTTACATTTATATGTGATAAACTTCTACTTATTATCCTTTGAAATTAATTATTGTAGTGAGATACAATTTTTTGTGATATTTTGTTTAAGTGTGTGATGTACAAATGTTTTTTCACCTTCCTGTGTGAAAGTGTTAGTGTGTACAAGGATACGGATGATGAGGTAGTCTGGGAAGCGCTGGATGGAGAAATGCTTCGTACATTTCTGTCGCTTCTTGCATCGTGCACACGTCTGAAAAACAAACATTTTATTGCAATCGATGAAAGCTGTACAACTATTGGTCAGCACCCCGGCAAACAACAGGTCACGTGGAAAGAAATAGTTCATAGCTGTTGTTTTGACATCTATTTTCTTCATTTAAATTTTTTTTTTTCCAGTGAATGACCTATATCACATTCTCATTCATTTTCAGGTCATAAATATTTTGGTGTTTTTTTTTCGCAAGAAAAATGAGGTTGTTAAAGAAATACATTCATGTAAAATGTGTTGATTAACAAATTTCCATTCACTAGTCTAAAACTTATATAAAACTTTTTCTCCCCAAGGCACATATTCTAACCGATGCCTACTTTTATCCATTGGTTCACTTTCTATTTTCACTCACACCTTTTGACCTGTGCTTTAATATCTGCTTGAATTCCGACTTCCCCTGACATAACGTAAACAGTGGAGCACTTTGGCCTACTTGTCCACATACAGGAATAATCATCTCAAGTGCTTGTTGTTATTCTGCAATCTTCAAAGTGGCGTCGCCTCGAGCTACATACAGCGCATATCAATAACCACCACACTGCTTAATGCAGCAAAAACCGGCAACAACAGCTTCTTTATCACATTTTCTTTCTACATTTGCATAGAGGAAATTACAAATCTTACTACAAAGTTATCACAGTGAAGTTTTATATTATTTAAAGAATCTTGCAAAAATGTGAGCCGGAATTTCCGAAACTTCTCCAAATATACGTGTCCATAAGTTATATATTACTCACAAATCTGGATGTATTTTGCAGATGAACTTTGGGATCATTTTACACATCAATGTTTTGCTTCTAATTTTCGCCTCTCAATTTTTTTCTTAAAGCAAACACTGCAAAATGCTTCTGGTTAAATTCTTTCACTGTTTTTTCTTTAAGTGACGGCCACTTACATAAAACATGACCCACGCATTAACCCCTACAGCCGTGACTGGCTCAGGTAGTAAAATCATGTCTATTTACCACTTGCTATGGAATGTTTTATTTTCTTTAATCATCTATCTTACAGCATATAATTTTATTTTTCCGGTGTATTCTTGTTAAAATCAAATTTTAATTTGAAAAGGAGCCTTTAAGAACTCAAAAACGTTTGAATTAATAAAGTCAAAATTTATGTTTTTGAAACAAAATTTCATTTTAACAAGAACAAAGCTGAAAAATAAAACTACACACTACAGACGCTGAGTGCTGCAGGCCAAATATAGAGAATAGTTAATATTTCCTTTCAAGCAAAAAAAAAAAAAAAGGTTTTGTAGTTTGGGATTTTCACAAATTAATTTAACAAACATGAAATAAGCCATAGCTTAAAAATGGCCTTTCAATAACTCTGTGATCTGACCGACAACACCCACGACACGGTCTCCACTTGAGTTTCTCGCAGCTCACGCTGACAACCGACTCCGGGAAACCAGCCTCAAGCTGTCAGTAACCATGGTAACTCACCGGCCGCTCCTCCCCATCCAGAACTTCCTCCTGCGTGAACAGATCGAAGCAATCGTAGAGCGAGCAGGGAGCCGTAACTCCCGCGACCCTGCAAAAAATGCAAGCAGAGATCTTCACAGACGAACATTTCAAAAACAAACGTCTGAGAATCAGATGTCCAGATATGAGTTCTGAAATGTCGCACCAGCGAGTGATTTATCTTAATTTATTTATGTATGTGACCCGATTCTTGCTCGAGGATTCTTGATTTGATGGTGTTGTGCTTTTTGATACGTATGCTACGGTATGCAATTGTACGCTGTGTGTCATTCTATATGCCAAATAATAACATAGAGAGCTGATAGTATGACAAACAAATTATTATAAAAATGATTTGAAATGTTTCATTTAAGCTTATCCCTGGCTTATGCGTAGAATATAACATCTAAAACAAACTAGATTGTAATTTAAGCATCATTGGATATTCAAACCAGGCTTGGATTGATCATTTAGTAAGGTTATAGTTGAGGTTTAACATGCATGGTATTTTTAACATGTAGAACCAACTTGATTGTACAGTTTTGACTTGGCATTGGATTGAACCTCAAATAACCAGGCTTGGATATCAAAGCATGCGAATCTCCACAACAATACATTGGATTGATCAACTGACCTAATTCAATTTTTGGTATTTTTGTTGCAGTGCTGACCTTTCCATTTTGCCCGGGTTTGAAGTCATTTTCCCCACTTTCGCCAGCTTTAACCCAACTTTACACACTTTTACCCATTAAAACCTGTTTTTTTATTTAATAAAAAAAAAACAGACAAAATGCGAGCCCTGCCATAAATTACGATTCGCCAGCTTTAACCCAACTTTACACGCTTTTGCCCACTTTTACCCATTAAAACCTGTTTTTTTTTATAAAAAAAACCCAGACAAAACGCGAGCCCTACGATTCCGCTTTGCGTGGTGCTGACCTTGCGTATGGGTAGTGAGAGGTCGGTGAACGTGTCGAACGTGTTTGAGACGTATCCACAGACAGTGCAGGTGAGCGCCGACCGCAGCTGGCCGACGAACGTGTCCACGATGAGCGAGTCGTCAACGGCCGTGTACCGCCGCCAGGCGCGCGCTGCCAGCTCCGCGGGGGGCGTCGTCACCACCCCACCATCCGTGTCCACCTCGCGCCGACCCCCCGCCCGACGGTTCAGGTCCTCGTGCAGGCCCTCGAGCAGGTAGATGAGGATCTCCTGCGCGTCCTGCTGGCTGCAACACAACGTCAAAGTCAAAAATTTGATCATTATACTGACACAGCAGATCTACAGTAATTAAAACTATTTACAAACATGTACAGATCTACCCAACCTCAGTGGGTTTATACGTCAGTGTAACACAGTTATATTGTAGAATTATACAATATAATAATATATATATAGCAACACAACACACTCGCCCTGACAGACACAGAGGAAAGCTGCCAGTCCTCACCAAAAGCTACTCGTCATGACAGATACTCGTTTGGAGGACGAGTGAATTGAATTCAGCACGAGTCAGCAGGACGGGAACTTTAACAAGGTGCTAGTCCTCGTCCTGCACAACTCTAAAAAGTTGCTAGTCCTCCCCAAAAGTTACTCGTCATGACAAGTTGCCAAACCTGTTTTGACTCAGCAGCTACTCGAATTCAGCACTGAGTCCTCCCCAATTTCTACTGGTCTGTGTTGATTACTTTTTTTTTCTCCAAGATTCCTAGATAAACTAGAGGGTTTGTTGGGTTCTGCTGCTCTTGTCATAAAACGAGAGGGTAAAATAGTAAACGTGGCCTTCGATTGTACTATATCTTAATACGCTGTTCCTATACTAAATTGACTTTTTTTTATAAGAACTCAGCTCAGATCAACCAATAAAATGCTAGAGGAGAAATGAAGCCACTCACTTGTATCCGATGAACTTGGGCGCGAACTTTGAGATTTTATCCTTGAAGTCGTTGGGCGAGAGAGAGTCAGGAGACGCCTTGGACCACATCGACTTGAGCAGACTCGCAAAACCTGCAACAAACCAGCGCTCAGCTCAACACAAGGGAATTAGACGATAACTTTGTAAATTTAGATGTAGGAAGTAAATTTGTATTCCTTATGAAAAATGTTAGGAAAGAAGTATCAAAATTTATTATTGTTGCATGGGATATCCGTCAAAATGTTTTATATAGAAGAATTTGAAATGTGTTTTTTTTTTGCACATATGCCATATATTTTATATTCATAATGTATAATTTATTTCAGGTGACTTATAAGCCCCTAGATAGGGCTGGGTATAATTTGCATGTAAAAAAAAAAATTCTCTGTAAATGTAATGTTATGTATATACAATGTCACTATAATAAATAAATCAAATCAATAAATCAATCAATTATAACATACTGTCTGTTAAAATACGGATCTCGAATGGTCTGGAAGGATAGATTTTAGGATTATTGAAATCTAGATACAACAGGACCACGAATAAGTCGCCGTCCTATCGTCCGAGATGGGCATCTGTGTTGTCAGCACAGGTAATTTTTTTTAGTTACTTGTCCTATGGACGAGTATTCTCAGTCACTCCATACATCTGTTTGCATTTACAAGGAGTTTGCTGATTTGATAAAACTTAGTTAGGACGGGTATATTTTTCTGCTGCCCACTTACTCCTGGCGAGCGCGCCTTTCATCTTGCTCTTGGTGTTGATGTCCTTGAGGTACTGGTCGGAGATGAGGAAGTCTCGCAGGCGGGGCGTGTTGGACAGACACTGGATGATGCAGTTCATGAAGCACTGCAACACACAAGCACTGCAAATGTTCTGTTAATTAGGTATGCAGTATATGGAATCAGATTTGTCATTTATTCCAAAAAACACTGTTGTTCAAAATGAATAAATATTACATAAATATATATATAATATTACATAAATATTGTAATATTTATTCATTTGTGAACAGGAAGCTATTGCTTTGAAATTTAAATAAATATATTTATGTACATTTTAGTCTTTTGGAATAAAAGATGATGACAGAAATATACAAAAGAAAATACTGTTTAAATGAATTCTGTACAACTTACAAAAGAACAGAAATAGAGTGAGGGGCCATATAATGCACGATGACGGCGTTTATCCGCGTGAACTGACCGTGTTTCCGAGGTTTCTCAGCCCGACGAGTCCGCGGGTCGAGTGAGCGTCCGGTGACCGCCGACTGCTGCCGCCGTAATGCTACAATCACAAAGTGAACCAGTGATGTGGCACTCTCCAGCACAATTCAAACTGCATGACTTACACTTTTATAATTTTAGGATTCGTTAATAATCATTATAGAATTGAGAATTATAAAACAATAAGTGAAGTACTTACCACATTGTTGTTGAGCGAGTTGTTGCGATGGAGACTGTTGACGCTCGTGTCCGACTCCTGACTTCCTTCTCTCTTGCTCCGGCCGCGATCCACGGACGGCGACCTGGTGGCCGAGTTTGGACGGTCGTTTATATCGGGCAAGCTGTCAGTCAACGAGGCCTTTGTTTTGTACGTTTTCGTGGGCGTGCTTTTGTTGGAACTGTTGATGTCGTCAATGCTTTCATCCAAATAACCATTTTTGACATTGCCATTCACATCTGCTGTACTGCCGTATTTACGAGACCTTGACAAGGAGCCGTTTAAACTGACATTGTCTACACCACTTGTTAAATCATTGATGGAGTTTGTGCGTTTGGCTCTGGATAATCTGTCAGAACTGGTATAGTTCGATGCATTATATTCTGCTCTGGGTGTGTAAGATTCTGTAGAGGTGTGGTACGTATGATCTGCTTTCAAAGGACGTCTCGTCGGAGTTGATGCTCTATTTCTTGTGGTCCGCAGTGCCTCATGGACACTGGTTCTTTGGCCATAGCTATCCCTGGGCCCTGGACCGGCTGGTAACGGTCGTGAGCTGCCATATGTCCTTGCTGGGGATGGACTTGTTATCCGTGAGCTCGATTTATATGCAGGAGGTTTCGTTGAAACAGTCCCATAACTATGTGAGCTTGGCGATTCAAATGTGCGAGATGCATTTCGGTAAGAATCACTAGTGGCCCCAGTTCTCACTCTGCTGTTCGTGCCATATTGTGTGGTGAACGTCGACTTGTACGTCGTCTGATATGGATCTCGAGGTGTAGTGGAGCCCGATAAGCTGTAGCGCCGAGTAGGTGTGTATGTCCGGTATGTACTTGGCATCGCATTTATTGGGGACGTTATGCTAACTCGGGCAGTCATTGCAGCAATAAAGCCACTTCCTAAATAAAACACAAAATTCACCTATATGTAATTGTTGTTGGTATTTCAACTGAGTGAAGTGAGTCAGTGAAGTGAATTGGGTCAGTGACCAAAAATAACAATATTGATTATTTCGTTCAACATTTCATCAGATGTCAAAGAAAACCGAGATAAAATATTGATGACTAAAAACTACCATACGAGCTTCCCATTTTTTGGGACATTACTTACAGACTTAGAGTGAAGGTAAGGATACAAATAGGATTTGACCTATTTTTGTATTATTTGTCAAATTTGGGAATGTAGATGTCACGCAAAATACAGCCTAATTGTAGAGATATTAAGGATAATTATCATCAGGAAATATGACCACATATTTCTAAGAATAGCTTTTAAAGTTATAGCAATACATTTACCTCTAAAAGGAAGTAACTAAGCTCGCATTTCGAAAATATTTGTGTGCTCTGTTGACATCAGTGTTTATCAATCGCCATTTCCTTGTCACGTGACATTTGTTGGGCCTTGTCGTTGCCATGACAGCTGCCAAAATACAGAGAAATAATTATCAAATATGTGGAGAATTAAGCATTGTCACCTTACCCGAAAGGATTCTGTATGTGGATTAACTTATGTTGAAAGGTTTGAAGTTGCATTAGTCTTGATGTTCAATAGTTAATTTAGTGTATATCAAATTAGATAAAAGTAGGTCAACTCATCCGTGGATCTAGGCCACAAAACGTCACTTCAAGCAGTCTCCGTACATAAATTAAAAGGAACGCTTCGAAAAATAGACTCTAGCGATGCACGGAGTGCGTTCATAATATGTGTCGGCTACCCAATCGCATTTTTTAATCCCAGGTCGAGTTCAATGATAAATTATCGAATAATCAATTATTTGACATTCTACATGTCAATTAAGGGAGATAGTGGGAGTACTTCAAACTGAAAACTTGTAAGAAGGAAGTAAGTAATTGCAAGATATAAATGAGTATCAAAGACACAAATCCCACAATCTAATGCGCCAGTTGTAAAGCTGAGGGGGGAATATACCCTACCCCATTCTCAAGTCTCAGCAAAAATCCAGGGCCATCCTCACTAATTTTCTTACCATTCTCATTTCACAATTTTACAATTTCACAATTTCTCATAATTTTCAAATGAAATTGACCCCCATTCTCATTTCTCATAAAGAATCAAGTGCCATTCTCACATCTCAAAATAGGTATATTTCCCCTTCAATACCTGTTATCTATCGAGCTGAGGTATTGAGGCCATGCTCAGGTAAGTTTTTGTTTGTGGTAGATTCTGAGAACTATTTGTGGATTCGTGGATTTGCTATCAGTATTTATTAAAAAGGGCCTTGAAAAATTCATAATGGCGTTCAAAACAGACCCGAAATTGAAATTACAATTCTGATGTGGATCAATTTTATAAACTAAGATTAGGATATGACGTGAGTGATTACCTAGCAGCAAATATCATGGACAGAGCAAGAATAAAAACACATGCTATATTTATAAATTTATTACATAAATGCCGCATTTGATCAAAGATAAAATTGTCATTTTATGAACAAACAAAAACTGAATATTCATATGTATATATACTTACCAATATCTAGCTACATCTAATGCATAAAAGAGTGACAAAAATAAATAGCTCTTCAATACATAGATTACAAATAACAATTGTAAAATATTTTTAACTATGTTAGAATACTGGAATAACATGTTTTTTATGTTTATGTTTTTCAATAATGACAAACAGTATTGGTTGGTGGGTTGATGCCCATGATAAGCAAACGTTACATCTTCTCTACTTAAAATTTAAAATAACAAATGCTATGTTCTTACTCTGTACACTACTGCATATATGACTATTACCGTATGTACAAATATAGTTTAAGCACATGCAATTTTATACAATTAAAATACATACAGTTTACAGCGCAGCGACCAACTTCAATAGAATACATAACAGTGTTTAAAAAAACGTCTGGAATATAAGCAAAATGAAATAGAATAAAAGATTGAAATATCTAAAGTAAAAGGCAAACACAACGACCAATCAAGAATTGGCTTATATGTCAATATGACACAACAAGATCATGATTAAACCATCATAAAAACCATCAATGAAAAGCGTGATTCCAACACACAGGCACTTGTGAAATAGATTAAAAACGTGCCATGAATGATGTGTGTATTTACACTTTTCACACTGAACTGGACACTGCACTTGAGGGTTAATGATTTTATGGGACATTTTATCACAAAAAAGAAATATGATATCAGTTATAAACTGTCCTTCTACGTCACGACCAAGTCATGGTCGGATATTAGTTTGTTTTATGGCGAGTCCAGAACAAACACACGTAATGCCCGTGATTACCTTCTATGGGTTTTTCCAATAATTCCTTTCATTACACATTAAAACAGAATGTGTTCAGCATTTTTAGTGTGTGGAAATTTGCACCATGACATAAACGTGCATTTTGTCAGCAGTTCTCGCAGTGAATTACACGGAGCTTGTTGGCTGTCGACCAGCGAAGTGAAACAACAGACAAATATTCAAAACATCTGCTAGATGCTGGAATGTACATATTCTACATAAAAGTACTGGTTTACAAAATCACCTATATCTTATTTATCACACAGTGCGAACGTCTGGTTATGGCAGCTCACAAAATACATAAAATATTACATATAGAACCACACTAGTATAATCCTAGCATTTATTAATTACTTGATTATACATTAAGAGGTTTTAATTAATAGGTTTAAATTAATGTAGGTTTAAAAAAACATTAAAAAAAAACTAGTTTTGGGAGCGTAGTTAATCGTAAAAATTAATGCACGCACTACACATATTCAGCCACAATCTGGAAACTTTGATAGTAAAAATACTCCACTAGAAAGCAATAATGAATAATGGCGTCACTAAAAATGGCATTAACAACAAATCATCAACAAATATTTGACACATCACTTCAACAATGTCATATAACAAGCCATGTAGGCATAACAATAACAATGTATGTTAACAATTACATGTCAAAGCAGATTTTTTTCATAATATATTTTCGTCACATTAACAGAAATAATTGTGTTTCCATCGTTGTTACTGTGACTTGTCGCCCGACTTTATGTGTACCACTACATAACGACAACATCCAAAACTGAACAACACCTAAATATCTCCATAGTATGGTGTCATCTCACTTCACAAACAAACCTCCTGAGTCACAGTTTACATCAGACGTTGCTATTTCATTATTCGGACAGTGAACTACGGCCCACTTTTTGCTCCTCTCTTGGCTGAAAATAGTAAAATAACGAAACCTAGCTCGTCGTATAGTTAAAGTGGTGTTGATGCTGCTGCAGTTGCTGCAGCAGCTGTTGCTGTGGTTGCTGTTGCCTTGGCTGTTGCTGCTGCTGTTGCTGCTGCTGTTGCTGCTGTTGTTGCTTCTTCTGCTGGTGTGGTTGCTGCTGCTGCTGCTGCTGCTGCTGCTGCTGCTGCTGCTGCTGCTGCTGCTGCTGCTGTCGTGGCTGCTGTTGCCGAGTTGTCATCTGCGCCTTCAGAAACTCAACAATCTACAACAAAAAGCCGTAAATACACAATCATTCCGTGACAAAACTGGTGAACTTTTGCACGAAACATTCTGATGATAAAAAAATGACACAGATTGTTGCGTGGATTCCTGTATCCCTGTAAAGCTTTAGTGTACAGTTTCCTACAGAACATAGTGACGGCTACCAACAGGAGGCAGCCCTGTGATTTTTGGTGCCATGTTTGCTGCTGTCCCTACTGACCTCTCAGCCGTAAATACACAATTGTTTCGTGACAAAACCAGTGAACTTTTGCAAGGAACAATCTGATAATAAAAATGACCGACATTGTTGCGGGGTGAGGTTACTGTAACAGTTTTATATGTGGACGATAAATTCGTCTTTATGCTGTGCATAAATTGGGTTTTCGGTTTAGTATTGTTTTATAATATTCAGTACTTTTATGACCTTGTAAAATACTAATTCAATAAAGCAGTTTTAACCAAGACGTCGAAATATAAACATGTGACTACTTTTTACAGTTACCTCGGTGCGGCGCTGGTATACGAGGTCGCGAGGCGTGCGGTTGGCGCTGTTGCGCGCGGCCGGGCTGGCGCCGGCGCGCACCAGACTGACCACCAGGCTGAGGTGGGCGCTGGCGTCCGGCAGGGGCAGTCCCGCCGCTAGGTGCAGCACCGTGTTGCCGTCATACGTGGAGCACAGCAGCGCGCCCGGCAGCGAACGCTGGAACAACACGCTCAGGGTCAAAACACAGCGCCATAACCATGTATCATTTTGAGTTCTTTCTTTATAAAATATGCCTTATAAAGAAAAAAAACTCAAAATGATACATGGTTTCTAATATGCTATGAGCCTTACCCAACAAATTTTAAGTAATGGCTCCATACGTTTTCTAGTGTTGATAAGCATATATCCAGGACACAACGCCCACCCCCATGTCAGCAATGAATAAGCATTGGATTTTGACTATATAGAACCACAAAGTTTCTTTAACCATGGGTTCTTACGTCTTACTGTAGATCCACGGTACCAGTCTACCTACACGGGCGATGATGAAAGTACTGACTTTTGACAGCATGCACGCTGTTTTCCTTTAAACATCAATGGTAATTATTAGTTTCAGATCTTTTCTAGCAATGCTGTCTTTGTACTCATCACTGCCACAAGGATTTTCATAACATCGTATAAACCTACTTTAATAAATATTTGAACTACGGAAGTTCATGAGCACAAATCATACTCATACACTAAGAGATACATCGAAAGCATTTAACAGTCAGTAGTACGAGTCCGCTTTCGATTTCTTATGAATTATAATGAAGTCGCGATGTGTAAGCTCTTAGAGAATCGTGTATTGTTTACAACAAGAACGCTGCTGGTAAGATATATTTTGAAAAAATATATTATTTGTTAATTCTCACTTTGGGTGTATTCTAGATGCTGAATAACACAAATATATATCTTCAAACATTGATTCAAGCTTCCATCGAAGGTTTATATCGATGTTCATTCTGAATCATTGATGGAAAGTGGTGAAAGGTGTCGGGAGCTTCTAAATATCGCCCAAAACATGGTCATGGTATGTGTACGGATATGAGTACAGGATTTCTTTAGGTGTATTATGTTGTTTTCATGTGTCTTTGGTCACTTGTGGGGTTCAGGGTGCACGTAAATATTAATTTTTTGGCAAGGAAAATGATTTTTATTCTCACTTAATGGCACATGGGCTTATGGTGCGTTCGTGTGCTCCTTCCGACCTCGAATATACGAGCTTCCTATATGGGAAATACAACCGAACGCACATTCCCAGTTGTACATACCAGTTGGAAACTTTTTTTGAGCACCGTCCTAGCGACCTTGACATTGGGAAGTCAAAATGGCGGATATTAGAAAAGTTTTAAATGGAAAGTTTTATATAAATCTAGACATGACAACATCTGTAAACACAATTTATATGTACAAGTACATCAGGAGTACATTTACACATGTGTACATCATTAATAAGAGTATCATACATGACTTTTTATAGAAATCCATATTCTGTTAGTAGTGTAGCAAGTAAGTAAGTACAGTACTTTTACTACCGAGCAGCCGAACAGACACGAGTTGTACGTACGACGTCGTAGCTCGAATTTTCGAAGGTCGGAAAGAGCACGCGAACGGACCATTATATTCGAACACTTAACGGTCCTCAATAGCTCAGTGGTTAACGCGCACGTCCTGAAAACGTGATTTGCCTGCGTCGTAAGTTCGCGGCCCGGTCATGGCAGACACAGTGTCGCCAAAACCGCTACGTCGTACGTGTGCCACTGAGTTGCTGATTTCCACACAGCACGTCGCCACCGTACAGTGTTACTACTAGACGGTGGCGACGCCAAGCATAGCATGAGGTTCGGAAGCCTTGTTAAAAGTCGTGTCCCGTGTAAAGGAGAGCCACCCCCCTGCACGTAAAAGAACTCACCTAGTTTGAAAACAATAGCTAGTGTGATCCCTCCACCCCTGAGGCTCAGTCGGTTACCAACACCACGTGGCCTCCATCTAATGACTCAACAACATAATATTACAGAGTGCTCACGGTCTATGTTCTGGCTGAGTACTGTCCTGAGCCACAATATCATTAGATAAGTGTATAAATGTAGTAACTGGGCCTGTGGCCTCATACGTACATCCTAGCCTCAATAGAGGACAGGGTTCTTAGAAAGTGGATCAATACATGAGGCAGGACTATATAGAGCCGAGACAGCAAGTCTGCTGGGTAGAATGTATTAAAATAAAGTTTAGAAAGGACATATAATTTGTTTGTCTTTACTCACGGGCTGGTACGTCCGCAGCAGACCGAGCACGAAGTCCACGAGGTCGGTGTCGCGGGTCTCCACCAGGTGGTGCAGCGGGGTGCGGCCCGAGGAGTGCTCCTAGAAACACAGACACAACGCGCATATAGAAACTTTGTTACTTTGGTCCACATTTAATTAGGTCAAGGTCATTTAATCAGGTCAAGGTCATTTAATTGGGTCACTTAATTAGGTCACTGTGAACTTTGGTCCACGTTTAAGTAGGTCAAGGTCATTTAATTAGGTCAATGCTCATTTAATTGGGTCACTTAATTAGGTCACCATTATGAACTTTGGTCCACATTTAAGTAGGTCAAGGTCATTTAATTGGGTCACTTAATTAGGTCACTCACTTAGGAAACACACAACCCGAATATAGAAACACGGAGTTCTTAGAAAAACAGACACAAACATAACATGTGGTGCTCATAGAAACACAGACGCCGATATAACATTTGATGCTCCTAGAAAAAAAAAAGGGTATGTAACTCATAAAACCTCGCTCACAGACCAACAGGCGAGCAACTATAAAAGTGTCTGAGCTGAAAAAAGTGTCTGGCCCTAATGGTATTGATATCAAAACTCCCAAAAAGTAGCCATGAACTTTTGAAACCAGCCGGCGTGGGCTACAATCAGCCCTAGTTCATTTCCCTACCACTATTCTTTTGTGAAATTTTCGGAGAGCCTCTGTTAGCCTACCCTCCCCAGACGCCTAGAGACCACACTTGGCTTCTATTCACCTAAGGATTTCGCTCTGCCAGTTGTAGTTCTATTCTGTCTCACTGCTTCATCCGGCCTTTATCCCCGAACCTTTCTACCATGGCAGCTGGACATCAGCCCTTCTGTCACACTATACAGTGGAACCTCCAACTAAGACCACCTCTCTACTGAGACCACCTTTATAATAAGACCACTTTTCATGCTCCCAAACCTTCATAAAGCTACCAAAATGTACCTCTGTATAGAGACCACCTCTCTATTGAGACCACCTCTGCGAGGTTGTTCTGTCTTCAATCTTCAATCTTTATTTCTGAAAGCGCCGAACGCCGATGGCCGTACACGAAATGTTATGCATTTGTGACATACCACGTACATGAATTAATTGTAAACAAGTAATGTAAACAACAATTACAGTGAATTAGAAAAACAACAAGAACAAAAAAACAAACAATAACAATAACAACAACAACAACAACATTTCTAATGAATATAGTACTACACAAGGGTCCATGTATTACATACTTTCTCCCAATGTAAAGGGGTCATCCATATTACTGACTTCGCTTTAAAAATTTCAATGGATCCTGTATCTAATATTTGTATAGGAAGCATATTGCATATACGAATGGTACTACAATAGAAACTATATTTGTATGCATCGGAGTGGAGAATTTTCACCCTATTGTATCTTACATCAGATCTGTATGACAACTGTACTGTGGATGGGAAGGAAATATTGACACGGTTATTCTTAATCTTATAAAACATAGACAGATTATAAATGGCTGCACCTTTTTTGTGACGTCTGCTCCGTGCTGTATGAGGCGTCTGATGGCGTCGCGGGAGTCGAGACGACGGTTGCCCGGGGCGACCGTGCGCGGCCGTGACAACGCACAGCCAGGTGCAGCGCCGTCTCGCCTGGGGACAGCGATAATACGCATTTTATAGTATATTTTGATGGAAATTCATTTATCCTGGATATGAAATATACAAGTTCAACAATAGTTTCTGAACGAGGATAATAATCAGTTGATACACCGAACTTTCGACAGCATCCGCCATCTTGTTCACAGTGACGATGAATGACGTGAACCACTGTGAACAAGATGGCGGATGCTGTCGAAAGCTCGGTGTATGAACTGATTATTATCCTTGTTCAGAAACTATTGTTCAACTTGTATATTTTATAGTAGTTTTGTGTTTCTTTTATGCTTCTAATCAAGAAAAAAGTCTTACAGTCGTACACTTTGGTCCGATAAGTGGCAAAAGCTCAGGTTTTCAGTGAGTGCATAGTGCAGTCAATGACAGAAGATCCCGAGAAGTCAGACTGAAACTCCTCCCACAAAACAAACTCACCGGTCCTGTCTGGTCGGTCCACGTCTACACTTTAAATGTAGATCCCATGAACTCACACTGACAGAAAAACAGGACAAAAAACAAAACAAAACACTCCCAAAAAATTAAAAAACCCTTACCAGTCCTGTTTGTTCTTTAAGTGTAGATCCCAAGAACTCACCCTGTCAAAAACAAACCAGGGAACCCTCCCCCAAAACAAACAAACTCACCGGTCCTGTTCAGTTGGATCGTCTGTATACTTTAGGTGCAGATTCCATGAACTCATCGTGACTCAAAAAAAACCCAAAACACCCTAAAATTAACAAAACACCTGACAGGTCGTGTTTGTTCACGCCGCGACTCACCGGTCCTGTCTGCGCGATCCACATCTATTCTTTAAATGTAGATCCCATGAACTCACATGGACAAAATAACAGGACAAAAAAAAACCAACCCCCCCAAATTAAAAAAAACCTCACCGGCCCTATCTGTTTACTCACCGGCCCTGTTGGCGAGGTCCACGTCTGTTTTTCCCAAAGTTACTCCCAAAAAGCAAAACAAAAAAACCCTGAGCGGTCCTGTTCTGTTTTTTCCGTGCTGTTTGTTTACTCACCATGAACTCATGCAGATCAGGTGAACCCCAGGCAAAAAATTAACAAACACCTGACCCCGGGTTGTTAATGCGACGCCCCCTTGCTGGGGGGGGGTCGGACAGGTTGGGGTCAGCGCCGTGCTGCAGCAGCAGGTCAACCAGAGCAGGCTGGTCAGTACGCAAAAACAGGACAAAAAACAGGTTGGGGGGGGGTAAACCCCTGCAGCAGCAGGTCACCAGGGGTCAGTACGCACTGAACAGGGGGAACCTGGGGTTAGGGTTAATTAAACCCTTTTGGTTAATAATGATACCGGGGGGGGGGGTTGTACACACTAAACACGGCAATAAGGTTAAGGTGTATAAAAGTTATTCTGTGTACTATTTTATACACAACACTATTCCATTCACTGCCTTTATTTCCAAAACTCAAAACACCTCAAAACAATATATAAAACTAGTTTTCGAGATCCTTAGTCTCCTTTTCAATAACATTATTGAAAAGGAGACTAAGGATCTCAAAAACTAGTTTTATATATTGTTTTGAGGTGTTTTGAGTTTTGGAAATAAAGGCAGTGAATGGAATAGTGTTGTGTATAAAATGAGACCTTATGCTGCATACCAGGTACATTCGATTTTACAGTTCTGTGTACTATGTACGTGGCAGTAGGTCTCATTTCATTTCATGTATAGTCTTTTCTTACCACATTAGTTTTCTAACATATGATATGTAAAATTTAAAATATATTTTATTGCACAAAAGCTTTTCATCTCTTTAGAGAGCTTTTCAATTTCTTATAAATTAGATATTATACTTCATTGATTATACCAGTTGTTTTATAAGTGATGTTTTATGATTTAGATAACAGAAAGACATTGTTCACATACACATGTAGTTCATTCATGGCCCAATATTCAACTTGAAAAATGAAAGATTTTGCGCGGAAGAAAAATAAAAAATAAAAAGTGAGCCCCTCCTCATTTTTTCATAATATAAGGACGGAAAAATCAGCAAAATAAAATATAAATAATAAAGAATAAAATTGACCTCCCTCCTATGTGTAGGAAAATAGGCAGGACGAGAAACATTTTTTCAAGAATTTGATGGATACCAATAGAAACCTTAATCATTACCATTTTTCACTGACTTTTCGTTGTTTTCACAACAACTTCTTCTATTCATTGAGAATGAAAAATTGACTCAGATGGTCACATGACCACCATGGTGGCGGCAGTCATGTGACAGCATGGTTTCTATTGGTATCCATCACATTCTTTAATCATGAATAAAGAAACCCAGGATGAACTAAACATACATTCAGGGAGAAACATTTTATTAATGGAGCCTTATGACTGCCCCTATGTCTGCCCACGTCTGAGCACTGACCTGCGAGGTCGCGACTCCGGCTAACCTGAGGTAGAGCGTGTCTGGAGCTGGTTGTTCTGCTGGTCGATGATGTCGGCGGTGAGTCCCTCCCGCGCCGCCCGGTGGATGATCGCCTCCACCAGGAAACGCTCCTGCACCATCACACGGTGCAGCAGGCTGTTAAGAGACACGGGCGGGTTAGAGGCCTTTTTACAAATTTACAAAGTTCATCTTTACAACACAATAAATTCGGAAATTCATTGACAGTTTCAACAACTGAGTTGCCATTTTTAAAATCTCTCTCTGAGCATGACAGGGTTAATCTGCACGACTTCCGATACTGAAACTCGGGTCGTACACATGAGAGAGTTGCCAACAGTAGTTTGTTGAAACTGTCAATCAATGTAAGAATTTATTGTGTTGTGAAAGGTTGAACTTTGTAAATATATATGGATTCCAACACGATGAACACATTCAAGGATAGTCCTCATTCAAGTCTTGCTCTCAGCACTCTACATTCTATCATTCCATGCAAAAATCACCACCAATAAGCCACTCTGATTGGTTAATTAAGCTCAATTGTACAGGCTGTGGGCAGAGCAACGCCATGTACACCATTACACTGAATATATACCGTATAATTTCATTGGTTGTCATGATTCACAAGTATCCGATAATCCAGAGAGGGTTATCACGCTCTTGTTCAAGAGGGATGATACTATGGTTATCATGCTTGTTCTATGTTTACTAGTTTTTCAAATTTTTTAAAACAGTGTTGTAATTGTTTAGAAGAGAATGATAAATACAAAACCGGGTTCGTTGTGTAACATGAATTATTTTATCAGGATTCGTTCTTGTGGCGCATCAGGCTCATCCGTGATACGCCTTGGACTAATAATAATTCATGTTACAAACTCACCCGCTTTTGTCTATGTATACACCATTACACTTGATATATACCGTATACGACCATCTAAGTGCCCACCCCTCATGCAACAGCCCATCCCCTTCTTTTTTCTTAAATATCCATAACAACCTTATGTAATTTGACCATGTAATATATATAACATTATAAGCATAAATGTTTAGACAGGCACGTTTGGTTTAGTTACAACATGAGAACATTATGATGAAAAATATGAAAAATAATTATGAAAAATAATTATTCTACTTAAAAAGATACTTCTGATGCATATTTGTTTTGTTTTATAGTTACAAAACTAGACTTTAGTTCTTATTTCAGCTCATGGCAATAAATCTTCACATTTACAGTTTGTATTGTCATATGTCTCCACGAGGTCCCTGTCTCCACGAGCGTCAGTGAGTGGTCAATGAGGTAGGTACCCATCCCTGTCTTGGTCACAGAACAGCAGCTGTTCGCGTCTCAGTTTGCTCAATGCCTGGTATATGCAGGCCTTGCGGTGCGGTCAGCTGCGGTCAGCGGGGGCTCTACAGCGGAAACATCGGTCAGTTAGGGTCAAAAGCAAACAACGTCAGGGGGAATAGTGAGAGATCAACCTCTACAGGGGAATAGTGTGATTGTTGAACAAACTCATCCCAGCAAATAAGCGTATTATTTCTTTAATTTTTATTTTGCTATTCAGTGCCATATTTTAGTTATGATAGAAAATGTTACTGCATGAACTTGCTGTCAGCACATTAACGAAGATTATTAATCAAAGAATGCAAACTTATAGTATCATGGGCTCAATTATTCATGATTATATGTACAATATTTTTAAAACCAAAACTGTCATTTTGGGCGAGACTTTCCATGTCTCAACAAATTTATGCGGTCAAATGAAATCCTGAGATTGTCACATGACCACCGTGGCGGTCATGTGACAATCTAAGGAAGTTTTTGTCAACACAACACACGTCTCGCCCAAAATGACAGTTTTGTTTCCTATTGGCATCTAAGATTATTCTCTAACGACTCTAAGTTTGCGTCGCCGTGGCTGGTACCTGTGTAGATGGGCGTCTCTGGGGGGTGGGGGGCCTGGGGGCCTGGGGGGGGGACAGCGGGGCCCCCACAGCCGCCGCAGCAGACACCGCGGGGCCTGTAACACATGCAGTGGTCAGAACCTGAACATCTCTTGTTTTTGTTCGCTGAAAACTTGTTTGACGCTGATGATAAAAAATCAGGGTGACATTTTTGGAAATATAGAAGAAAAGCACTTGGTCTCATGATAGTTTTGTTTTATGTTCTTTTTAGCTGTACAATAATCAAGAATGATAATTTTTTAAATTAATATCATCTAAACGTTTTCAAGCTCTACAATTTTGAATTTGAGCGTTCTGTGACTTTGAGCCACT
>CM032661.1:8354949-8397467 GCA_019095985.1 Streblospio benedicti | reverse complement strand
ATATTCAATTTACAAAGCTATATAGCTCTAAGCATGTTCATACAGTGAACCAGTTTGTGTGGGACGCCTACGCGGCCAGAAGCAAACCTAGAATTACGGAAGGAGACTAATAAGGTCACTGACTGGTGCTGCCGGCTGGGAACTGCGCCTCGAAGTCCTCGTCCTCGTTGTCGGGCTTGTTCTGCCCACCGAACTCCCGCCCCACGTCGAGCGTCTGGTTGAACATCCCGATCACAGCCTTGTACGCCACCTTCGTGTTCACCGTCGGCGACGGCGCAGACAGCTGGTGATAAAGGATAGAGGGCAGTCAACGAACATTGGATATTTTTTTTCTCAAACAGTTCTTTGATTTTGACGTTCGTTACACCGATATTGCCCCTTGTGCAAGGTGTGATTTTGAATCGAAAATCTCATCAAAATCGGTTGACATATAATCTCCATAGCTTTCATTGAAATGCGTATAATTTTCCAGTTTAATCAAATCAATAGTACTATAATTTCCAGAATTCTACAAATTACTTGTAAACCAACAACTCAACTGTTCATAAATACAGTAGAACCTCCAATTGAGACCACCTCTGTAATACATGGTCCCAAAAGTTCAAAAAGTGATCAAATGAACTCCTTATAAAACCACCTCTCTATTGACACCACTTGAGGTTGGTCCCACACAGAGAAGTTCTACTGTATATAAAACATATTCAGCATGATCTACGTAAAAGTCCCGCCTCTCGACTCACCCCACCGCCGGATCGTGGCGTGTTCTTGCTGCTGCCTCCCGGCCTCATGAAGCTGTCGGGCGTGGGCTTCACACAGCGCGACCCGCTGCTCA
The DNA here is from genome assembly GCA_019095985.1 of Streblospio benedicti. Classification (NCBI taxonomy): domain Eukaryota; kingdom Metazoa; phylum Annelida; class Polychaeta; order Spionida; family Spionidae; genus Streblospio; species Streblospio benedicti. The sequence continues at coordinate 8,396,635 of CM032661.1, read as the reverse complement.
CGGACGAGTTGAGGCCCGAGATGCTCGACAGGTTGGGCGTGCGCAAGCTCGTGTTGAACGTGAGGCTGGGCGTGGGCTGCAGAGACTCAGAGTCACGCAGCAGGCAGTCTGTGTCGGTGTTGTCGTCTGACGAGACGCCGCGCAGTCGCTCGGACACGCTCTCCGTGCTGCCGCTGGTTTTCAAGGGGTCGGTGAGGTTCTCCGCGGTTGGGCGTGCTTTTATAAATGAATAATACACTATATTTGGAGAATCTTGTTTTGGTAATATATATTCTTGATCGTGGGATTATTTTGTTATAAATAGTAGTCTTAACAATTACTTTGCTGTATTTTACTTATATTGTATTATTTTAACCTCTATCTCAATCATGTTAATATTATAATTTTTTGCTGAAAATATTCTGAAATTTTGAACAAAACTGACAGATGTTTAGTAAAGCAAATTTTTCAATAAAAGAGAGATTTTAAAAAGAAAACCCTTATCTGATTTTGTGGACAATTTTCAAAGGCTAAAATATTGTGATCTATTGGACTATAATTCCATCCATCAACGATTTTATAATTATTTTAGGATCATGATATCTAATCCCAGCATGTTAGTAGCATACATGTATCGTAGAATCTTTGAATATTTTGCTATTCGATTTTTTTTCTAGGCCATCGTGACATGATTTTATGGATGACTGATACGAAAGATGGTTTGCTAGATAAACAGATTGTACCTCAGTTTTTGAACATGTTCAAAAACCGAGGGACGCTTTACAAGTCGTACAAACAGTGAAGGAAGATCGCACATGGTCGCAACAAAAATGTATGTAGAGACTCAGTCATAACTAGATTGAGACTAGGTTTGCATAAAAGTAAACTAATTGTGTATTCTGTCTTGCTACTCGCCCCTTAATCATGGTCTAGATCGTGAACAAAGATAGATGAAGATTAATTGATAGAAGATTAACACCCTGAGGTAACCCAAAGCTCAATCTTCACTCAACTACATTTGTGTGTGCTGTGAGGCGACCAAGTCACACTCTGAGGTTGCACCTTAGTCTTGAGGCAAAATCTTGTAGTGAAATGACCGCTTTAAAGAGTCTTTGCTCAACTGAATTTAGCATAATTTCGCATAAAAACAAATTCCTCAAAAAGTAGGCTGATGTGCACCACAATCTAATCAGTTCTCGCAACCACCCCATTAAAGAATCCTATAAATTTTGACAGCAATCCCATGAATAGTTTTTCCTCAACTTGGTGCACAATCCAAAAGAATAATAAACAGATGTATATACAAAATCTTCAAACCTTGATCATGTTCTCAAATTTGGGTCAAAGTTCATAAAAATTATGATCCGAGATACATTTTTGCTCTAATTCAACATATTCAATTTACAAAGCTATATAGCTCTAAGCATGTTCATACAGTGAACCAGTTTGTGTGGGACGCCTACGCGGCCAGAAGCAAACCTAGAATTACGGAAGGAGACTAATAAGGTCACTGACTGGTGCTGCCGGCTGGGAACTGCGCCTCGAAGTCCTCGTCCTCGTTGTCGGGCTTGTTCTGCCCACCGAACTCCCGCCCCACGTCGAGCGTCTGGTTGAACATCCCGATCACAGCCTTGTACGCCACCTTCGTGTTCACCGTCGGCGACGGCGCAGACAGCTGGTGATGAAGGATAGAGGGCAGTCAACGAACATTGGATATTTTTTTTCTCAAACAGTTCTTTGATTTTGACGTTCGTTACACCGATATTGCCCCTTGTGCAAGGTGTGATTTTGAATCGAAAATCTCATCAAAATCGGTTGACATATAATCTCCATAGCTTTCATTGAAATGCGTATAATTTTCCAGTTTAATCAAATCAATAGTACTATAATTTCCAGAATTCTACAAATTACTTGTAAACCAACAACTCAACTGTTCATAAATACAGTAGAACCTCCAATTGAGACCACCTCTGTAATACATGGTCCCAAAAGTTCAAAAAGCGATCAAATGAACTCCTTATAAAACCACCTCTCTATTGACACCACTTGAGGTTGGTCCCACACAGAGAAGTTCTACTGTATATAAAACATATTCAGCATGATCTACGTAAAAGTCCCGCCTCTCGACTCACCCCACCGCCGGATCGTGGCGTGTTCTTGCTGCTGCCTCCCGGCCTCATGAAGCTGTCGGGCGTGGGCTTCACACAGCGCGACCCGCTGCTCACGGACGAGTTGAGGCCCGAGATGCTCGACAGGTTGGGCGTGCGCAAGCTCGTGTTGAACGTGAGGCTGGGCGTGGGCTGCAGAGACTCAGAGTCACGCAGCAGGCAGTCTGTGTCGGTGTTGTCGTCTGACGAGACGCCGCGCAGTCGCTCGGACACGCTCTCCGTGCTGCCGCTGGTTTTCAAGGGGTCGGTGAGGTTCTCCGCGGTTGGGCGTGCTTTTATAAATGAATAATACACTATATTTGGAGAATCTTGTTTTGGTAATATATATTCTTGATCGTGGGATTATTTTGTTATAAATAGTAGTCTTAACAATTACTTTGCTGTATTTTACTTATATTGTATTATTTTAACCTCTATCTCAATCATGTTAATATTATAATTTTTTGCTGAAAATATTCTGAAATTTTGAACAAAACTGACAGATGTTTAGTAAAGCAAATTTTTCAATAAAAGAGAGATTTTAAAAAGAAAACCCTTATCTGATTTTGTGGACAATTTTCAAAGGCTAAAATATTGTGATCTATTGGACTATAATTCCATCCATCAACGATTTTATAATTATTTTAGGATCATGATATCTAATCCCAGCATGTTAGTAGCATACATGTATCGTAGAATCTTTGAATATTTTGCTATTCGATTTTTTTTCTAGGCCATCGTGACATGATTTTATGGATGACTGATACGAAAGATGGTTTGCTAGATAAACAGATTGTACCTCAGTTTTTGAACATGTTCAAAAACCGAGGGACGCTTTACAAGTCGTACAAACAGTGAAGGAAGATCGCACATGGTCGCAACAAAAATGTATGTAGAGACTCAGTCATAACTAGATTGAGACTAGGTTTGCATAAAAGTAAACTAATTGTGTATTCTGTCTTGCTACTCGCCCCTTAATCATGGTCTAGATCGTGAACAAAGATAGATGAAGATTAATTGATAGAAGATTAACACCCTGAGGTAACCCAAAGCTCAATCTTCACTCAACTACATTTGTGTGTGCTGTGAGGCGACCAAGTCACACTCTGAGGTTGCACCTTAGTCTTGAGGCAAAATCTTGTAGTGAAATGACCGCTTTAAAGAGTCTTTGCTCAACTGAATTTAGCATAATTTCGCATAAAAACAAATTCCTCAAAAGTAGGCTGATGTGCACCACAATCTAATCAGTTCTCGCAACCACCCCATTAAAGAATCCTATAAATTTTGACAGCAATCCCATGAATAGTTTTTCCTCAACTTGGTGCACAATCCAAAAGAATAATAAACAGATGTATATACAAAATCTTCAAACCTTGATCATGTTCTCAAATTTGGGTCAAAGTTCATAAAAATTATGATCCGAGATACATTTTTGCTCTAATTCAACATATTCAATTTACAAAGCTATATAGCTCTAATCATGTTCATACAGTGAACCAGTTTGTGTGGGACGCCTACGCGGCCAGAAGCAAACCTAGAATTACGGAAGGAGACTAATAAGGTCACTGACTGGTGCTGCCGGCTGGGAACTGCGCCTCTGGTTGAACATCCCGTCACAGCCTCGTTGTCGGGTCCCCTTGTTCTCATCATCATCCACCGCTAAAAAAAAAAAAAAAACATGTCAACTCAAGGAAGTATTTGTCACTGACATGAATTGTATGAATTGTAATTATTACAAATAACAATAGTCTAATGAATGCAAAATTGGTTGAATTTTTTATTATTACAAATAACGATAGTCTAATGAATGGAAAATATGTGAAGAATTCTCCAGTTAATATTTGGCTTTTTTGACATTTATTCCCATAAAAAAATGTATCTGTAGTGTGTCAGCATGATTTGTGACGGCGAACTCATGAAATTCCGTACAAGCAGTGTACATTACGTACAAATATGATATTTCTTTTAATTACTGTATCTCATCTATCAGAGGAGTGGTTTTGGAGACTCTTAGCAGTGAATAGCTGACATATGAATCTATCTATTAAAACACTAAAACAATTGTTGCTATTCCTTTGACGCTATTTTCTATCTACCCTGGAGTAAGTGCCTCACCAACTTGTGGTCACTTTTGTTCAAACCTGTGTAAATTGTCATAAAAAATGAATTAATGCCATCTGAACCGTGAGTTGAATTCATAACCTACGCACGATAAGTCATATAGTCTTAACCGATCCATTAACAAATTAGAAAATAAAAAAGAGCATCTGCCTGTAGGTGATATATGTCATTTCCTTTTCCCTACCTCTCTACCTCCACCGGGGAGCACATTCTCGTCCTCCTTTGCCGCCGGGGCTGAAATAACACATCACTTACAATTTGTTACAATTTGTTGGAATGATCTGCATTTTCATAGTACCCAGCAGTCACAGGCTGGACTCACTCTCTGCGACAGTGCCACCAGTTTGGCTTTATACACCATATTCCTGCCACCAATTGCATAGTGAATGTTGTGAAAATTGAAATGAAGGATAAATTGATCAAACTAACTTTATTCGAGTGTTCTACATACTATGTTTCATATATGAGCAGTAAACTTTTTTTCTTATAGTGTATATATATATAATGGTAAATATTGAAGAATTTGACCCGTGTCCACTATTTTGTTTATGTAGAGGGCAGGATGTAAACTTTAGCACCATGATAATTGAAATTACTTTGTCAAGTTGGACCATGATTTCCCATAGTAGGTATGTGAGAGACTTACTGTGAAGGTCCAGTGACGTGCTTGGTTTCGTACACGGCCCTGGCGCCACCCAAAATCTGCCAAGTGCCTCTGGTCTCTTTTTGGCGTGGTCCTACCGAAAGTGATACCTACAGCTTTTAGAATTATTTACAATTGAAATGGAACTATGAGTTATGATCGGTAGAATCTGATCTGTAGAATATATCTATATATACAACAAGTCTTGTGTACAAGAATGTTATTTACAGATAATGAGTTAGTCTTCAACGAGAAGAAAACTAGTATGATGGAAGTTCATTTATCCTGGATGTGATAGAGATATGTTTATATTTTAAACATGATAATAAAGTTCAAATTACATCTTTAGCTTTCGGCAATTGCTCTTGCCTTCTTCACAACAAATGATGACGTCATAATAATTGTACAATATATGACCATCCAAGGGCCCTCCACTCTCGAGTAACAGCCCTCCCCCGTCTTTTTTTTCAAACGTCCTTAAGAATTATGTAGTAACTGCACTCTGGTGCAACAGCCCACCCTCCAGTTTGAGAAAATTTCAATTTAACGGCCCTGGACACTTGGATGGTTGCATACGGTATATAGTATATATGTATCTTATCTATGTTGATCTATGTATGAAATTTTAGTTTGAAAAATGAAATTGTCATTTGTCATTAACTACTCACTTGCTTGCCATTTTTGCAAAGCGTTTCGCGAAAACGCTCATGCCCAGCTTGGCCCCACTGTACACTTCAAACTCCTGTTTGAGGTCACTCAACTAAAATCACAGTAATAGGTTATGCTAATACACACACTAATGGTTGAGTGAGGGACATATAGATCAATTGTGTTTTGTGTCGAGATAAGTTTTTTTTCAAAGATAACAAAGTCCATTTTTATCACAACTCTCAGAGTATATCTACCTATATATCTACCTATATTCGTCCATTGAAATAAATGGAGTTTGGTAAAATCCAGTGTGGTGCCTGAGGTGTGTAATACTCACTTTTAAACTTAGTTTGCTTCCGCAACGGGCCTCGACCGTGCGAGCCCACACATCTATTGAAGTCATAGTCTGTGAAAATAAAAGGCACACTTACAGAAAGCTAGTTTCAGTATTCAGCTAAGTTTCAGGGAGGATTCATTATTTGAGTGTCACTTGAAATTGATCAATATGGCGCCCTCCACAATCTGCCACATACAGTACAAGTTGCAATTAGTATACCCCATTTGTGGTTTTGAGATTTATTAGCGATCGATATCTCTGATTCGCAATCTACTTTGCAGATTTGCGGGTGATTGCGTATGATTGCATATCCCATGAAGTTACCATTTCGCACAGATTCACAAATTAACATTGCAATGTCATTTGCAAATAATTCTACGCACAAAATTTTTAGTCTTGAGCATTAGGGCATAGATATTTACTTCATTCTTTTCCAAATATTGAAATTTTGTTTTACGTTTTGTTAAGGATAGATTAATTTACCGTATCTCTCGAAATTGGTGGGCACAATTATCTATTTCAATATTTTGCCTGGCCATCCCCCAGGCATCAAATGGTCCATGCCTTGCCAGATGAAATTTTTGGTTCGAGCGCATAGTGGTTTGTTTTTATATACATATATATTACCATTGTAGCAAAAGGTGTTTCATAAATCGATATTAATTATAAGAAATTCATATTTGCATTTAAGATTACATCACGTTATATTCATGACCATAAGTTATTTATCATTGAAATATTTATATACTTTTATATACATTAATTTACACTAAAAGGGATGTTATATTTACAACATCCTATAAGTTTACAACAAAAAGGAATAAAAAAAATCAACTAATAGCATTATAATATTATTGATTGACATTGACAACATATTATGCTATTAGTTGCTTTGCTTGAAGCGAAAGTCTTGTGATCACTTTGTTTGTATGTCAGTATGCGTGTATATATGTCTCTGGACAAGCCATAGAGTTTACCAATGAACCGATTTTGTTTAAACTTTACACAACTATGAGGATTTAGGCGACACTGAAGTGATTGGATTTTGGGCACTCTGCCAATTAAATTGTGGTTTCCACAGAGCCATGTATTGTCCATTTTGGACATTTTGTGCAGAATCGCTATTAGTGCTTGGATGGAAACAATCAAACTTGGTACAATGCTTACACGCCTAGAGGCCATCACATGTGTTCAATTTTGGCACTCTGCCAATTCAAGTGTGATTTCCAGACGGCAATTTTAGATCATTTTTTGCGATTTTCTTTTATAGTTTCTATGCAGCTTGAAACATGAGCTCCCAATTCGATACACTGCTCAAATAACTAGTGCCCATCATCAGCGTCCAATTTTGGCAGAAGGCCACTGGTGGTCAATTGCGGCATTTTTAGCTTGATACATGACTTTCGTATTTCATACAATATTATGGGAGTGGTGACCACCACATACGTTAAATTTTTACCATTTGCTAGCTAAATGCCAGTGGGCAATTGATGGTGGAATCCACATAGATACGAAGCATCTTTTTACGCTTGGATATTAGGTGGAAATTACGTGTAGTTTGCAACATTTTTACACGTGGATATTGGGTTGAAATGTGGGAGTGTTTTACGTTGAAATGTGGTGGCATTTTAGGTTGAAATGTGGGGGTATTTCTGGTAGAAATGTGGGGGTATTCAGGGTAAGTGACTCGGCTAGATTAGCACTCGCCAAGTGTGGCAAGTGACATTCAATTTAGACTGAATTCACACTCGCCAAAAATGTTGTCAATTTTAAAGACTGTTTTACCATAAATAATACCATGAATAAACACTTGTAGTACAAACACATTTATTAAATCACATTTTTACATTGATTTGTTAAGTTCTCATTCAAAATCTCCATCCTTTTCCTTCCGAAGTCTCTCTTAGTCTATCATAGCCTACGCAAGTACCTTTTGAGAGGTCAATGTGCTTTCATTCTCAATGCAATAGGTGCATGTCATCAGATTACTTGTATTGTTAAACACCAGCCATGGGTGGCCAATCTGCCACTTGGATTGAAATGCTCTTGACAATTTTTGGTTTTCGAATGGCTGAATGGGTTTCTTTTTAAACTGTTCACCTGAGTGTTCACCCTATAGACCTATCTGTGTCTGCTTAGATGTTGATGGCTTACTTGTTACCAGGCCTAATCATGCTGATACAACTCCATTGGTTTGATACTCATTTAGAGGTGTGCCAATTACGTATAGAAGAAGAAGACTGACTATAAATAAAATCGATGTAGACATAGAGCCAGGTTTAATTTTTGGGGTAGAAAAAGCTTGCTGTCTTTGAATGGGTGTATGTAGAAATATATGTAAAACAGCCTATAAATGTACTTTACAATTATGACGTATTTAAAAAAAACAATAACTTTCCTTATTTTTTTTTTATTTTTATATTCAGTACCATTTTACTTCATTAACTTGCTGTTTAACATATTAATATACAATGTCTTAAAGTCTGGATTTTACCACGTGGCTCTAATATGGCAAACTATGATATATATTGTTCTGATCTTTTAGAAATTTTCACTGCTGTAGATGGAGGATTTCACAAGCACCGTGACAAATTGTTATTCAAATATGGTTAATGCTCCTTCAAAATTTGAATTCCACCATGTGTGTGATACTGCAAAATTTGGTGTTAAAATAGAATTTGTTCCGAAGTGAGTTTCTATGTTTAAAAAATCATACTCAAGATCAGATTGTCGTTTTCCTTTAATGCTATCATGGGCACACATACGTCTTATCATGTATGTTGTTATCATAGAATTGGTGCATTCTTTCTTTTGCAATGCTCTAATATCATTCTTTATTTATTGTGTTTAATAGGAGATTGTCTTATCAGCAGAAGGTGAAAGTTCAAAGGTCCATTGGAACCATTCAGCATCCATCTACATTCACTACGAATATTAAGAAGAGCCACAAAAAATACATCGAAGAAAATCAAATTAATCAGTCCAGCTAATAATACTGTCCAAATAATCTCAATTGCAGGCTAATAACTTAATGTGTATGATTACACCTTGCTTTTGTTGATTTCTGTTGAACCATGATTAAAGTCAAAATGCACAATCCGTGAACATTTTTCAGGGTGCGCTTAGTAGACATCTCTTGTTTTTGGTTGAAATTATTTTTTCATAAGCGAACTGTGCGCTCATTAGAACAAATGCGGCACATGTACTGAATAAGTAATTCTTGCTTATCTTACTTCTGCTGTTTTTATTTGATGTCCGAAGTTTCCGAATTGCAAATTATAACTGTTTAATGTTGAAAAACCAATATCAGATACAAAATTATACATTAATAAGTTAAACTATGAATTACAAATTTTAAAGTAAATATTAATATATTTGACCATGGCTACACAAAAAAATAACCAGTAATAATAGATGCGGGTGTCACATATTTAACAAATCAAATCATTTATTAAATGAGACATAAAACACGTGAATGTCCATATAACAAAGACACGCTTATACAGTATTAACAGTATTATACGGTATTAACATGCAGTTATAGTAATTATCACAGTTATATACGCTTGAAATATATATATAAAGGAGTATATTTAAAATCATTTACCAAAATTCAAAAGCCATACAAGTCACAAAATTAATTGATGTTACATCACATTGACTCATCCTCAATGAAACTAGCAAGTTTATAGCATCAATCAAGAGGTTTACAAATAATAATAACAAGATATAGAAATTGTATAATATAGGAATATCATGATTTACAATGTCAAAACTAGGTGAGGGCTTACGATATCCTTGTAATGAAGACAATGCCCGAGCCGTTTTGGTTCACAGTCATCATATGTCATATTAAATCTTGTTACATAAAGAATCAAATAAAATTATATTTAGACTAATGGGTCTTAGTATGAAAAGCATGTCAGAATGATGGCAACACAAATAAAATATAAAGTCATATAAGAATAATGAAATAACTGTTGATCTGATGTGTTCATGAAGAGCTCAAACTAGAAACTGCTGACCTCTCCTCAGTCTGGTTCTGTTGAACTTCTTTCATTTCAGTAGGTATCCTGTTCTGATTTGCTAGTGTTCATTGTTATGCATTGTGGTAGCAAACTGGTGTGATATCAACATCTGGATTGTGGGTGAGATGAAATGTTACATCACACTTGATGAGAGGTCCATAGTGGCCTTATCTATTTGCGCTGTCTTGCACGTGCTCACCTAACCAAGTGTGTAGAATTCTGCTTGTCTCTCCATGGTAGATAATTCAATTGTACTTCTTTGCATAGGGTGTTTTGAATAGTATATATTCAAAACAATCTATGTCCAGGTAAGTGAGTTTGTCAAATCAATGCAATGGGTCAACTCATCACTCAATTGAAATTAAATGTATTCATTTGGTACATTGTATTTGACATGCCATCTATAATACATGTTAATTGATTTTTTGGGGGAACCACGTACAGAGAAATTTTCCTTGACAAATTCTAGTAATAATTGCAACTTTAAAAGCTTTTGTAATTATTTAGAAATAAGATCGCAGCTGCAAAGTGTAATTAATGGTTGATGATTTGAATCTAAGTTTGTGCTCCATCATTGGAATATACCAGGTTTCTAATGGATGGTTCTCAATTGTTGAAGGTTGAAATAGCAGTAACAGTCCGTAGTCCCATCACAGACTCTCCAGTACCTGTAAAAAGAAAAAAAAACTTAGAAATTATAATAGTGTTGCATGAGTGAAAGCAACATACTTCAGACATTGGTGTTTTACTATCCATGCACACTTTTCATGTTGGTGAAATAAGAACGAGATGATCAATGTAATCTATGAATATGTACATGCAGGCCTTTACTTATTTTTTCACTTTCTGTATAATGTGAATCAAGTGGCAACATCTCAGACAGTCAGTTAGGCACGATGGCAGCCCTGCTATTGTTTTGTTTTTATGAGATGCAGAGTTGCCAACCTCAAATTTTGAAACTTCTGAATCCCGAGGTCAAAATTTCTGAATTTGGATCAAAATTTCTGAATCTTACGTTTAATATGTATTTTTAACTTATATTTAAATAAGACTATTTTATAACACTGTTCTGTGTTTAGAAGGATCAATGGACAGTAAAAATGAACATAAAAGTGTAAATACCTTGGTTTCAACATATTTGATTTAAAATAAATACAATGGTTGTCCTACAGACGTAAAAAACATTCAAAGTAAGGAAATATTAATGACAAATGTACATGTTTTTTAATTTGATTCATTTTATATTAACTGTTACACACAGTGTTGAAAGTAATGAAATGAATCTTGTTGGACATTTGAAAAAAAAGTTCTATTTTAAGTCTTTCAAATACCCAATTTTGCTGTAAATTATACACTGGATTGCAGAAAAATGCATCACATTTTCAAATGAAAATTTGGGGGTTCCCCAAACCCACTGGCCCTTGCCATGGAGTCTATTGACACCCAAAATGATAGTCAGACAGATTGAAGATTGAAGATAGAGTTGGAAGAGCACACGGGATGTGCCAATGCACATTACCTCAGAAAGTCAGGCGTGTACAACACAATGTACATTGTGCCTGTTTCCACCACGAATTTTCACCGTATCCATGTGTTCTTTTGAACACATTGTGGACAATTAGGCTAGACCACAATGAGAATGTTGTATCAGCCACTATGTTTGATACTACAATCAAATGATATCTGGAGTGATGCAAACTCTTTTTCGATGCACTGATATCATTGTATTTTCTTGAATACTTATCCCTGTATTTTTTCATCATTACATTACTGGAGAACGCACAAATTCATTAATTTTCAATAACTCTTCTCAAAATATGAATATGTGTCGGCCATAGAAGGAAGTTGCTAATAGCTAGCCTACATTGCAATCCTTTACCGCCCGCGAAACAAAGTATAAACTGCTGATAAAGACTACTTGAGGCATTTGACTAAACAGCAGATCTGCAGATACAATGAACTGAAAATGACTGAAAAGCAGACCGGCAGATTCGACAATGTGATTTTTGTCAGTTTTGCCTGGAATTTCGGAATCGAGTCATTCCGACCGGAATGCTCGGAATCGGCTTCATATTTCGGAATGATTCCGAAATTTCGGAATACTTGGCAACTCTGGAGATGTATTTCCATGTTATCAGGTATTATCGAATAAGCATTGTAAGTATATAATAAGCATTATCGAATTACAACCTGCCAATTTGTACGTACCAACTCGCTTTGTAGTTTAAAAGCACCCTAAGTACAAAGTACTTTTATTAATCACTGGTAATGGAGGACCATGTAAACTTTTCATATTTATTATTAATATAATCCTGGCTTTATCATGACAAGGGCCTATGCAACAGACCTATAGATCTAGTGACTAGTCAATGTAAAAGATCTAGTCTAGACTAACCTTTCTTGTGACTATCAATAATTAAACGAATGCCAAATTGTAGTTCATCTAACCATACAGTACATCATATGTTATCAACATTATATATTATAATATAGGGAATGAATTCAATAACAAATAGTGTAATAATAAATAATAGTACCTGTCAAGCTGCTAGGATCAATTATCACCTGATATATCCGATCATACGGCAAGAACACCCAATATCTGTCAAAAATGTCCGATTTCATAACAATCTAAAATAATTCATTACCTGAAAATGATGACATTATCCATCATTAAAAGAAATAAAAATAAAATAACAATAAATTAAATAATAATAATAATAAAGAAAAAAAACAATTGCCCTAGTGACCTATTTGTGACATCACAGCGAGGTCACGTTGTGATGTATTTGTGACGTCACATTCATCTACTTAACCAACAACACTGTGTATAACCACGAAATTGTCCAGTTTCTGACAAATTTTGATATTATTTTGCCCACCTAGCGCCATATTGAATCTCCAACTCAAGTCTCGCGAGAGTGAAGTTAATATTGAGTTTAAAATCAAAACATTTTAAAACAGGAAATCAATGTTTCAGTTAAACCTTAATTAGGAAAAGGTTCCCGATTATTATTGTTTTAATAAATATTTTGTACTAATTTCAGTTTTCATTCTCCGGTTGCCATGGAGAAGACAGGTGCTGGAAAATGGCAGAAACATAACGCGCCCCCTTAACACACAATACAATATAAATGAAAGACCCGTTTTTCTTATTTAAGAACAGATTCCCAATAAAAAATATCATAAATACAAATAGTTATTTAGTTTATCTTCATTTCTTTCACTATGATTAAAACAAAATCGAATTAGACACCATTTTAATTTTAATATCATAAGGGATTTTTTTTACATCATCAGATGATACTTTTTGAAACCATGCAAAATTCAAATATGGACAACACCGGTAAAAAAGTTGAATAAATATTGCTTTATTCTTTAAAAAAAAAATTAAAACATTTTTTTACAATACTGATATATTAGACAATCACTATGTAAACTTAATAAGATTTTGCAGTTTGCATTGTGAATATCATAATCAATTAATTACTAGTGCTGCCAATTCAAAGATCACAATGCAACCGTAAAAACTGTTAGTACACTGATGCCAATCTTAATGATGTACAATTACTATATATCCATTAACCTATTTCCAACAAACCATATTTACCAGTACTGATGCATATTTTAAAAATAAAACTGTATTTTAGACCATACCTATTGTCATCCACCTAATACCTACGGTCAAGTGTCCCAGTTTGATGTCTGTGGCAATGTTCAACAAGGTACAAAATCTTCAATAAAATGATAATGGCTTAAAGAAATCATACAAATACAATTCTGTCAACCTTCTTGATGCATATTTTCAATATAAAACTGTATTTTAGACCATGCCTATTGTCATCCACCTAATACCTACGGTCAAGTGTCCCAGTTAGATGTCTGTGGCAATGTTCAACAAGGTACAAAATCTTGAATAAAATGATAATGGCTTAAAGAAATCATACAAATATAATTCTATCAACCTACAATAAAATGATAATGGCTTAAATATACACTTTTATTTGAAACATAGAGAAGAATACAATCACACCAAAACCAAGATATTAAAATCTGCATATTCTTAGAGCTTTAGTTACATGTATTCAAATGTATTAAAATAAATTGAATATTAATATAGCTAGCTCGAAAACAATTTTAATATTTGTTTTCATGCAAATTTATGAATGAAACAGCAGTGGGAGATTTTCTTATCTCACACAGCTGGCTTGTGAAAATTACACAAATTTACTTATTTCATATCTAAATGCATCACGAGTGGGAGAAAAAAGGATATTGCATTATGTTAAGAGTGTGAGATAGAAAAATCTCTCACATCGTGGAGTGTCACCACTCAGAGATTTTTCTATATCCCATGCCAACACATGCAATACCCTATTAATCATATACCTGTATCAAATGGAAGTTTCCAAAGATCGATGGTACCGTATGGAAATTAGCATTGATGAGGATATTTTAATGTGATGGATTGAAGAAAACGATCAAGAAAATAATAATAAAAGTATTGTGAGCATACATTTTGTTGCATTCAGCTAGCTACCTTGCATACATGATAAGTCCTACATGAAGACATAGAATGGTCATATAGGCTTTTAAGAAGTGCATTTAAAAGTTCTGGAAGATTTTTTAATACAATATACAATTGTCATAGGTAAGAATCTAAGGATTGGTCATCTATAAGGCTGTGTCTTTATTTGGGTATATGTTCCAATCCACATTTTTAATGTTGTTTTATATGATAAAATCTGGGGGATACAATTTATATTCCTATCAACTTTTTATTACAAATATTTACATCTTTTTCATGTAAAATTACTGTAGACATCAACTCGTTTTGTTATATCTGTGGCCATAAATAAGGCTATGCCTTCATCTGAATATTTTAATAAAAGTATTGTGAGCAAAGACTGATGTCTGACGTCTGACATATTTAACACCTCCATACATATGATAGCATCATAAAAATATATATATCGTATAAGATCATATGAGCGGTCGCTTCTAAAGGCAGTGATTGCCCTGGACCGCGATTTTGCGACTTTTTCCCCATAAAAATGTTGCTTGTCGCAATTCTAGACTATGGCCGCGACGTCTGTGTCGCATTTTATTTGGTTTATTATCAGACTTAGAAATAAAAATAAATAGATGTAATATCGTTCATGGAGGCGGCCATGTTTGTTTACATACGAAAACCCAATCGTAGCGCCGCCATCGGCACAAATCGCTGTGAAACGCATGCGATTTAGGCTACAGTGCAACCAGCCTCTATATGGATAGCGCCTTTATTAATCTAACATTACACTGCGCGCTTGATTGAGGCTGCGACCTGATTTCGACCAATGAAAGCAGTCATTTGTCGATGCAGGTAAGGAACTGTCATGGCGATAAACAGTCACAGTTTTGTTCCGAAATCTCAATATTATGCGTCTCTCGTGCCTCATCTAATTATATCTTGTATTTCGGATAACAAGAAAAGCGACTGGTAAACTGCTGATCAAATGTGGACGTCAGAGAACTAATATTTCTTACAAAATGAATCACATTTCCAATCGTACTTAGCGAAGATGAGTGGCTGGCAGTTACTTACTATCGTGATGTTTGCTGGCGTTTATGGAGCAAAATATTTTGAGTAAATGTGTATTATCATAAGAATATGATGATTTAGGCTGTGTTTGGTTTGAAGCCGAAACCAAATGTTGCTACGATTAGTATAAGCTCTGATACTACGCACTTTAAAATCTGATGCCGGCTGTCAAATTCGAATCAGCGTTTTACACGAAGCACCGGCTTGGTGTCCACTAAAGAAGTGTGACTGAGTGTGTTGCTTTTTGAACAGAAATAAAAATAGCTTATTACCGAGTGACACCCCACCCCACTCCTGCTTACCACATGTCCGTAGTATCATGATTGAACTAATTATTGACATATCACAACATATGAGTAACATGGTATAGTTAGCTATATTTTTGTCTATAGATTGCGCTTTGGAGCCATGCTGCTGAGTTTCATAGTAATTGGCAATTTTTATTCATATACATGGCCGTAGCAGCCGGGGGGAGGGGCAGGGGGACCATGTCCCCCAGGGTGGGCCCAGAGTGACTGCATGCATTATGTTCAACCCCCGCCCCCCATTTGAGATGGTAACATGAAAACATAATATACATTTTACATGCTTCCAATTAGATTTTTAAATATATGTAATTATGTCTGAATTTCTCAAAAGATTGCCACATTTTGTCTCGCTTTTTTCTCATCTGTCTCATTTTTATAAATTGGGTGAGACACTGTCTCGGTTTGACAATTTTCCAGAGCGGTGTAGTTGATTCCTGGAATAACCTCGAGGAAAAAAAACAGTTTCAGCATCCAACACCTCGACTTTTTAAAGAGAGACTAAAAAATTTTAAGAGAGATCGAGATCCCTGCCCATAGGCGAAGAGGGATAATCTACCAAGTATCCGGTTACTAAGTAAGTAAGTACTGCAACAAAAAAGACACTAGTACAAACACGTGCTACAAACACTCAGTTTAGTGGCAGAGGCGGCATATGTAACTTCCGGTTTATGTTAAGGTCTCAGACCACTAAACAAATGCTCAATGCTAAGATCTTTAACAATTTGATAAATCTGCTCTGCTTAGCTTTAAGTGTTGGCCAATAATCTTATTTTCTTCAACAGAGTATTTCATTTCCAGTTGCTGAGGAGAAAATTCATATGGGCATAACCATCTTCCCAGAGCTCTGGCAGCCATAGATGAGACCTACCACCTGAAATACTCTGTAGTCTAGTACTAGTCTATTTGATACATGGCCGCCTTATAACTGATTATGTGAACTAACTATTCAAAAATATTTGAATAAAATAACTGGTTTGACACATTTATGCGGATGTGTCAGCTTTTCGAAATGAGACCTAAAAATCAACTAGTAAGACACGGGACATTTAACTAACCATCCTGCCACCCGATCATACATAACACATGATTTCCCTCACCAATATTTTTCATAAAATAACTTATGGGCTTTACTTAATAAAGTATATTTGTAATACATGATATGGATTAGTAAAGGAAATATTAAGTAAAACATTGAATGTGATAAAAACCAAATGTAAGTGAAGAATAACTCAAGAATATGATATAATTTCGTTTCTTCTTTTATTATCGCCCATATGTAATGTGTCTACAGAACTGATAAGGGTATAAAATGATTGACCAGTCTAACTAGGCAGTCTGTCTAAGATTGACAGGATGCAAGTGTGTACTGTGTCATTTATGCATGAAATTATAGCTGTGAGACTAGGTTTCTTTTTCCTTGCAGATTCAGATTTTTGGAAAGTGGGGGTGGGTGGGAGGGATGGGATGGTAGATTTCCTCGTACTCCAAAAGCTAGCAAGATTACATGTTAGTTTGTCTTGATCTTTACAGTTTATTGGCAAATGGTACAACATCTTCAGCCTTCGACGACATGCGAAATTCCAATCAGAGAGAGTAGAATTTGAAGTACTGGAGAATGGAGACATCAAGATGTATGCAACTGCTGCCAAGTAAGTCTAACAATGGAAGGCTATTATTGATGAATTATCTATTTTAATTTTGCTAACGATAAAGTATTAGATACATGTATGGGCGCTGTCATTCCGGTACGTGTTTTTGAACCTCCACGTCAATTTTCTATAATAAAAAATAACCGTTATCTGTTTTCTAATGACTCATGATTATTGTATCATCTTCAGCACAAATAAGAAACAAATCAAAGATTTAAAAACATGTCTGTTTTCACTATTAGATCTATACAGTTTTTTATGTTTGATAGCAAGAAAGCAGGCAAACAGAAATCCTTGTTTTGATCATAATTTTAGAAATCTTACCGATATTAGGATAATTTATTACCTCTGATGCAATCACTGTGAAGACTGATGAATCATTAGGCAAAAAAAATATGAACCATATTGATTAGGTGTTGCTAAAAACTAGTACAGTGTATATAAAATTTTAGGAACGGTCATTGTTTGAACACAAATACTGCCATTGACCACAAGACAGACCAGCCAGCGGTGTGGAACTTACAAATCGAATACCAGCATGGTGAGTGTTAAAGCATTGTTCTGTTTCAGAAGAAGGCGATTTGGGCCAATGTAGACTCAGAGATGTGTTGCGTTCACTGGCAAAGTACAGACTGACCCACCCATTAGGAAGTGCTATGGCACCTATAGTCATATAACCAATCATTGGCCAGATATTCACCATGCTTCCGTGGCAGAGTGGATAGGGAGTTGGACTTGTGACCAGAAGGTCATGGGTTCGATTCCCGGTTGGGTCTGATGGTGGGTGTTGAGCAAACCTACCTCTAACAGGTTGCACAACTCCGAGGGAGTTGACAAGGATATAGGGTGACAAGGATGCCAATGACCTGGGATAAATATGTAAAGTTGCTAGAGCACATAACAGTGAATTGCAACTGTAAATAATCATATTTACATTTACATTTAAATGACATGGTCCAAAATAATTAACAGTAGCACTTTTGATTCCAAAAACTTGAGGGATCACAAAGCAACGGCAATTAAAGTTCCTCAAAGTAAATTGATTTTAATTAAAGAGGTTATGGTGGTAGTCATTCTTCCTCAAGCTACTAACTGCATTTAAAATCTGGATGTTATTTATTATAGAAATTTAGATTGTAATTTTGTAATTTTGCCAATCCCAGGAATAAACACTAATTTTTTAAACATTTTCACTCAGAAATGTTGTAAGTAATCATCTATTATGCATGAAAGCGGTTTCAGTAGTAAATTTTACATAGGTGTATGAATAATTACGCAGTTTTATAAGCTCCACAACCTTTAACATTGAACTATTCCTGTTTTGATAAACGTACATTCACATTCGTGACCACGGGATTTCAAGTGGCAACGTTCAGTAGGATAATGACCGCTAGTATTCTCATTAAAATGTAAAATGTACCTTGACATTTATATGTAAACTTTGAGAAATAGAAGCATCACTGTTTTTATTTGTGTATTTACTTACAATATGAAAGTGTTACGTTATTCATAATTGAGTACAGTAGGTGCAACCACCGCGTTTATCAACGTACGTGTGCCATAGTTATGTGAACGTAATGTACGTCATTCGTTCAAAACCACGGGGTCGTGCGGTGCGTTTTGCTGAATTTTTGGCTGAATTCTGAGTTGAGTTCATAGCCTACAGACCTCGTGCGTTGAAATTTTATCACCTTAAGCCTTTGGGGGTAGGATAAAAATGGGGGGCATGGGTTCAGATATTTTAATGTTGGTAGTCATGGTGGGGAGAGGGGGTCAGAAGTATCAAAATGGAAGTTGTGGGTGGGTCAGAAGTTAAAAATAAAAGAAAAAGGTTGGAGTGGGGTCAAAATTGTGATTCTTGAAATTTTACTGGATTTTGATTCTCGACCTAATTCTGTTAGTTTGTTTTTCATTTATATAATTACAGGTTCTATTGAATCGTCTTCAGCTGAAATTCAAATGGAAGTGCAGTGAACTGTGACTGATTGCCATCCTGGTTTCCCACTGCACTGAGAGAGGAGCTTCCATCCATATGGACAATCTTTGTATACTTGGAAAACACACCTTTCCATTGAAGAAAAACACATGGAATTTGAATATTTTGTGATTTTTTATTTTTTCATTTAAGAAAAACAAAATGGTTACATTATATATGGATTACCATATATTTGTTGCAGTGTTCAGTAATTACCGTAAACCTTCTAATAATGACCTACCTCTAAGCCGCATGTTTGGTCCTGATTAGCCATATTTTACACGGGAAAAAAAGATTCATGAGCAAAGCAGTTTTGACAGTTTTAGGTCCAAGACCACTGTGCTAACACATGTTTGTAGTGCGCATTCAAGGGTATCAAATATACAACACACCTCAAAGTATTTGTTACGTGTGTTGAAGGCTAAACTGTGAAAATAATGCGTAAATAATTGTGAAATGATATCAATACCCAACTTATTTGCTACAAAATTCTATGTATTATTTATACATTTGTACATTAATGACTTTGTGGTGGGGTGTGTGGGTGTCATCACCAAGATCTTTCTGTGTGAAAAGTTGATCTGAAAACAGTTATATTTTTGCATCAAATGTGGAATTCTGGTGTGACTCCAATGTAGAGAAAAGTGACCTAATTCCCACAAACCTCTATTAAGCGCCACTCTACTGAGCTGGCAGGTGATCTGTTAAACCTCTACCTATAAAACATGCCCCCTTCTCTGATTGTGAAACCATTAACATCACGTATTGAGTAGCACAACCAATACTGTTAAGAAAAGCAAAGTACGGTTATTGCGATATGTCGAACCTGTGTTGATAATCAATAGAAGTATGCCAATATTACTATTAATATATTACCACATTACTATTACTATGACAATAGCTGCCAGGCAGTTAATAGAAGATGTACGGTAGTTAGCATTGCCATTCTTAGTTATGTAGCAAGTTATTGCAAGACAGAAATGAATGTTGTAACGTTTGATGGTTATTTGGAAAATTTGATTCAACAACTGTTATGAATATGGGATTGTGGCTTGCTCCAGGGCTATGAATTAAAATGTTAAAGTGGTGAAATATAGCACTTTGATAATAGGAAAAATAATTTGAATCTTCATTGGCCGAGGTTAAACTCAACAATGTAAGATGTTACCATTTGATGAGGGTGATACTTCTTAAATAGTTGTGTAATATTGTTAGGATGATTATTTGCACAGTGTTTTATTTATAGTTTTATGTATGACAATGCGTGTGTAAGATGAAAATTTATTTCAACATCTAATGATGAAACTTAGGATATGCCATTAATTAAAAGATATAGGACATGTGAATAAGATATTAGACAATAACATTCTTGTTTTAATTTTTTTCTTTTGATAGTCTGTCAAGTTAGACACTAGCAGCCCACAGTGAATATTGACGAATGGTTATCTATGCTTTTGTTCTATGTTAAGAAGTGTCTTCTGTAGACAAAGGCAACCGAAAGTATATATAATGTAATAGTTTGGTTTGATAACAGTTTTGTGATTTTATTTTTGTTTTTTGGTTTTTTTGTCCTAGTCTCTGGTACAAGTAAAATTATTTGAATTATGTAAGTGTAATTTTTTGTTGTATAGTTAGAGTAATTAGCATATCATTGATAATAGTGTAGAGGTGTAGAGGTTATCACATTACATCTGAAATCGAATGCTCTGTAATTTAAATACGTTCTTGCATATGTAAACAGTACCATAATGCCATTTGTATCAGGTGATTTTTATGTTGTGGCAAATTTATTTGTATTTTTCCTGTTGTTCTGACTAGCATTGATGCTTTCTTTTTATAAACTGACAATAAATCATGTACACAAATAAATAATTGGTTTATTTTATTTGCTATAGAAACAATGTCCAAACATATTTACAAGTATAAAAAAATATTCAAGGACTACTGTAAAACTTGGATATTTCGTGACTAATTAGATTTTTGAGATTATTTAACACTATGATTTTGGTCCATCATGTACCTACATTACATAGGCTATTAATGTTTTGTGACAGTAAGATTGCGTTTTTACACATACTCACGAAACTTGCAAATTAAATTGTGAGCAAACATTTCAAGTTTTACAGTATTGGCCTGTGGTCAATGTTCACCAATATACATGCAAAACATACAAAGATGTATATGATTGAAAATAACATGATACAAGCAGTATGGGTAATTGAATTTTATACAAATGAAAATTTAGCTCGTTCTTAGTTAATTTAGATATTCCACTATGGCCTTCATAAGGAAAAATAATTACATGATGCATAAAAATCTGCAAAATAATTTTACATTTGCACTAGAATTTAAAATGTAAGCTTCATATATTATGCATGTATATCATAAATACACCATCAATACACTGAGGTTATGGATGTTTGGGTTGCTCTTAGCGGGGATGTAAGAAAAATAAGACCGCTGGTTGAAATGTGATGGGTATTAATTCGCACATATGGTTTAAAAACAAGCAGTACATAACAGATTGATTTACACAAACTAGCAAAATTATTTTACGATGCTGTCTTCACCATGGAGAACGTTTGAAATGTAGACACCTTAAAAATGTCATAAGAAATCCAATGTGCATTCAAATTCCTGAAAAAAGTATTCCCAAGTAATACAAAAAGCTAAAAGCTCATCACATTTTCATGGTCCAATCACAGTGCGTTCAACAGTCTCCATTTAGATGGCCAAAGATGATATCCCACTTAATCAATTATCATCTAGAGTGTGCCTCTCTTATATGTGATGCAAACTTAAGCTTTTGATCAATTACTTTTTTATCAATGACCTTTTTAAAAAAAAGTACCATGCATAGTGAGCTACCATTTTGTATGGAGGAGATAGATAGAGGTTGGGTGGGTGGGTGGGGTGGGGTGGGTGTGTCACAGGAGCAGTGCATAGACTACAATAAAAACCACTGTGCCACTGAACAAACCTACTAAACTCCTAGCATACACTCAGTTTATTCTATTTGAGAATAAACAGACATATATTTATTTTGGTCTATTTAATTTCCTCTGCCTGTGGGGTGATTTGGGTTGGTTGTAAGTGTTTTCTTTTAATCATAATACTCTAGACTCTGTTTAGATGGGGATGGGGTAGAGAGGGTTGGGGAGAGAAGAGGGGGTGGGTGGGGTGGCGGTGGAAGGAAGGGTAGGGATGAGTGGGACATTTAATCTGCTCCGCATGTGTTAACCATGGGTAGCAGTAGCTGGGCAGGGATATTAGAGGGATCAATCATTGCCATATTTAGTACATTTAGTGTGTAAATGGCTGTGACATGTGTTGATGGGAGGACGGTGATGGAGATGTATTTAATCTGTCACAGACCTGTACACTGACGAGAACTGGTTCGAGGGATGTGGGACAGGAGGAAGGATGGGGAAGGAGAAGCATTTAATGTGTTCCAGATCTCATCTGTTTCAACCCGAGCAACGCCGGGTAAACAGCTAGTTTTACTATAAAAAAAACATCGATCTTAGCTCAGCTCTATAAGTCTAGAGGTCACTTTGACCCCCTTTCGCATGATGAATTGAGACCTAACTATTGTCATGCTCGTATACGCCAGGACTGGTGGTCAATTTGCAAATTTCATAGTCAAAACAGACAACCCAGGGGTTCTCTGCTACTTCCATTCCACATCCCCAAGTGTTACAGCCCATGCCAACTGTGGTGATTCCAGAAGCAGTACTGGTGCGCCTACAGGAAGCGGAAACTAAGAAAAGAAGAAGAACTACTTCCGGGAAGAAAAAAAAGTACACCAATATTAACTGAAAATCCTAGTAAAATTCGAAATAACTGCTTAATACAACGTGGAATCGATACTAAAACAGTTGGAATAGATAATTACAATTATATGTTATCATAATAACTCTGTGCTCAGTACAAATCAATAACAATAACCGTACTTGGTGTCATTACAATATTGAATGTCTGATGACTCTAAGCAGAGAAGGGACAATTTTACAGCACGTATGGGTTTTAATAGGCACTAGAAAACTGGGTATCACTGATTTGGCATCCTTATATTTTTCTGGCTTATTTTTCAATTCACATAACTGCAATAATCAAAGAACTGAAATTTATGTTCAAAATTGAGTGATTCTAAATTGGGAGTCTTTTATTTTAGTTAATATGCCTTGCAATAGTTATTTCTTACTCCTTATTCGAACATCCATAATTTGAATTGTGATTATCTTAGGCCCCATAAAAACAATACAATGTTTCTTGTCCCCTCCTGCCTGTGTATAGTGCAGCCTCCTGAACAATCAGATTTGTAATTACAGTTTATGCAGGACTGCAGTGCTGTGATGGAGCTTCTGCTGAAGACGCAGACAGAATGGGACGACATGCCGGAGGATGACCCTCAGGTAACAAGGGCTGCTTCTAGGTGGCATTTACAGTTATTTGCACTGATATTCCACAGCATTCTAAAGACATTCACACATTATTTACAAAAAGAGAAAGAGTTAGCTTGTGAAATAGCCCCAATTTTAGCAGACATGTTCCAGGATTTGCCTTCTATATGGAGAGAGGCGAATATCGATAAGAAAGGGGCAGTAAGTGAGGTTGGTAATTACAGACCTGTGAGTTTGACTTGTGTACCCTGTAAGTTGTTAGAACACATATTGTGCTCCCAAATTCGTGGCCATTGGTTTTTTATCATTCACAAATGTTTGTGTCGCCAGCGTTACAATTTTTTGTCTATTGCACACTTTAAAATAAAGTAAAAGTAAAATTGTTATAATATTCTTTGATATATATATAAAAAATATTGAAGTAAAAGTAGTTGATACTGTTTTTATTTACAATCTTTTAGACTAAATAAATAATTTTGATAATTATTCACTTCCTACCCCATCCTCGATGATCGAGACTAAACTTATTATGTCACAAATTTTTCTAGCGCATTTTTGCTCGTGTTTTTGTTGACATTGTAAGTAACAGAGAAATTCTCAAATTAAAATATATATGAATACCATGAACTGGTGGTCAGTATTATATATCTCATTAGGTTACTTGATACATGTAGATTGTGCATATGTAAACGATTTAGAAAGTTTGAACCGTGTTACTTGATCTTTCAAAATTTTGTGTTATTCAGAATACTTTATAATATGAAATTCACCTATAGAGTATTATGGAAAAAAGTATTATTTCTCGATCCATGAATTTTGCTAAATTGAATTGGAAATAAACCAGATTCTACAGTGAATCATTCCAATTGAATTCTAATGATGATTCTTCTTTTTTGTAGAACTGAAAAGTGCTGTTGGAGAGATCCATTCTTCAGTTCTCAATTGCGCAGAAAAGTTGCGCACTCGTCATATTTGATAAACATTTGAGACACAAAAGTCCATGGGTACTTCCGGGAAGAAACATGATCGAAGAAGGAAGAAGGTAAAGTAAGTAAGTAAGTAAGGATGCAAATATGGCGTCGTTGTCAGACGAAAAATTATTAACTGACATTAAAAAAATGAAAGTTGAGGAAATAAAGCTAGTGTTGAACAAAGTGGGAGTGCCTACCAATGTGATTAAGAAGAGGCTACAGGATCGTGTGATGTAAAGCTTAATGTTTGTCAGCACCCACCATTCAGCAGTTCCTTTTTACAGTAAAGATTGCCGGCCATGTTTGATTTATGCAAATTAGGGAAATTTCCGCTCCATGTATCTTCCTAAACTTTTGATATGTCATTCCAGGGACCTTATTGAAATGTATTGGTTCATCTTTCTTTATTCACAACGCTAAATTTTTTTGAAACATTAACAGTTTCGCCCAACAACTGTTGGCATCTTCAGAATGCTCTTCCCGCGTAATGTCAGGAGGTCAAATATTCCGATCCTGACCGAGGATGGAATCATACACTTGCGAGAGTTGGTGCCCCCCCTTGTCTCTGTTCATAACCTCCTTGCATTCTGAAGATGCCAACAGTTGTTTGGCGAAACTGTTAATGTATCAAAAAAATTTAGTGTTGTGAATAAAGAAAGATGAACCAATACATTTCAATAAGGTCCCTGGAATGACATATCAAAAGTTTAGGAAGATACATGGAGCGGAAATTTCCCTAACCTAATTTGCATAAAAAAAATTAGCGTTGTGAATAAAGAAAGATGAACCAATATATTTCATACCAACACAATGAACACATTCAAGAATAAACTTATTGAAATGTATTGCACCTGTTGATTATTGACGTAGCCGTGCTGTCGTCTGGCTGGTTCCCCGGGTCTGACCGCTGTCCATGTTGTGGTCAAGGTGCCCCTGGAGGAGACCCTCAGCCTCGCCTGGTTCACCGACCTCGCAGACGCGCTCAACGGAACACTACGGTCAGAACGCTGCTGTATTTTCATCGTCGGTTTTCACGGCTTGACCACTCTCACTGCCTTAAAGTCCTTGTTCATACAAACCCGTGGGCCCAGTTGTAGCTTTTATGTGGAAAAATTATTTTCGGTTAGACTTACGTCAAAGACAAAATCAATACTCGCTTTTATCTTACTTATATAGCGAGATCGTATGTTTGGCGTTTGAATTGCCCGCTGGACGTTTTGGCAGTCGGAGTTCTGATTGGTCGGTTTCTGAGCGTAAGTTCCACAGGATTGGGTATGGTTGTATCATGGCTATATACTGCGTATATAGTCGTGAGATATGCCAATGTTGTATTTTGGACATTTCGAAATTCGTTAATATTTTATTATCGTGTGCTGTGATATGATATTTCCCTAAAGAGGATACTTGTGTGTTAAAACATTGGAAATAATATTGTTTTAAATAACTAACTTTCTAACTACTCTAAATTATCCTTTATTTTTGGAATTCTAAAGAATAAAATAAGTCTTCATAACAATACAGAATAAGATTAAACCAGATGTAAAAATTGCAGTCTGTTTCATGATGTCTGGGACACTTGCAGCAGTTGACAAATTCTTTATTATTATTTTTTAATTTTTATTTATTTATATATTTATTTATTTATTTTATTTATTTATTCATTTATTGATTGATTTATTTATTCATTTATTTATTCATTCATTTATTCATTTATTTATTCATTTATCTAAGAAGTAAAAATAAGGGCTATGTGTAGATAATAAAAACAATGAAACAAATACGTCTAATTAGTTAAAAAATTGTAGAAGCGAAATCATAAAGCTTTTTGATGACTAGCAGTGAAACTATAAAAGACACTTGTATGAATATTTTTAATTAAGAAGTAATCACAGTCTGTAAAGTGTTTTTTAAAAGAGCCCAGAGCTTTCCTAAACAATACAATAAGATAATTCATACAATTGCTAACATAGAATTTTGACATGATACAATCTCAATTGAGCTTTATAAAAAGTTCTGCAAACTATATATTGAAAAAATAGTGAAGTTTGTTGTTGTGGAGAATCGCATGTTCTTATTTGAAATTTAGTAAGGTTTATAGTTGAAATAACATTCATAGTACGTTCAGAACCATTTAATTCTGTATCATTCATAATAGTGAAGTTCCCAACTTTGCTCAATCACAGGTTGCTGCAAATTTGACTAAGACCGGCCTTTTGCCCATAACTTCATCAATTTTCATGCTAACTAAAATCTGATTACAGGTTCAAATCTTATTAGGGAAGTCCTTTCCACACGTGCTTTACGATAAGTGATACTTGAAAATGACCTTTAACTATTTAAAGTCGTGTTGCTCTAGATTTACTCTGAACTAATACTGGCAATTTTGATGGTGGTGTCGGGAATGTTTACATTGAATTTTCTTTCTTGAAAGTGGTGACTGTTCTGCAGGTCTGTGCTGGTGCTGTATATAGACAAAACCGGGTGAGTTTGTAACATGAATTACGTTATCAGGTGAGTTCTTGTGGCGTATCACGGCGAGCCTGATGCGCCACAAGAACAAGTCCTGATAACATAATTCATGTTACACAACGAACCAAGTTTTGTATCTATCATTCTTTTCTAAACAATTACAACACTGTTTTAAAAAATGTGAAAAAGTAGTCCGGCTGAGTACAAGCATAATAACCATGGTATCACCCTCTTCGAAGAGGCGTGATAACCCTCTCCGGGCTATCGGGTATTTCTGGATCATGATAACCAATGAAATTAGATGAAAAAGAATGATAAATTGTAGGCTTAATTATAGAATTCACTACCAAAAAGTAGTCCGGTTGTATTTGCTGGGGTTTCAGGGGGCAGAGCCTCGTGATATGTTGAAATATACTGCAAACTATATTCAACAATAATCATGATTAATGTTAATACTAATGCTGATTAGCAAACTAATGAATATTAATATTACAATTATGATATTAAATATATTTGGTAGTGAATTCTATAATTGTTCCAAATTGTATTATTCTGCAGGTCCATCTAAGCCAATCAGAATGCAGGACAGAGTCACGTGTCACAGATAGAGTGTTATATTGCCTGTCTCTATCCACAGGTCCGTGCTGGTGCTGCTGCTCCCCCCGCCGCCCCCGCGCCTCGCCTCCTCGTTCTCTCCGCGCCTCGCTCCGTCCCGCCCTCGCCTCCCTGCTGCCTGCGGTCAGAGACACGCTCGCAGACCGCGGGGTCACGGTCACAGCACGGCAGAGGTAGTCACCGTGACCACTGACCACTCACTGAACGTATGGCAGAGGATGTCAACCCACGGCAGAGCTAGTGACTGCTCAATGATACACTGACCGCATGGCAGAGGTAGTGACTGCGCAGCAGAGTTAGACTGACCACTCACTGACCAGTTATTGACCACTCACTGACCACTCAGGGATCACAAATTTGATCGTTATCTCTGCGCTTCCACAGACAGGATCGTATGATTGTGTTGTCTGGTGACGGGGACTTTATGACACAATACGTGGGAAGTTTGCAGCAAGTCGCAGTGGAGCCATCGTCATATCTCACGGCTATATACGCAGTTGATATGAACTATAACTTGTAAAGGCAGCGTGAGTGATCAAGCCGTGGAAACCGACAATGCAATGGAGCACTGATGTCCCAGAAAACAATGTTGTGGTATACTTTGTCACGTGCTGCCACCTAGATGCAGACATCCACAGTGACGGATATTGACAATGTGCGAAAATATTTAGCCTTCGTTTGAAAATGGATGCATTGTAAAATCAGTAATATAATTTTCATGAAAGGAATCCAATGAGTATATTTTTTAAAATTGACTATGCTGGAGGAAAGTGTGCGAAATCTTGAGTATTATTGTGGCTGTGACACAGGAAACTTTGAGCTGGTCACTGTGTGCAAAAGTTAGAATATTTATCATGGTTTTGTAGTTAAAAAATAATTTCTCAGTTCTTCATTTTTTTTGGAGAAAATTATTAACGTTTTGTCAGGATTTAGATATGTAGAAAATTTTCCGTCTCTGTGATTTTCAAATTTTTGGAATATGATTCGATTTGTAGTAACTTTTTTGAAGTATCGTTGTTTTCTCTGTGTGTGTTATAGGAAAATTTCAAAATATTTAAAAAATGTAAATTCCGATTCTTTGAAGTTTTTATAATGTCATATTTTAACAGCTATTTTAATTAAGTGGGACCAAAGTATGTAATTATATTGATAATTCTGTGTATAATGATATACGCAACATATGAACACTATTTTTAAAATGGGACCAAATTATGCTCAGAAATGTTTGTATTGTGCTAGATCATGTTGTGGTTTAACTGTGACAGCATGTAGCTTTATTTGTGTCATTTTGCAGCCAAGATCATGGTTTATTTTCAGATAATTTTTTATTGCAAACCGATAAACATGTAACTCAAATTATGGACAAGTCAAGCAAATGTCACTTTTCCTGCATGTTACTGTGTATTAATTACTTTGATAACGTGAAATTTGGGACAACTGAAACTTTTAGTCCCTCCTTGTCAAGTTTGAGTACGAATGCATTATGTTAAGAACTGTGTGAATGATCCATTTGGTATTTTTAATTTGTTTGTATGTTTGATGTTTAACTGGGAAGTAGATGTCATTAACAGTGGTAAAATGTCGCGTAAACAAGCGTTTCAAACCATGAATGATGTGTGATTAAACTACTATGATAGTGGGTCTGTATTGTTTTGATATCTTTTTAGTCTTATTCTGTAGTGTTTTGGAGACTTATTAGTGAATGATTTAGAATAATTAGGAATTTAGAAATATGCAATTTATTTATTTAAAACAATATCTTTTCCTACATTAACACTTCAGGGAAATATCATAACATCACTGTACAAAATAATAAAATACAAACGAAATCTAGTCTAAAAAAATGCCAGTGACAATAAATCTAGTTATTTGATTGTAGGTTATAACAGCAAGATATCCATATTTACTGAATCATAGTATATGATTCAGTAAAATTTGTGATTAGATGATTGAGGTGAATTATAAAAGATAAAAGAACTTCTGTATTGGTTTTATGAATATTTTATTGAAATTGATCAATAGTTGTATCACTATTTAAAGACCTTTGCTCTGTATTTTATTATGCGACTAAAGATTGTAATGAAAAACACACCATATGATTCTTACGAAATCTCAATGTTGACATACAACTGTGTAGATTGATCGATTGAATTTGTGAAAATTCTTTTCACGTACTGTCTGAATATTTTCGAACATCTTTCCATTGTTTGAGACTTCCTTCCGTCGGTAAGCGGCCCTGACAAAAAGTATAAGGCCCTAAATTACGTTATTATTGAGAACTCACTAAAAATAGCAGTCCCACACAGACGTCTTCATTAATCAACTACATATTTTATTAATCAGCTTTATATTTTATTACCAGTACACCACTTTTTTATTATGAATACTTTTTATAACTGCTTATTTTGTGTACTTTTTATTCATATTATATTGTTTCATTTCGTTTAAATGTTTCGTTCCTCCACCAACTTTGGAGCAAATCATATAATATATCTTTAATATCTTTACATTTCTGTACAACTTATTTACATAGCAATTTTTACAGTAATAGAATATGGTGAACTTTTTACAATTTTACAATATGAATGTTAATTAACAGTAATACTAGTAGAGGTCTAACAGTTAAAACAGTATCTACATTTTTAAAAATTTCTCTAAACCTTAACTAAACCTTGATTGCTAGCTTTTTGCATAGTTCACTGTGTATATTAAAAATTATTGTGTTAATTCTTTAACTAGTCACAATTAAACTTCAAGGAAATGCACATATTTATCTTCTCTGTCATCATTTACACTTTTCGTCAATAATCACAATGCAAACAATAAAAACCGGTGCCGTTATTATTTCGTGCCCTGAGCATGCGCATTGACACGGAAACGTGTGTCTGAAAAACAAAATCACAACAAAATAAGTAAGTTATTTCTATTTTCTGACTAGCATTCGTAATAAATTGGTTGGATGACGTTACTAATAAATTATGCATTGCTATCTCTGAGAATGACGATTAACAAATACGATGTTTAATCGATTTGACAACCAGAATCGCGGCAAAACGTGCACGATTAGCGATAATGAAAGCAGATCTTCACACATGATTGACCTTTATTTTATACTAAACGGTATGTTATGACATATACGCTCTGGAAAGTTACTTTCAATAAAATTACCGTGCCAAATAAAGCTAACTTTGTTGGTTGAAAACAAAATTGAGTTCGCTTAAAGTCCCATATGGGCCCATAAACCTAAGCCCCTTGCCTTGGAGCAGCGTCGCAAAATCCAACGCCTAACTCTCATGTACAAGATAGTACATGGGGAAGTGGCCGTGACACCGGACCAGCTTGGTCTTGTCAATGCTGACAGTAGGACTCGTGCGTCACACTGCCATAAGTTTCGTCAGTGCTCCGGAAGAACTGGCTCGTTCCTCAATGTGACGGTAAAAGAGTGGAATATTCTTCCCGCCAATGTGGTGGAGGCTGACTCATCAACCAGCTTCAAGAGTCCGCTGTCTGCACAGCTGGGTTGAACCAGCACGACTCACCTGGCGCAATGAGCTCTTGCTCTCTGCCGGTCTTGAACTAGAACTAGAACTAGCCCCGAACCTTAAAGCCCATGTTCGATGTTAGACCCACTGCTGCCAGGGGCCTTTATACGTGAATAGACTGTACATATGAGGCGGGGGAGGCAGCTGCCCCTGATGTTTTGGGGAGATTTTTTTTGTCAACCCTGATTAAAAACTGAGCTTTAAGATATTTGTTTTTAAAATTACTTCTCTGCTATGAAAAGAGGTCTAAATAAAAAGAATCTTTTGGGGGCACATTCCCCTCTAGAAAAGCTGTTTGCCAGCATCCTTGTCCAACATAATTCGACTCTTAACGTTTGCAATCCTGACTGCAGCCCTCTATAATACATGTGAAAGTTGTGTAAAAATATGTCAACTGAGTGTGATTGTGTGTGTTTTGGTTTTAGGTCGTCCTGGCAACAGAGTGACCGGTGGCGCCGCCTACAGCAGCGACGAGGCGACACCAGCCGCAGCCAGGTGACAATAACGCCAATCTTGTTTCAAATATTAAGACAATTTCATCATGTGTTTATGTCAAAATGTCAAAGACAAAATATTTTCATTATTTGAACCGGATGAAAGGCTCATACTCACATTAGTGTTGTTGTGGATAGCTAATAGTGTTATGAAAGAAAATAGAAAAAAAACAACAACAGCCGAATCGTGCGATTGGTATTAGAATATTTATTAAATCCTCTACGATTAAATCTAGTCACTGTATATCAAATTCTATTTTTGTGAACTGGATGGATAAATTATGTTTGTAATACTCATCTTGGCCACCCCATGCATGGAACTGATATTTTTACGCACTTTTTAAAGCTTTTTTTTTACTGTTCTTGTACATAGTTTGTATACATTTCCTTTTCTCAGGCTGTAATATAGCTGAAATAAATCATGTCTATGTCTAATAATAGTGTACTGTCATACTTGAAAGTTCAACTAATTTTCAAAGAATAGGAATAAAAATTAAAGTGTATAAGATTTTGCGCTGTACATGTAAAATGCAAATTGATAATGATGTACAAAAAATATTCTAATCATGGTTGGGCTATGAAGTTTTTCTAAAATACATTATAACGTTAAATTATATTATAGTAGTCCGAAAAAATCAATGTGTTGTCACTTGTACTCTGCAGTATGGAGAAGGAGCAGCAGCAGCAGCAGCAGCAGCAGCAGCAGCAGCAGCAGCAGCAGCAGCAGCAGAAGGCTTCTGACCAGACAAATGCCAAGAAGAAGAAAGGCAACAAGAAAAACAAGCGAAAAACTTCTGAGGTGTGTACAAAAATATGTCGCCAGTTCAATACAGAACAGGCACATGGCTTCGTACTCTGCCTCTTGGAATATTAATGTGCGTCTCTATTTCTTGCTATATATGTACTCAATCCATTTATAGCTGTGCTTTATCAATTACTGGAACTATTATGACAACTATTTGTTTATTAGTTAGTTATTTAGTTATTCTCTGCCATCTTTTTAACTTATTTTAAATTTATATAATAAACCATTCCTATAATGAAATACTTCTGAAGAAGTTTGTAGTCAGGAGCTCTTTTCATGTATATATTAAACTGCGTGCAAAGTGTCTCTCTCGAAGGGACTAACATCTTATGTGTAGAACCCAAATATTTTGAATGTGGCGTAAAGGAGGCCATTAATATCAGGAAACTCAAGCCCTCACTAAATAGAGATGGGGGTAGGTACCAGCTTCCTTCCATCTGGATCAATGTCCTCACCCGAGAGGGGGAGGGAGGCGCGCAACCCGGGAATCTCCCGAGGTCCCAGTGACGACGAATGACGTCAATCACTGTGAACAAGATGGCGGATGCTGCTGAAAGCTTAGTGTATGAACTGATTATTATCCTTGTTTAGAAACTATTGTTGAACTTGTATATAAGTCAAGTAGCCATGTGCAAATTCACATGCGTGTCCTATCTCTATTTGGCACGGCTGCAAGAAGAGGTGGTTCTGTTGAACACTCAGTGATAGAACGGCAACTTGCCATAAAAACCTACGAGTCAAATAGTTGGGTATGGTATGTTCAGGGCTGGCTCGTGTCTTAGGGTCGAATAATTGAACTGGTTAAATCCGAGTCTCACCCTCAGCCAGTTGGTTACTTGTAGTGGACAACTGATCAGAGGTGAGATGGTAGGACAGAGACCTAGGCCGACCCGTGCCCTTACTTACTTACTTACTCACTGGTGAAACATTTTACAATTTATTCAAAATATCTTGTGTTAAGGATTTTAATGATGGTTCTAAAAGGTTTTGAAGGATGAAATACGTGTCAAAGTATGATTGACACATGTTCTAGTTGATTAAGTCGATATTTCAGAAAAATAGGTGAGAAATCATATGTTTTTATTATCACATGAACGATAATAAGGGCCGAAGCTATGAAATCAGCTCCTGTGTAAGTGGTATACATGATGCCTTGATAACATTTGTTCAGGAATAAATATGTCTTTTCTGTTATGTATAAACATTTTCATTCATTACAGGAAGAAAAGTAAATTTGAGGCGTACGACCCAGTTAATTCAAGATACATTATAGTGGAAGAAAAGCAGTTGGCAGAATTATTTTTGTGTATTTTTTGTAAAGTTTGTCACTCACCATGCAGCTATACGGAAGTAACTGGAGATTTTTCTTATTATCACACTTTGAGACCATAATATTCTACATATTTTAAGAAATCTATCGAATACTCCCCAGATCAAGATTAGCAATAATGCTCTTTATTATCGCCCTACCTGTCTGCTAACATATCGTTTATCGAAAGGGCTATATTAACAATATGCAACAACGATGCGCGCTTGACTAAGGCTGATTCTCTGAAACCAGCATAATATGCATAAATTATGATAATGAGCTTTTGTAGCGCTACTCCTAATCGCATCGCAGTATGGTCGGTGTTGACCTGTTTCGGTGTGTAATAAAGGCTAATCATTGATTAGCCTAGTCAGTCGAATGTAACGTTAAATATTATTGGTAGTTGCGCCATCTGTTAGCCAATCAGATGGCGCAATAATTAGTTTGTTCGATGTCAGAAATACGTCATCATTTCTCGTGTGAGCGTGATTTATGATGACGAAATGCACATCGATATGGCGGATGTTACAAATTTTATTAGGTATTTTTTACATTTTTCTTAAATTACATCGTGATTTAAACGTGTTAGTGTTTAATCGTGTCGGATAAATTTTATTCGTTCGATTAGGTGGCAATAGCATTCTTTTACAAGCCGTTTTTTCTGCGATAATCGTGTTTTTGCACATTTCATGTGCTGTGCCAAGTCAATCTCTAATGAAATTGTTAAATGTAATAAAGTCGGCGAAGCCGAGATAGCGGCGCCATAGGCGCCGCGTTTGCGGTGCCGCAGGCGCCGCGGGGGGGTGGGTGCGGGCGGAGGGACACCCCCCTCCTGCGCTTGGGGGCGAGGGGGATCTCCCCCCGAAAATTTTTGAAAATATGATGCATTTTTCTACAATCTAGACTAGAGCTACTATTTGGCATAGACAGATATCTACATAGTGTTTCGCGATATTAATTCAAATATTACTTATATATGCCATAAGATAATACTTATTATATATCTGGAATGTACATCATGTAATGGAATCATAATATTAATGAATGTGTGATATCTGCTCTGTATCCTTTTAATGCCACAATTAAATAGAAAATATTAGAATTCTGGTATGAAAAGTTTAAGCGCGTGCGATGAAATATTAGACCCACAAAAAAAGTGGTGTATCCAAAACTTGACTGAAACCCCCCCTCGCTCGAAATGGAATATTGTTCCATTTTTGCGAAGGGTGACAAAATATACATCATCCCTTACTTATATTTTCGTAAGATAAATATTACTTATGAGTCATAAAAATTATATGATCTATGGTGAACGTAGACCAGTAGGATTATGGATTTATTTGTCTAGAAATTTGGTTATGGCTGATGAAGTTTCTTTCACCTTATGGAAAATGTCCTCTACATATAATTCTAAGAAATTGAGTCTTAATTAAGGGAACTGAGGGCGGGAATAAACGTTCGTTGCTAAATTTTGAGGGCGTGGAGGCCACTATCTAGTTTCAGGAAGTTTTGCTGTAATTGCAGGTCTTCTCGGCTCGCCCCGTAACTGCCTACACTCTATCTTGGCCTTGCTGGACCGCGGAGTGGACCAGAGGACCGGACCGTCATGTCTGTATCTCACACCCACCTACACCCGGCAGGCTTATCACCTGATTTATAGGTACGTTCAACTGAGAGCTCACTTTATTAGGACTGCCAGCTTGTTAAAACTCTAAAATGGTCATAGTCGCTACTAATTGCAGCCGAATAAAGCACAAAATCAGCTAAACTTTGTATACCATGATGGATGTGTGATTTACGTGAATGCAATGAGAATAAAATTAAAATCAGACATCCATTTTGGTATATTTGAGTGTATTTTAGGCTTTATTCTAGGCTGCAATAGTTGCACCGTTTACTACATCTAAAGGTTTATTGTTAGCAAGTCATTAGATTGTTAGACATTGGTACGATGAAGTCCTTTATTGGGTTCTAATAGATTCCTTTTATAATTGCCGCTTTTTATGATTTCATGATTATATTATATTCTGTTATTATTCTCGTTTCTAATGAAACAATATCCGCAAATAGGTAATCATTTGAAAAAAAAATATTTCAAGTAGTAAACATCTAAGACAAATAAAACCAAACCGCTTTGTATGTTGCATAAAATTGATTTAAAATTTCGATTTTAACATATTTTAAATTGCTGTTTTAATGCATTTTAAGGTCCTATAAAATTAGGATTTTTATCAAAAGCTTTCTTGTATGTGGCAAAGATTTTAAACAAAAATAAAGATTTTCCAATGTTCTGTTCAAGAATATCTCAAGGGGTTAAGTTGGCACGCTCTTAGAGATAAGTATGTTGTTTCAGACTGTGTGCCAACCGAGAGACACGTGCCACCGGACGATGCGCTACCTGCGCACCACCCACGACTTCCTGTACAAACATCTACAGCACGTGCCCTGATAGAGGTTCAGTATTGCATTGTACTGAATTTTACTGGTACTAGTGATGCTCAGAAGTCTACTTCCCTACTTGAACAAGCAAAGGAGTAGTTGTGTGGTCTTGATAACTATGCATCACGAAAAAATCATATCACATGATGATCAAAACAAATCTGCCACACTTGAATGGGCAATTTGCATGTCAATGCCAAACATTATATTAGTAGATTTTGTATATGGCAGCATCTCTAATCTCTATTATGACATGAGTTATCATATTTTGACGTAATATTTTCTATAAAGGCACAGTAGTAACCATGATAAATGCGAAAAAAACGTCACAAAAACCTCATAAAAACAAGAAAACATCCTGAATTGTATTAGGCACATTAAGTAGGAATTCAGTGATTACTGCACTCATTTACGTTGTCATGCAAATGTTATCTACATTTATCTCAATGTATATGTAGTGTAGCCAAGTTGAGGTTTGTATAAAATATGTAAATCTGTAAGGTTAAAAAAGAGCATACATGTACAATATAGTCATCTTTAATAAAATTGATACCACTATTTGCTAAATTTTAATCCAGTGAAAGACGTGAATGAGATGACACTCCTCAATCAGCAGTCATGGTTATTAAAAACAACGGCCATTGAACTTCGCTTGACATCTTCCAACCGACAAAGATCTCATACACAGCGACTTCTCAATTTTCTTCTCCACGATGGACCCATGCTCAGTAATAAGGGTAGGTCATATAAGTAAAAGATCATGTAAATACTGGCAATGATTCGGGATTGTACGGAGAGAGTATTGAAAACTCACTGGAAATCATAACTTTATTGCACCACTTGTTGCTCAGAAAAGTTTGCACAACCACAAAGTCCAACCCCTCTGTGGGTCCTTGTTAAGTAGCTTTTGTGTTTCCTTGTTGATTGTCCTAACCTTTGATGAAACATTTGGTGTGGAAATATAACTTAAGTTTCTAGTAATTTTAACGCTTTTTATTGATGTCTTTATTGAATACTAAATGATAGTGCTATGTAGTAAGCAATGCTTTTGAGTCTTAATTTTATTTTAAATTTACATGTTTAAACATGTGAAAAGTAATTTTGAAGGACATTCTGTTACCGTATAATTTGATGTATTGAATAAAGATAAATGAATGAAATTAGCCTGGCAGTCTTAATATGTGCTTTCCAGCTGTTAACGATTTCATTTTCTAATTATAATAATTGTAAATAGAATTTATAATGTTTGAAAATGAACGTTTAATGTACAAAGCAAAGATTATTTTATAATGTAGTGTGAATTTTGCTTTGTTAATATACACATTTTAAGCATTTTAAGTGTGTTGTGCAGAATTAGGTGCAAGATTTTATTGCTAAAGTTTGCTTTAACCCGTTTGTGCAGTGCTAGGTCCGGACGGGGTTTATGAACCCGATTATTCCCAATACGATGCAGAGTTTTCTCTGTTCAACACAACCTCACAAATGCAGTTTCAGCAGGCAATGACAGGTACATAATTAACTAGTGTACACTTGTTTCATCATCATTACTCTTTTTGTGTACTTTCGTTTGAAATTATTTGCATACATGCATTTATTGTTTTTATGAGTGATTAATGCGGTGTAATGAATTATGGCTGTTTTGTTCTGAAGTTATATGCTTAGATTGAGAGAAAACTTAAAAATTTTAATTCAATTTTTTAGGAAGCCACTCCCGGCGTAAGATTCTTGCTCTCTTGGATTCCATCTCACTAAGCCAAGAATATCCATCAACTTTGGAGCTGGAATTTTTTAATCCAAATTTAGTTCAACAAGCAGTACAAGGTAATACATGTATTTAAAATAAAAATGGGAGTTTTGTATCAATGTTTGCAATGTCTGTAAGCAAGCAAATCTATTGTCTAAAAAAGTGAATGATAATGTAAAATATATATTAATTTGGTAACTGTTGCAAATTAGTGGTGACCCTGAACCACAAGCAGTTTTTAATAGTGTGGCTGTCCTGATTTGTGTGTACTGTCCAACATTTCTTAGGGGACACTAAATCACTGCAGTAGCCTTTGATTGGTCTCACAAGATGACTGGTGACTATGGTGATGATGATTTTAATGTAAATACCATTCCTTTGACAGGTGTAGTTCTCACTTTTTCCTCACCAGAGTTACTATCTGCCACACTGGTTAGTCCAGTGAACACAACAAAGATGTCAGTACAATCCAATATTGCATAGTAAAATTTAAAATGTGTTGTTCGATCTGGTAGTGAATATTGGAAGCAATCATAGGAGGGCACTATTATGAATCTCAGCTGCTAGCCAGTACCCAATGCCATTGTCTTTTTTTTTCAGCCCAAGAAGAAACGTCTGAAACTGGAGTGGTGTTGTGTAATGTCAAAGAAATGCATTGGGTGCTGATGGTCGAACTGAACAACGCAGTTACCTCCACTGGTCATAGGCCACACATCCTGCAGGTACCGTAACTAGCTGAATATTAACTAATGTGCTCACAGCAAGTCCATGGAGCAACATTTTCTATCATAACTAAGAAAATGGTAGGCCTACTGAATATCAAAATAAAAATTATAGGAATGATTAGCTATTTTTTTTGTCAGATCTACATTATAATCTTTATTATTCTGATTGG
This sequence comes from Streblospio benedicti, assembly GCA_019095985.1. Classification (NCBI taxonomy): domain Eukaryota; kingdom Metazoa; phylum Annelida; class Polychaeta; order Spionida; family Spionidae; genus Streblospio; species Streblospio benedicti. The sequence continues at coordinate 8,357,527 of CM032661.1, read as the reverse complement.
TTTACTTAAGAGTCAACACTTACATGAAAAAGGCATTTTTATCACTTTCTGTGAGAGACATTTTAATGAAGCCTAAATCGGGGATTTGGTCCAATGATTAGGACAGCAATGTTTTAATTTGCTTACACATCATCATGGCTAGTCACTCAAATGATGCAGTAATGTGTATGCAAATAAAAAATATAAACAAACTATGCTGTTCTAATCATGGTGTTCTAAGTTGTCCAACATATGAAAATAAACTTCCTTAAAATGATCATCTATTATTTTAAGATCCTTATCCTGTTTTTTAATGATTTCTAGAAAGAAGATAATCAAATTTTCAAATCAACTGCTTTATCGATAATGGCCTTAAGGGGGAAGCCCAGAACATTTTTTTACTTTTCTAATTTTTAGTTAATATAGATGATTTTCATAATCATTGGTATAATATGATTTAAGAATTTTTCTCAATTTTTTTCAAAAGTGAAAAAAAAAATTAAAATGTTTTTGAAAGGCATTTTTTGTGAAATAATGACCACATTTTTAGGTACATATACTGAACCACTGATAGTGTGTCATTAGATAGAAACACATCTCTTGTACAGAGGAGATATTTCTTTAAATCGCACCAGCCTTAGAATTTTGAAATATATCCTTTTAATGGAAAAATAGTAATTTCAAATATGACTCTAGCTTTTATGACAGATATTACAAAATGGCCATTCCCAGCTCATTAGTAGTTCATTATGTGTGTGAATATTCATGAAGGAGATTAGGACTACTTTTGGTAGGCTCCAGAAAAAACATCACATCATACTGATAAAAAATATAGCAAAATTATATACATCATGATAAGTTGATTCAAGGAATAAGCACATATCTTTAACTTTGTTTAGCATATAAAGAGCAATAAAAAATTGGAGGATGATAATTATCAAACCCAACAAACCAATATGTGATTCATTGAAATGTTGGTAGCCTCACATGAGACTTTATTAATGCCTCACTGGACTCTTGTTTTGGTTTTTCTGTATTATTCAAGTGAAATAGTCTGGGGGATTATGAAAGCCATTAAGTAGTACAATGAAATACAGTAGAACCTATCCCATGTGGAGACCTTTGTAAAAAATGAAAATTGTCCATGTAAGGCAGATGTCCTGAACAAAGAGGTTTTTAATATGGCATTGAAGTAATTGAAGAAGAGAAATGTGTCCATACAATACGGGTCTCCTAAATATAAAGGTGCCTACATAGACAGGTTTCACTGTACCTTGGACCTTCTTTCAGCATCAGCAAATACTACTACTGCGTATTAATTTCATAATATGAGAAATATCAAGAAATTGCATAAATAGTTTTCTGTTGAATTAACATTTTATAAAGAGAGGTTGTAGATACAGTTATCATCCAATCAATGGAATAAACATCTTTGTTGTGTCAACACTTTAAAAATGGATTGACAACATTGGATTATGGCATAAACTTGGTAAAATCTTGTACCTATTGTAATATCGTTCATGACAGAAGAAAACACAATCTCAAATATGGATGTTAGAAAATTTTCATCAATTGTTTGAATACAAGGTCACAAAATGAAAAAAGAAGGCTGGTACGACGTTGATAAATAATCTAAGATAGAACCACAGAATTTACAGAAGTGACGCATGGCTGACGGTTTCTATTTATGTACCTAAAGATATGCCTAAATTTCTGAACATTTTGTGTTTAAAAAATATTTTAAAAAATTATTTTTTGAAAAATAAAATTGTTTATGTGGTGGGGCTATTTTTTGTAAATGAGTGATGTAAAAATCATGACTCTGAGAATTTTTTCCCTAATTGATGAAAATGTACTAGGCTTCCCTCTTAATTTACAGTGTGCCATTTCATTTGCTCCTATGATTAGGAGTTGAATCGGTTTGGAATTGAGTTACGCCATTTTGAGGACTTTTTTAACAATGCTCTTTGGGTGTTATATATTTTTAATATGCTCAAAAACAAACACAAAACTTGTTGCTCAAACTTTCTGATAACTTGAATTTATTGCTTTCTCCCTTCATGTTTGACAGTACCAACATTTCATCTTCGTATTTTTTTTTTACTTTTTTAGGAAATCTCACAAATTTGTGCAAACATCGTGGAGAGAAACGCATGGAGAGAAGCACTGCATGTGAAACGGCAAGCCCTGGAATGGTGGCGTCAGGTGGTCGAGATCATCCTCACAGCATGTCCCACTAACCTCCTGTGTGGTGACACAACGTCCTCCTGGAGCTGTTGCAAGATCTACTCATCAAGGTGATTCTCTTTTTTTAAATTTTTTTTTGTTTTCACAAATTTTCCTCGTATTTGTTTTTTTTATTTCTATGCTTGTTTTTTTTAGATTTGCCTACAATTTTATTGCAATTAAAAAAATTTTACTAATTGTTCGAGCATTGAAGTAGAAAATATTGTGAAAATATTCCTATATTATTTGTATATACATTGTGATTAAAACGATGTTTTTTTCATTTATGATTCAAATTTGTGTGAGATAGCCAACCATGTATTCGCTATTCAGTTTGTAATTGAAGTATTTGTAACTTTGTTCTTGAGGGCAC
>CM032661.1:8282477-8350139 GCA_019095985.1 Streblospio benedicti | reverse complement strand
AAATATTCACATTTTTATGGATTATGGATAAACATATACTCATGTCACAACTATAGTTCTTTATACAGCTTAAGAGGAAATTAAATATGCTCATTTGTTTTTATATTTCAGAAGGAGGTTCAATATTCAAATTCAAAACTTTTATCATTTTTTCTTATTTCTGTTGTATACAAAATTAGGTGGAAGCGCATTGTAGTCAAAATATTGCGTTTGTATCCTGTATTGCATCAAACATTCATCTCTTGTTATGAAAAACAAGCTTATAAATTACACCTTCCTTCAACTAAAGACAATAAATAATATATTTTCACAGCGATTAGATTTTAGATTTTTTATTTTACTGATCAGAGGAGCGTTATCATAAAAAAGAAGACAAAAGAAATTTCACTGTAATCAGAGAAATAAACCAAATGAACAAAGCAAACCCATGATACAAGTAAATACCACTAAAATGATGCATTAAATACAAACAATAATATTAATATCTTACTCCATATCACTTTTAGTTATCTTACTTTAAGAGATAGTTCACCTACCAAAAGCTGACCACACGAAAACGTTGACAAGTCATCTGCGATTTCGGCCAAGATTTCATCCATATTTCCCTCTGTCGCACAAGAATGCAAAATCACGATCGGGAAGCCGCGACTCCATTTATATGGGTCGTTATCGCAGGTTGTTTGACGTTGGGAAGGCTATCGAAAAATTCCGTGTTTACATACGATCAAACCAGCCTCGTTCATCCACAGAGTTAGCATGACAAAGCCTGATGATCGTGAATGCTGGGTAAGGCATGCTGACATTGTGTTTTGAGTGACCAGCCATAATGCAATCCAAATAAGGACAGTTATCTGACCTGAGACCAAATGTGACATCTTCACACCTGTTGTTTTGGCTTCTGATAATTTTTCCTAACAAGCTGCTGACTTCTGCTAGCTTCTACACAAGTTAACAAAGTTCTAGAAAACATTACAAAACTATCAAAGTGCTTTTTGTGACTATAAAAAATCTGAAATTACTGATTGCATTTTTGGACTACAATTACAGAGTCTAGATTGATGTCTTTCCAAACGGTTTTGTATGTGTTATATAACACTTTGCTGTATGACAGATGACTGAACAGTGGTAGAGCATCTAACAAAACAATTATAAAGCCATAAGAACTCCTATTTAATAATAGATACCTCAATTAATGAAGTAAAAGATAATAATATTGATAAAAATATGTTCCGACACACACATGTATTTGACATTATATTAAAATAATCTACAAAAAAAAACTTATGACATTTTCTTCTTTGTGACAATCTACTTGACATCATCAATAACATTCAAAGGTTTTCTTGCATTCAGTATATAAACTTCCATCTCATTAACATTCATAACAATCCATATACGGTTTCATGAAAATTTGTGCACGCCAAGAGCCGCCCGTATTTTTAATGTGCATCATTGACAATAAATGAATTCCATTAAATAAAGTCTAATGAATAAATAAATAAATAAAATGGTACCACTTATATTTTGTTTATTTATTTATTTTTCATCATTTTATTCAATAATAATAATTAAAAAAATTTATTGCTTGTGTCCTACATTCATGGTACCTTGAAAACTTTGTATTTCATATTTAAACATCATTAAACTCAACATCAACCATTCAAAGAATTCTAAAAGATTAAATACATTTCTAAATAAATCCATACAGGGTTTATTTATGTCATGACAAGTATTTCTACGTTTGTATCCAGCAGAATCACACACTTCTATAACAAAGTCACATCACTACACAAGATTATCACTGGACCAAGTTACATAACCTCGCTCATGATGATGTGTACCCAACCGCACTATCAAAATCAGGCCACAAAACAAAAAGTGAAGTCATTAATGGTTACCTCCAATTGTAAAAACATCAAATGCTCCATTTTTTTTTCAAATCCCACCATCTGACAGCAAATCGCACTGACCTTTAACTGCTAATGCGAAGATCATAATTTTATCTCTAATTATCTTGATTTGTTTATTTCCGCTACCGATTCGATGGTCATGAAGCCAACGATTCTCGACCCACAGCCGGGGGACGTTATGACACAGGAGGCGGCAGCAAGAAGCTTCCCATACTACTCTCACTGAATAGTTTGTTGACTATTACTTTGGCAGAATAGTGTGTTTACTATGGCTGAACAGCAGCAGAGCTTCCAAAGTAAAATGCCTTAATGCCATTGGTCTAAAAAGTTGCATGTTGACTAAAGAAAATACATTATATTAGATTTAATGATTTTATATTTTCAAAAACTCTGTTTTGTGTGGATGTATTCTGGTTTTTCTGCATCCAGCGTCAGCCCCCAGTGATACTGTGCACGGTCACTGCTAACATTCTGATACTTCTAAACAGGGTAGTAAATCTATATAAATAAATTATTTTTATTGGATAATTTTCATGATATGAAATTAACGATAGGATTATATAAGTATCTTTTACCCACTTTGACAAATTAAGAAGGAAAACGTTAGGAGTGGAATTCTGGGATTGGGAATAAGAAAGATGCCAACTTAGGAAAGTTACCAACTTTGGAGAAAGTTAGCAACTTCCTTGAACAGGTTTTGAAAATATGAAACGGGTGATTAATCGAAGTTGGCAACTTTCCTAATCACAATTCACAATTCCACCGTAGATGTTCAAAGAACCTGTCACTTTTTACAAGGCACAGAATACTGATGTCCGCACAGCAGAGAGTGTACGACGTCAGGACTGTTTGGTCAGATTATAAAAAAGTAACAAAAAAATAAAAAAATATTCAAAAAAATTTAATATACATGTATAATCTATTTTACATACAGAATTGAGGTTGCCATAAAATATTTAATCTATATTTCTAATTTTTTATGTACATGTATATAGTGTATATTTATATTGTTTACAATGGATAACTTATATAGTATATCTTATCTGAAATAAATTTATCTTTGTTATGATTATTATTTTGAAGAATCGCTGTTGTAAAATAAAATTGCAAAATAAAATTCTATGAACCAGTGATTTATAAATTCTATTTTTGATACAAATCATGATTTTTACCATTTTTTAAATTTGTTATAGGATTTGAAAATGAACGGATCAGTTTAGCAATTATTCTAAATACATTATGTATGATAAATGTATATTCATCCAACCTTTTGGATAAAAATCGTGGATTTGATTATATTTTATTATTTGGTCGAAAAATTTGCGAGTCGTTTGGTTGTAGGATAAAAAACAAAAAATTCATAAAAGTCACTAAAATTAAAATCGATTTTTATTTTGTGATCCAAAGTGGGTTGGTTTTACTTTTAGCTGCATATTTTAAACAAAGTAGAAAGACTTAAAATATTATTATTTTTTTTTCAAGCTCATAGTGATGTTTTTAAAAAATAGAATAACAAAATGTTGTTTGAATTTTCACACAGATCTGCGTGAACTACAACTCTTGTGACAAAATTACACTAAGCACCACTCTGAGTAGCAGATGTCAAGCAAAATCGCCTCTGAAATATTTTGCCTGAGAGTGGATTAACATAATCTATGTGACCTGTTTAAATACTGCAATCTGATTGGTTGAACCCGCCACACCCATCTGATACTCAGCTGTGTTTGGTGGTCACTTGACCTCATTTATACTCATCACCGGCCAGTGCTGATTATAGATTAACAGCGTGCAATTGGTCAGAGTTTTTAATGAGAATAGTTATATAATGAATACTCATCTGCACAAGTTTTTTACATTATATATACAGTTTACAACTATCCTTTTGTGCTAGTTTTATAAGCTCACATTGATAGCCTTTCGGACCTTCCCGGTCCTTCGTCAGTCTGCCAACTGCCTAATCATCACGTGATCGTGGTGTGACGTCGTCGGCAGAGGCTGGTAGGATGTTGGTGTGGATGGCTGGCAGGTCGGCGGCCCCCACGTTCTTATTGAGGTCAGCAGTTGGCAGACTGACGAAGGACCGGGAAGGTCCGAAAGGCTATCAATGTGAGCTTATAAAACTAGCACAAAAGGATAGCTGTAAACTGTATATATAAAGAGAATAGTTATGCGTCAGAGGTCGTGTCTTCCGAGCGTCTGATGCCCACCTGGAAGCTGTCCTGTTTGCCCACGTCCAGGTCAGCTAACAGGGCCTCCGGGAGGTCACTGCCGAGGTCAAAGTCACTGACCAAGTCATGGAAGTCGTCGAGGACCATGGTGGGGTCACTGTTCTCCACTGGGCCTCCCGACGGCTTGATGCTGCAACGTCAGGGGTTTATAGAGGATTATATAATAATAATAATATAATAATAATAAACTTTATTTATATAGCGCAGTTAACTTACATAAATATATGTCTATATAGCTCAAAGCGCTTCACAAAACTAGTTAAAAGTACAATCACTTAGCATATCTTAAATTCCTAAAAAACAAGTTTAAAATCTGGTACACATAGGACAATACAATTGACTCATATTTTGACTCATATATACCCGGTACGAATCTAGACTGAAATACTATCAACATCTTTGCATCTATAATCAGTCAAAAGTTTAAAATTCACGTGGAAAAAATTGAGTGATCATCCTGCAATTATTGTTTTGTTACAAATTGAATTTTGACAGCGAGGAGAATGCCAGGCAATTGTTCTATTTCAGAATACTTTATTACATCTGGTGGGGGTGACACAGGATAGTGGAACATGGGGTCAAAAAATAGTGGAACATGGAACATAGGGGTAAAAAAAGTGGAAGATGGAACATAGGAAGTCATAGTCAGTTATGAGTCAATTTTACGCATCTTTCAATGCGATAAAGAATTGCTGATAAATTGTGTTCAAAATTGTTTGTTTGTGGTCATTTTCATAGTGGAACATGAGAGATTATAGTGGAACATGAGAGATTATCCGGGGAGATTATAGTGGAACATGGATCTGAGGATGCCTGGGTCACTCCCTTCACAGCTAAAACCAGTCTTATGTTTTCACCGATAAATCTTTCTTTTCTGTAGGATAAAATATTTTTCAAAAATGTTTGCAGGCGATTTTCTCATGAATAAACAATGAATTTATAATCACTGTTATATAATGATAAAGATCTGTAATTATTGAATAGTTTTCTTGGTGACTTTTTGAATATAAGACTCCATTCATTACTGTATTGTAAACGACCCCTAAAATATTGACACAAAATATTTTTGATAATGAAATCTAGCATTTAAGCGGGCATTAATTTTATTTTTTTTCTCAATGTTATAAATTATGTGCCATCAGTACACAAAAAGTTATGATAATCGACAAGAATTTTTGTTTTTAACTCAGCTTTCTGATCAACCTTTAGAGCGGCTCACAATTCTAAAGACTTTATTTACATAATAATTATTCCCAAGGCCAAAAATCAAAACCATTTAAATAAATATCAATTACCATTTCATGTATTTGCATTTTTCCTACTTTTTCTACAATCTACATGTCATATGCAATTGTAAGATTGAAAATCAATTATTTAACATTATATTTTTATGAAGTCAAAATAATCACTATCAAATCCTGAATTCAATCAATTAAATTGTGCATGTTTTTGGACAGACACCGACCACCCCTCAGTCTGGCTGCCCGGTCTACGCGCCCGGCGTCGTTTTACGTACGTCACACCTGACACCGGTGTCATGAAATCTTCATGTATAATTTTTGCATAGTGTAATCTGAACCTTAGTTTGTAATGTAGTTTTATTGGGATTATAAATACATACTTATTATTATGTGGTACTGTATAGTTTTTGGTGATTGTTGGATTTATTGGCAATTGGAAAAAAGAATTCAAAGTAAAAAGATCAAATAAAGAATAAAATGAAATAACAGTCGTTATATGATCTTTTTACTTTGAATTCTTTATTCCAACTGCCAATAAATCCAACAATCACCAAAAACTATACAGTACCACATAATAATAAGTATGTATTTATAATCCCAATAAAACTACATTACAAACGAAGGTTCAGATTACACTATGCAAAAATTATGCATGAAGATTTCATGACACCGGACGTCTTCTGTGGACCGTTTTCCCAGAAAAGGTTCCACAGAAGCCGTCTCAGCCTTTACGTACAACTTGGCTGCGTCGTCCGTGTGGATGTACGGCTGCAGTGGCCGCTTCGGCCGCTTCTGCTGCTGCTGCTGTCGCTGCTGCTGCTGCTCCCTCTGAAAAAAATCCACAATTCTAATACAGCTACCACCCCCATCACCTCTACGAAAAGTCCACCTTGCTCGAATTTGCACTTTAATTCCCCGAACCCACCTTTTGTCCCATAACTTCCTTCAATCCTTGGATTTCTATAAAAGAGACATCGTTTGGTGCAGAATTAACGAGGGTAATTAGAAATCCTGACATAATATCCCTTATCGTTGCGCACAAAGTACAATAATCGAATATATGCCTATGTTTACTAGTACTGCTTACATCCTGCAGTACTGTAGCACTTTGCTGTTACGTCATATGCATAATGTTGACGTAACTCACTTGCGCAATATTTTCTAAAGAGGTCATGGGGCAAATTGTCACATCCATTCTATGTCTTCACCTACAGAGAATTACTTTAGAAGTTCTTGAAAACTGCAATTTTTATGGTGTAAATAACAGAGACCACAGACCGAAGCCAGACGAGGCCGTTATGTTTAGTGCAGAGCGCTGCACATTATTTCAGTTTGTTCGTCGTCCAATGAAGACCACCTCTATTGAGATCACATCTATAATAAGACCACTTTTCACAGTCCCAAACCTTCATAAAGCTACCAGAATGAACCTCTGTATAGAGACCACCTCTCTATTGAGACCACCGAACGCTGGTCCCAAAGGTGGTCCTAATAGAGAGGTTCTACTGTATTTACATCGGCCGTATTCTTGATAAGATGAAATTTTGTTTTATTCTTGACCCAGGAGGCGTTCGTATTCAAAGGAATACAAGCAGTGGACGTCAAAAATGATTTTCATCTTATCAAGAATACAGCCGAAAAGAAAACTATACAGTATAGATAATATAGACCTAGTGCTGTAGGCCAAATATGCAGAATATTCAATACTGTATTAACTATAAGGGTTTATGGTCTGTTTTAGTGTGGAGATAACACAATCTTGCATGGGTGGTTTCTAGGCCTCTTTGAGTGAGTGTCAGCAAACGAGACACCACAAGTGCATAGCTAGTGTTATCTCCACACTAAAACAGACCATTGCCTTTTTATCTCCCAGTTTAACAGAATTATTTAACTTGATCGTGTTTACAGAGCTTAACACTAACTTTTTTTTTCGTGCCCAGCAGGGCACGTGATGGTCCAAATCCATGTGCCCTGATCTCATTTTTATGTGCCCTATTTTTTTAGCTAAACCGCAGATGGCAAAATGAAAAAAATAAATAAAAACAAAAAATAGTTCATTTATCAGATCAACATGAAAACTTCATTTATGCATTGTATGTTTCACCATAGGGAATGCAACATTGTGGATATGACGGTCGGGTTTCGCTAAAATATAATAGCTAGTACTTTTTTATGGCATGCCCCTGATGGGCACAGGAATCTAAGATTTGATGTGCCCAGGACACCAGGACACTATAGCTAGCGGTTTATCGTTCAAAAAGTAGGGAGATAACCTGAATGTTGGTGCTGAAGTAAAGTAGAATCTAAAAATCAAACTATTTGCAGTTTATGACGTGATCTCAGATTTTTTGTAATTTTATTCTTAAATAATGTTCTCAATGAAAATTTTGAATTTTTAAAATATAATCACTTTTCAATCATTTCAAAACCATACTAGGTTAGCAGCTTGTCAAACAAATAAAATATAATTTCAATATTTTCAAAACAGCAAATCTTTCCAAAGAATTACATAATGGTTTAAAAGATTAACTCAAATTATGGGCAAATTTTTAATCAGCAATTGCTGATTAGAAAAAAATTTAAATTTAAAAATTCAAAATTAAATCATTGAGAACATATTGACACAGCATAAAAGAACATTCCAAAACAAAATCTTAACCAATCAGAATGGAGAATGAGCGGCACACTAACCTCCTTGCGACTCCACCAGTCGTCTGGCTGCTGCGGACCCCCGAGTCTGCAACAAACACGGCAACGGGGAAATGTGATGGAAACTCATTTGTATTCTGTTGTTCTGTCTATGTTATCAAATAATAATCTCCAAACACATAAAATTGGTCAAAATTTGTTCTAAAAAGGTTTTATTTAAGCTTTTCGGCTCTACAGAGCCCTAATCATAACAATATATTATATTGTATACAGCGGAACTTATATATGGAATGACAATTTATAAATATGCTTCACAACATCACATTTTCTAAACATATCACTACTGTTCTTATTTTATTTTATTTATTTATTTATTTATTTGCCATTCCATATAAGTGATCAGACCTGCTGCCATTCAAATATAAAAGTTAGCTTTTAAATATCTTATGATGATGTTCAGTGGCTCAGTTAGCCGTTTTCTCTCTCTAACACACAGGGGTAAACAATCGCAAAAGGTCATTTTCTATAGTTGTATAACCGTAGATCAATCGCAATAAAATACTTGTTAACCCTGGCAGCCTTTACTCACCTTGTAGGGAGGCCTCCCGGAGGGCCACGGTACTTGCCAACGCACGGCGACAAACGCTGGAAACAACACGCTTAGTTATAAATAGAATGATTGATTTTGCGATAAAACCATAGAAACCACTCTGAGTATCAGATGTCACGTAAATTCTTCAGAGTGATAGAAACCCACAGTCTTAATATTTTCGGACATTTTCAATGTCCCTCTTCGGAGACTTCTCTTTCTGTCACCAGGTGGCAGCATGTGTTGTCACGTGCTGCCACCTGGTGACAGAAAGAGAAGTCTTCGAAGATGAACATTGAAAATGAAAGTGAGATTCCATGGATTTATCGTAAAATCAATAATTTTATTTATATGAAAAAGAAATCAGATTAATTTATTTACAAAAACCACGATTAATTGTTGAACAGGCTCATTAGCTGTGTTAATTCAAATAAGTTACTTCTTCATAAGAACAGCAATCACAATTTAATAACATATATCTCAATATTTCAAAAAGGTCTGTCTTTTTCAAGAGTGTGGAGTCATAATGCAAACACTATGAGGATATGAGAATTGTAAGTGTGTCAGTGACATTTGATTATACATGACATGATCTTTAACAGAACCATTTCATTATTCAAATTCAAAACTGTCATTTTGTCTTTGGCAAGACTTTCGCTCTTCTCTCAAGAGCTTTGTCAGACTGAATGAGAAACTCCTGCCGCTCTATCGCTACTACCATATTGTTCTTGGTTCCAATCAAACAGCTAGAATTCTTACCTCAATGAAAATATCAGTCCGGTCTTTTTCTTCTTTCTGTCCATCCTCTATTATGATTTCTGTCTTTTTTTCTTCATTCTGTCCATCTTGTGTTTGTTTCTGGTCGGCCGCCCATCTGCAACAGACCGCGAAATCAGACGTGAACAGATCGATCGCTGGGCAGTGGTCAAATTATGGGCACGTCCATCGTAGGGTTGATTATTACGTATATCTCCACGGGAACGCACACGTTTGACATAATGACAGAATGTAGTAAGAGATAGCATTCTAGAGATTAATTGGCAATATGTTTACTTAATGAAACAATAAGTTTTAATATAGATATTTGCTCATGAACATCAGTAACTATAATTCAGGCAAACTGGTATGTGGTATTTGCTAACGGGGAGATGTTTTACGTGAGTCACAACGGCACCTCGTGACCTGCCCATAGTTTGAGCAATGTTTTAAACGTCGAACGTAAACAGCTGGAAAGATCACCAAAATAAAAACCAGAAATTATAGTTCTTATTTAACGAAGCTGCTATTCCTAGTATCTTGAAATGATTGAACAGTGATTATATTTTAATAATCTGGTAAAATATTTCATATATTTCTATTATTTAAGAACAAAATTACATAAGAATCTCGATCACGTCGTAAACTGCTCATAGTTTGAGCACTCAGTCTACTTTTACTTCAGCACCAACGCGTATTGCTTTGGCTACTAGGCCTGCATTTAAAATCAAGCAAAAGTGGAAATGAATTGAAGCACAATTGACAGGATTAAGGTCAATTCCCATTCCATGTTTCTTTTAATTTTGATTTCGGAATTGGAATTTATGTATCATTTTGAGTTCTTTCTTTATAAAATATGCCTAAATTCCAAAATCAAAACCATATAAATACTAAATATATCTAAAAATTATTTATTTAACTGTTCCTTAATTTTATTTTTAAATAATTTTTAGATATATTTAGTAATTATATGGTTTTAATTTTGGAATTTAGGCATATTTTATAAAGAAAGAACTCAAAATGATACATAGTTTCCAATATGCTATGAACCTTACTCAACAAATTTTAAGGAATTGGAATTGAATTCCCTGATTGCACGGGTACGTTGCCTCCATACGAGGTAACAGTGAGCCTCAATTCCTATGAAAGTCCAAAAAAATTGATCCTTGTTATGTGGCATCAGTTGGGTTGTCATGACTCAATTGCTTAAAGATATTACGTGCTTTTCTTAAAAAAAAAAAATCAAACTAAAGTTTAAAATCGATTTCAAACTTCACATGTTCCTTTTTAAAGATTGATATCTTTAAGGTAATGGACGCGTGCGTGTGAGTGCGTGGTCTTTACTCACTGCGTCGCGATGCCTCCTTCTGGCCCTTTTGCTGTGAATCCAACACGCGGCCGACAAACGCTAAAAAAACACGACTGATTAGATTTAAAGCCCTGTTAACGAAGGCTAAAAACACCATGGTTAATATTTATATTCTAAGGCTCTACTAAATGGTTCTCACAGTACATTTGATATGATCTTTAACACTACTATATTATATTGTTCTTGTTTCAAATCAAACAGCTAGAATTCTTACCTCAGTGATAGTATCAGCTTCGTCTCTTTCTTCTTTCTGTCCATCCTCTATTACAATTTCTGTCTTTCTTTCTACTTTCTGTCCATCCTCTATTACAATTTCTGTCTTTCTTTCTACTTTCTGTCCATCTTCTATTACAGTTTCTGTCTTTTTTTGTTCTTTCTGTCCATCCTCTATCACAATTTCTGTCTTTCTTTCTTTTTTCTGTCCATCCTCTATTACAATTTCTGTCTCGTCCTTTTCTTCTTTCTGTCCATCTTCTATTACAATGTCTGTCTTTTTTTCTTCTTTCTGTCCATCTTCTATTACAATTTCTGTCTTTCTTTCTACTTTCTGTCCATCCTCTATTACAGTTTCTGTCTTTTTTTGTTCTTTCCGTCCATCCTCAATTACAATTTCTGTCTTTCTTTCTTCTTTCTGTCTGTCTTCTATTACAATTTCTGTCTTTTCTTCTTCTTCTTTATGTCCATCCTTTATTACAATTTCTGTCTTTTCTTCTTCTTTCTGTCCATCCTGAATCCAAATGAGAACACAATGAGAAACAAACAAGAAAAGCAGTTGTCAGTCGCAAATATCAACCGAGGTTTTTACAATTTCACACTTTGTATTAGCTAGAATCGGAGTCAACCAACTGAGTGAGAGAATTAGACAATATGACTATGATTTACATCAGATGAGTGACACACAAACACTCCCTAGGGAGTATCAGGTAGTTCAGATAATCATTTACTTTGTACTTTGTACTTTTATTGCCTCAGAATCACTATCACACATAAAACCATGATAGATTTTTATTTAAAAAGCTACTCCTCATAATAATTAATTGAATAAAAAATCCATTGAAATAAAAATGGCTGTAACTTCGCTGATGATAATCTACTATAGGAGAATGAATCACAAAATTCTTGCGTCTATTTCTACAGCATATTCATCGATAAAACCAGTTTAAAAAGCTCACCAAAGGCTCGACAACAGTCCTGTTTCTGTCGTCCGCTGCGTCCTTCTCTCCGTCCTGTTCTGTATCCTCAATCGTCAGCGTTTCGAGAGAGACGTCGCAGCTCCCGGCGGTGGCGTCGCCTTTGAGATGGAGGTTTTTCACGGCGTCGGTTATCACCATAACGTCCTCATCCTGCTTGCTGACCACGACGTCCTGACTCTCGACTCGCGGGGTTTGACCCCAAGTAGTGACCGCTGCCATCGGGTCACACTTCACCATCACAGCGCGCTGCACAACAACAGGGAGACATTGGTTTATTGGTCTGAATCCTGTAACTTGACAATTATATTCTGAACGTTAAGGCAAGTTACAAAAGAACAAATTGATTAAAATCATACATGAAAATAATAGAAAATACTAAAATAATAGAAAATACTAAAATTTCTAGTATGTCGGTCACTAGTTTCTTTTTATATTCCGAACGTTAAATATTTCAAGTTTTAAAGTCAGAAGGTCAGTTTTTGTCTTATTCAAATTGGTCAGTTATACATGCGGATTCAATGAGAGAACATACAAGTGAAAATAGTAGCAATAAATAGAGAAAGACAAAGAAATTCGTTTAGTTATTAAAGCCGAACATTATCATCATAACAATTACTAAGATTAATTATTTGGTTGTAGATGGTTGTTTTAATGTTGTGGCTACCGTCTTTTCCACCTCTTCACACTTCAAACGTTTAATAAATTCAAGTTACACGACATTAAATTTCATTCTCAAATAATTTTGTGTTTTGACAACACCTCTTCAGGAGAAATATATACATATACATATACAACATGA
Source organism: Streblospio benedicti (assembly GCA_019095985.1). NCBI lineage: Eukaryota > Metazoa > Annelida > Polychaeta > Spionida > Spionidae > Streblospio > Streblospio benedicti. Next base: position 8,337,405 of record CM032661.1, on the reverse strand, counting down.
AAATTGAGATTGCCCGTGTCATTAGAGTGTTTTAAAAGAAAGATCACCTGTACGTCGGTGTAATTGACTTCAGTATTGTGACATAGAACTATGTGAAATGATAAAGATCAACAGCGGATGTTTCTTTAACAACAGTCAAGTTATTAAACTTTTGGTTTCAACCATATTCCTTATTATAAGGCATGAATTTCACAATTTAGTATTGTCTATTATTTTCGTGTATGATTTTAATTAATTTGTTCTTTAGTAACTTGCCTTATAATGATAATGAATAAAATCAATCTCAATCTCAACACAAAACAGAGACTAAATATGAAGTGACAAGAATCGACGGCGGATGCTTCTTTAATAACAGTCAAAACAAACCAGAGACTCGTCTTTTTACCTGCTTTAATGTTCCAAAATTGTTCCAAAGTACGTGTTTAACGTTTCGACAATGACCACCCTCCTCAGAAATGCTGACGACTCTCAGCTTGAGAAATAATCAGAAAGTAAACGTGCTTATTTACAATCACAATTCGCAGCTTGTTGTGCAATGGCGACGTTACATGTAAAAAGTCCACACAAATCTAAGATTTGATTGATTTATTGATAACAGTAGAATGCGGATTTGCCGGATCTAGCAAACTGAAAGCAAGAGACAGGAAAGTGCGTTCATCATCAACGTGCTATGACTGGAGGAGGAAGTAGAACAATCAGACAGGAGACAGCGAGAAGGAGTTACCGTCCACGCCCACACACAAGTCGACTCTTACATGGCCGATTATATCGAATTGTGACTGTACACAACATATGTTACACAAATGTGCAGTTTATTGCTTTAAAACCAAGGATATATTTACAAGAGAAACTTGTAAGCGTCTGATGAAGTCCTAAATTTCTCTTGTAAAATGTATCCGTGGTTTTAAAGTAATAAACTGTATTATATTGGAGGAGAGAGGAGTCTACACTATTTTAGATGTAATTATTTTCAGAATGAAGTCAAATGAATAAATATCCTTTGGTTTACAATAACAAACTGTATATTTGTGTATCATATACCAGGATAGACAAGTCTACACTATCTAATATCTGCATTGTTGTTAACATTTTGACCGCGGATATGAAATTCCATCCTACATTCATACCACATCAGATTCTGCTCATTTAACATAATCACAGATGTGATTTGCTCTGAGGATTAGAATGTAAACGAGAACCAATGAAATACGTATATACATTAGGTCACATACTAACAAGTATAATATCATAACTAATGATGATATTCAATATTTAGCTATCTATATTTAGTTTCCTTCACATTAAAACACCCATACAGAATACAACTCCTTTGCCTACGTGCAATAGCATATCTTAGACGGACACTGATAGGCTGAAGTTTGAATATCATCAATAATCCAAATTGTCATCTCGCTGAGACGTTCAGACGGTAGCTGTTTCTGGTGAGTGCGATGATCGCAAATTTCCATAATCTTTTTAAATCATAATCTCTGCCTTAACAAATGCGAACGCTGAGAGATTTGAGTTGTATTGCGAAGGAGAGATTTGTGGCAGGCTGCAACACCATAGTAGTGTCACCTAGTAGTAGTTCTGACCCAGTAGCTCAATTCATTGCCAGAATCCTATACCCTCTATATCAACGTACCAATATATATGCTCTATCACTTATACTGTACGGAACAATTATAGAATTCACTACCAAATATATTTAATATTGTAATTGTATTATTAATATTCATTAGTTTGCTAATCAGCATTATTATTAACATTAATCATGATTATTGTTGAATATATTTTGCAGCATATTTCAACATATCAGGGGCTCTGCCCCCTGAAACCCCGCAAATACAACCAGACTACTTTTTGGTAGTGAATTCTACGATTTAGCCTACTGTACTGATATATGCAAAAATTGAACTAATAAAACTTTACTGCAATCAAGCCTACTGGCCAAATGCTGGGAGATTATGGACGGGTTTTTATATCAATCCTCATAATTTGTACTTGGTCTTCACACAACCACACTCGCTGAACATAAAGCTATTCTTCTATACGGTAATATGTCCACCTCTTCTTTTGTTCTTCGTTATGATATTTATAAATAAACCCATCAATCCCCAAAACAGTGGAACCCTCAGCCAGCATCCAGTCGAAACAGAGATCTTTCGCTGCCTCCCTAAAGAGACCACCTCTCTATTTAGACCACTAATAAATAGCACGTCAGCGCTTCAATAGCTGCGATGTGCTGTATGCTCCCCGGTGAGTTGAAAACGATATATAGGGTGTGAAAAGGATGCCAATGACCTGGAGTGGTTTGTAGTCCTCTCAATACTATGTAAATACTATGTATATGTTCAACTGATTGTACGGTTGCAAATAAAATTACTGAATTATTATTATTATTTACACCACTTGAGACAGGACCACTGCAGCACAAACTAACCACCATAATCAGCAGGTCAAACGCTGAGCCCCATATTCTGACTGTCGTTACTGGTTCAATTGATGAACAGATGTCTCAACGCAAGCATTACAGATATTTTTAACCTTTTTTTATTAGTTTTATTGGTTATAAAGTATGAGAGAGCCATGCACTGCTATGTTCACATTTTTCAGACGTTTGATTCATTTTGAGAACAAAATGTTCAAATTCTTCTTTTGTTATAATGAAATGTCAATCTAATAAACAATAAAGTTTCTTAATATATGGTTAACTAATGTAAATAACAACCATAAACACAAACTTTAATATGTAGAATACAAACTGAAATTCATGTTTCAGATTTGTCTTGTAAAATACATTAAATATTGTTTAGGAAGGAACAGAGACAGCATTACAAATTTGGCTGGGTTGAGAACAGGTCAGTTTGCACTCTGACTACAGTGGAACCTGTGTTACACGGACACCTAAATAAGACAAGTGTCCTTCACACAGAGGTACAGTGGAACCTCCCTATGGAGACCCTGAGGGCTGCCATACAGTGCGCTCAACAGACAGGTGTCTGATTACATGATTATGTATCTTGTTTAATTGTCTGTCTTTACCACAATCCAAAAATAACGATACAGATTCTTTTATTTTTATCCAAAAAAAAAGAAAGCTTTTCATGTCTAGAGAGACCTTTTCAATTTCCATAATAATTTACAATACTCCTCCGGTCAAAATGGTTTAATACAATGGATATTTTAAAAAATCATTTTCAAAAATATCACTTTCAATAGACCGGTGGTCTCGATGCTTGGACTCGCGTAAAATGGTCCGATTACAGAGGTGGTCTCATTATAAAAGTGGTCTCATAATGATAAAAAAAATACTCTCATTACAGAGGTGGTCCTATTCAAAGTTCCACGGTACACTTAACAACCGCGATCAACAATTAGCGAAAATGTGATTCAGAAGTGACAAGTGTCCATATAAGACAGGTGTCCGCATGGACAGGTTCCACTGTACCACAATACACTGACTTTACTAACTACAAGTTACCTTGAATCTCTACGATAACAATCACTAACAGTCCTCACGTTTGTGTAAGCCGATAAAAACTCTACCAACAATCACTGCCTGTGGTGTGTTTGATCCTCGCTTCGTGCCCAGTTTGACACTAACACTGTCACTTGCATGTTTGCCCCCAAACTGTGGTTATAAATAGGGCAAGGAATCCCCCAAACGGACCAATCAGAGGCCGGCATTGATGTAAACATTGCCTGGAGCGTCGTAACTTTCCTCATAGAGGTTGGTGTCTGTGTAACCTTTAGCTGCCTGCATCTCATGTTTTATCACTGTGTAAATACACTACAAGATTTCATTACACTGTTCTATTGAATCTTTAACACCTTTTAATTTGCTTAATTTTTTGTAATCTAAATTTAGATAAGAGGTGCATGTATCTATTATGTACATTTTTTAAGTGACTAACAAGCCCTGAAGGACTGGGTATGGTTTATGCTTAGTAAAAAATTTATGATTTGTATATACTATGTCACTATAATAAAAAATATCAAATCAAATCATCATTATATTTGGGGGAGTGTTACACTCTACATTCTACTACACCCGATCATTGGTACCATCCTTGTTATACTACCGTATGTGACCAGCTAAACACCCAGGAGATTTAGGTTGAAAAATTATGAATGTATATTTGAATCAGAATTTCCATAATCTCAACTTTGATCTGATGATTCTGGCCTGAGAGTGAGATTGATTTTATTCAGTATCATGAATACAGTAACTTACAATACAACAAAGTAGTAAACGGTACATAGACCTTCATTGCATATACTGGGGCTCTTATATTCAAGCGTTTGCTGTGCGTATTAATAGATTGGTGTCAAATGACTCCAACATGGTTTCTTCATGACGCTGTCATGGCTGCCGCTGTCTGCTATTTTTCATATAAAATCGCCTATAGACAGCACACAGGACATCATGAACACCAGAAACGTAATTTGCAAAACTACCCAGTACCATGAACGATTGCCCGTAGTCAGATCTGCCTAGCTAGTCACGTTACATCACTGAGATCAGCTTCCACTCGCCGGACCTGTACCTATTTAACGTGCAGGTATAAAAGGAAGAGTTTGCTCAACACCCACCACCAGCCATGACCAGACCTGAACCCCCGACCTTGTGGTCATGACTCCAACGTTCCCAAGTTTAGCAGTCAGCTTGTTATACGTAAACCTAACAGCTCCGTTCACGTGACAACTCTACTTGGTGAGATACTTTTTTTTATCTCATATTCAAACTCATCCAATACCAGTTTTTTAAGCATATTGGTCAACGGTCAGTCTATGACTGTTGTTGTAGAGCAATCATTCATGCACACTTTCATACGATGCTTGGTGTCACCACTGTCTTGTGTTAAACTCGACGTAACCGGTTTGGCGACACTGAGTCTGCCTAAGCCGGGGCGCGAACTTATGATGCAGGCAAATCACGTTTTGAGGTCGCGTGCTCTGACCACTGTACTAACGTCCTAACTAACTGCACCACTAATCGTACTTCATTTACAGGTCCCACAGACTGACTACAGCATGCAATCGTTTCCCAACCCACCCAGAGGTGTCACTGTGATGAGTCAGTATATTACGTAGTTATCTCATGGAGTCTGTACATAGTGCATGGTCTCAGTTATGTACTTAGTCATTCTAATCCACAGAGTCAAAATCACATCTCTGTGATCGATGTTATAAGAATAGAATCTGACGTGATGTGAATGTATCACTGGTAAAACAGGATGGGATTGATGGGGACTGGAAGAAATGATCTCTTCCGACGGTTTGCTGGAAGAATTCCAAGACCTCTTCATGGCTCCAGTCCCGGGGTGACATGTATACAAATGGCCGTTCTTGTGACAGGTTCTAAAAGTTTATTTCATTTGCAATACCATTTACATAAACATGCATGGATATAAACATGCACCCCCACCCTAGAAAATATTTTCAGTTTTTAGGCAAGTCTTTTAAGGTGCTATTTGGGGACTTGTGGTGCATTCTTTAGAGAAATATATCTAGAATTTTACAACTGCCTTTATTTAATCATTGGTCCCAATGCCTCGGCACATTTCTCACAGTTATCTACTAGCAAGATTCCAACTCAATATATAGAAGAAATTCTTCTTTTTTTTAATTAACATTTATTCCTTCATTTTCTCACTTCATATATTGGATACACGGGAGATATTTTTTCTTTAAATTAATATTTATTCTTTCATTTTCCCGCTTAATATTGGGCCTAGAAATAATATTTAAATGTCGTTTTAAAGCTTGTTGTATGTCTTATACTCACATACAATGATGCCAATGATGATTGATTAGCTTTTTTTTTTTTTTTTTTAAAAAAAAGCCTTTATATTTGACTTGTAATATTTTTCATAGAAATATGTTTACGTGTTATTCTGCCATAACATTACGGTAGAGCATAATGTTGTGCAACATCGTATTGCATATTATATCAAACCAACCTAATCCCTACAAACATGAGACATGTACACTTCTGAGGTAGATACCTTCACAGACTAAATTACTATTACATGCCATTTATTAACCAGGATGTGAAATAGGGTTAAATTAAAAGTAGACTTTAAGACTGACAATTGCAAGATTTTGATGTACTACAACTGGGAGGCACTAAGTTATTTACTAGTAATTGCTATGATCTACTTACATCGCGTTTAATAAAAACTTTTAATTAAGAAAACTTTTAATCCTTGTAAATTGACATGAATCTGTATACACACACTGAAGATCGCTGATTGGTCAAAGCCACAGGTTCATGCAAGTTGGAAATCCAGAAATCTATTTTTAGAACCAATTTCAATTACGAAAATAATAATTCTTTATCAACTTTTCGAACATCAACCAAATTATATGTCTGTGTGCAATTTAAGATAGAAGATTACTATTAGAATAATTATTTTTATAGTCCTTTAAATTTTAGGCGATTTAATTGTGTTACGCTAAAAATAATATATTTTCATTTCGTTTTAAGAAGATTTTAATTACTATTCTGTGTTTAGATCACTGAAACACGTCAGCGCTAAAATTTCAGTTCGAAATTGAGTTTTAAGGCGTAGAGCCTCATAAATGACCCAAGGAAATCCACTGACTGGCGACCCGGGAGGTGGAGATTCCAGGATGTTACAGAATGAGACCCCGGCCATGCTGGTAGACGCCTTTTACGCAGGTAACTATATTATCGCCCACATTAGTGTAGCAGTCGACAATTTTATTTTTGACACGCACATACAACCATTTTAGATTCTAGTTTGAAATACGCCTACATCTTTAAAGCGATGTACATACTTATCTGTCAAGTCCATTGTACAGCTTTACATGTTTGTATTTAACCCTGATAATAAGTGAAATTTATGGAGAACTTGCACTCTTGACATTTTTATTTTGCACAAATTTGCAGATTAATCTTAGACCCCCCGGGGGGGGGGGGCACAGAGGGCTCGCAATCTCCCTTTTCCCACCAAAATACTTTATTTTCATGGGTTTTTTGCCATGTCTGCCATCGACCGCGCGTACGAAACCCATGAAATCCCTGAAGTGCACCTCTCTTTTCTAAAACCCTAGATCCGCCAGTGCAAGTAGACAAGATTTGTGACACAACATGGTATGCAGCATGTGGTCGCATTTTTTTTTTTTTCTGTTTCTGCTGCCTTATAATCCAAAAACAAAGTCTTATTTTTAGTGAAGAATCAAATTTATTTAAACATGTTTCGACATCTCTAGTGTCCTTCTCAATTTCATTTAAAAATATAGAATATTAAATATAGAATATTAGTAATATTCTATATTTTTTAAATGAAATTGAGAAGGACACTAGAGATGTCGAAACATGTTTAAATAAATTTGATTCTTCACTAAAAATAAGACTTTGTTTTTGGATTATAAGGCAGCAGAAACAGAAAAAAAAAATCCCAGTGCAAGTGCCCACCCTATTATATCATGTGTATGCATGTTTGTACGATTGCTGCGTATAGATCTGCATGTTGTTGTGCTGCAGGCGTGGGCTTCGTGCAGACGTACGGCTGGTTCCTGGTTCTGGCCTCGGCGCTGCTTTTCTACCTCAAGGTGAAGCTCGAGCCGACGCTCGCTGAACGGAGGAGGAAGAAAGAGGAACAGGAGGCGTACGACTTTGGTAACGCTCAGTCATACAGACTTTTTTTTATTGAGCTCGTTAAAAAAAATAGAAAAAAATACATACATTAATAGATTACAGGGTCAGGATTAGCTGGAAAAGTGCTACTCGTCAGCAGGACGAGTAACCCTCAAATATCGGCTCGTCCGGCAAGAAATGTACTCGTCCTCCTTGCACAAAGCTCTATTTTGTATGCCAAATTGACCAGAATTGCTACTCGTCAGCAGGACGAGCTGCTTAAATATTCTACTCGTCCTCCACAAGTTTTTACTCATCAATACGAGCGGATGAGTGGCGAATCCTGACCCTGCGTATAGACATTTTTTAAATTTTTTTTTCTTGAGCTCGTAAAAAAAATAGAAAAAAAAATACATTCATACATTATTAGATCACATACATTACAAATAAATAAGTTCGATACATTCTGGATAAGTTAACTGTTTTTCTATATGCAAATTGTACATTATTGATCAATTAAAATTAGTATAACTTCAAAATATTCGTACAAAGTCCTCCTTATTCAGACTTAAAGGTTATGCTCAGTGGCCGTGCAACTGTGTTAGCTCAGAGGCAATATGATGTGTTCAGTGCATTCTCAAAGTTCCTTTGATTTTAACAGCAAATATAATATAGTCAGAGCGATTTAAATACCACCCTATAAACAACCCGCCAGAACCCATCAAAACACGTGAAGTCGAGAAATGTAAACCGAATGATTTTCGTCAGACGTGATTTCACGGTGGACGTAAGAAGCCGTCTATCTCTGCCATGTTAATTGTCACGTCTCTCATTGGATATCCACAGTACATCTGGCGAAAATCATTCGATTGTGTAACATCACGGGACCACGTGTTTTAGCTACCAAAACAGCATGGTATATTTATAGATGTAATAAATATTAAACATGAAGAATATGGGTCTTATTTTTCTTACACTTGCAATGGAAAATATATAGTTTATTGATACTTGATTTTACAGAACATATGGATTTTTAACTGAGCATTACCTTTAAGCCATAAAACCCCCACTTTATTCATTATCCAACAACTTCTGTAAATGTTGGACGATGTCTAGCATATAAGAAGGTAGAAAATGCAGAAAGTGCACCTTTTCAGTGAGCGTATAATTGAAGCTTTGTACGGAGCTTTCATCTTGACCAGACAAAGCTCAGACAACAATAGTGACCAGATCGTCTCTCTCAAGCTTCGTATTGAAAAGCTGCTCGTGGCCATTGAAAGCTACTTGCTAAAGTTGCTTGAACTGTATATTAAAGCTCGTTGAATCGTGCGAGTGACTGTGTGAATCTGCTTTCTGCAGATGCTCAAGTGACGAGGAATCGACAGTCGTCGATGGAGGCTGCGCGACAGAGGATGCAGGATCAGCTCGACCAGCAGGCCGCGGAATAATGAATACGCCGACAGGTGAAAAATAAAAATAAAAAGTCCCCCCTCATTTTTTTATAATATAAGGATGGAAAAATAGGTGAAAATAGTCCCTAAGCCGCGGAATACGCCGAATACGCCAAACAGCGGTGACAGGTGAGAAATAGTCCTTTGCGGAATATTTTAGCAGCGACAGGTGAGAAATAGTCCCGCCGCGGAATACGCCGAAAAGCAGCGACAGGTGAGAAATAGTCCCGCCGACAGGTGAAATAGTCCCGCCGAAAAAGCGCCAGGTGAGAAATAGTCCAAAAAGCCGCGAATACGCGACAGGTGAGAAATAGTCCCGCCGGCGACAGGTGGTGAGAAATAGTCCAGGTGAAAATAGTCCCGCGAATACGCTGACAGGTGAGAAAAGTCCCGGTTTGTAAGTTATATGCCCGTATGAAACTGAAGTTTACAGCGATGATTTGCAAACATGAGGGTGTTTATTAGTTCTTTGATGCGAGATTATTTTAAAATAGTGTTGTAATTGTTTACAAAAAATGATAAATGCAAAACAGGGTTCGTCGTGTAACATAAATCATTCTGTCAGGACTCGTTCTTGTGGCTCGCCGTGATACGCCACAAGAACTCACCTGATAAAATAAGTCAGGTTACAAACTCACCCCAGGTTTTGTTGATATATTATACAGACCTAAGATGCCCTCAAACGAAACTTCTTTTATTCCCTTAAAATATTAAAATAACACTAAAACAAATCATGTTCAATGCAAAGTGATGGAAAATATTGCCTTTTATAGAGTACATCGCCCCTTGCACTCAGAATCGGCTCCCGTAAAGTCGCTCAAATCCTGATACAACGACGGTGTCCAGTTTTACAGATACCGGTGGTCAAGTTGTTATGCTGACAAAATGTTACAAGCCGATGATTCAGTTAATTTTAACGTTTTACTGAGAAACAGCGGCTCAGGTTTTATAGAAAGACTTGAAACCCCAGAGAACAGCCTATTACAAGAAATTCTCATGTCTCAATTTTATATTCAGAGTAGTTTATTTACGTATTGGAGAACTGTGATTTATTTCATTATTTTCTTTGTATATATTCGTCCACTGGGTTAATAATCCAAAAACTAAAATGTACATAAATATATTATTTTTAATTTAATTTTAGAAGCAATAGCTTCCTGTTCACAAACGAATAAATAAAATGATTTATTTATTTTAATGCTGATTGGTTTTAATTTTAAGTAAATCCTATTTTTAGATACGGAGCTCTTTTAATATTTTGTCTTGTTGTTTGTCATAATGTGTTTTGTCTGTTTTTTACTGTTTTACATTTGTACAATTTAATACTATGACTATACATCCTGTACATGCGTATATTATTGAAATGAGCTGAATTAGTATTAGTAAAAGTGTTCAGCCTGAATCGCGCGGTTTTTGCTTGCAGAAAGAGGAAGAGAAGCGTCAGGCGAAGATCGAGGATTGGGACCGTCACCAGGAGGGTAAAGGCTACCGGTCCAAGGCTCGCGCGCCGGTACGAACTAAAACCTCCCTTTTCAATAGCAGGGCCATGGATAGGAGAAAAATCATACTTGTCCATAGGACGAGCATCCTGAAAAATATACCCGTCCTAACTAAGACTTTACGCGTTCAAAATCAACAAACTCCATGTAAATTCAATTGTAACTGATGTCTGGGGTGACTGAGGATACTCGTCCATAGGACAAGTCTCTCAATATCAACACAGATTCCCGTCTCGACTTATCTGTGGTCCTGAATACATAAGACAAGGTATAAAATATTTCACTGCTCTTTTTTTTCCAAAATAGTGCACTGTACATTGAATGTCCTCAACAGCAGAACCCAATTCAGTCACAAATCCTTCCTTTGTAGAGAATTTCCATTGTTCACTACATCATTTACTTACTTATTATAATATAATACATGAGAAAAGTTTGTTATTTCAGTTTTCCGTTTTCACTCTTCCTTTGTTGAGGGACATTTATGTGCTATAGTTTGTTTCGGAATGATTTTTACTATTTTCAATAGCTGTTTTGAGATCATGTTTTAAGGGTAACTGGGAGTCGGACTAATACAGCGTAAAACCCTGAACTGTGACCCCTAAAGTTACCTCATGACGCACATACACATAGCACAATAATTTTAACATGTGATATATTTTTTTTAAATGTGAATAATTCCCAAAATAGACATCATATTTATTATATAAAACACTTTCTGGACTATTGCGTTATTATCTCAACTTGCCATTTTTTAATTATGCACTGAACAAGGTAAATTTTATGAAAATCAGTTTAGAGAGAGGAACATTACCAACACTAATACAGTGCCTGTTAATGTGTTTTGTGAAAACATAAGTAACAAATATGCCTTTGAAAAAATGCCAAAAGCTAGTAAAAAAATCATCGTTGTGGATTCTTGTGGTTTCCTGTATGAAACAAACGACGCAATTTGTGGTAGAATTTCAAAATCATTATTAGAATGTTACATGAATTCAATCTAAACTATAGTGCTGGATACAAACGAACGTACACAGACAACACCAGGATGGGGATTTAGCGGTAAAATGTCTGTGTACGTTGTTTACATCCAGTCTTTAGTTCAGTTCAAAGGGATGCATTATGAGTTTATGAAACAGAGACTTATCTAGTTTTTCTGTCTACATGTATCAGTATATGTAATAGTAGAGTTGGCAAAATTAACATTTTTTTTTTCATAACTATGTGAAGCAGAAATTGATTTTTTATGATTTTTTACTCTATTTGGTTTTTTTTTGTGAAGAAATATACCATTTTTTGCAACAATTGCAGACATTTTATATTGTGTTGTATAAGCCAATTGGAAAGAAAAAATTTTTTGTTTGTCTATCAAATAAAAGAATCCAAATTTGTTTGAAGGAATCACGATAATAAGCTGCTTGTTTTCTTGATTGAATAAGACAGAGGATCGACTTTTGTACGAAGCTGTGCATTCAACACATATTTGATGGATATATATATATTATATATGGACCAAATGTTTGGGGGGTCATAGGGTTGAACCCTGGGGCGATTCTGTTCCGGTAGTATGGATATCAACATGAATTGCAAATTTGAAATAGAAACTGAATAAGAATAATATTGATAATGATTCTTACACAAAATAATGAGCGATTTTTGTGTGTGATTTTACTCAGTTGTTTTGAGTAGAGTAACAATATATGATTCAATGCCTGTTTTTATTGAATATTGCCCAAGCTTGCGTTTTGAATATGAAGTAGAAAAAAATGCCTGTTGAAGTGACTTATTCTTCTGATAATTTTATTTATGTCTAGAGAATCTGTAGATTTTTTTTTATATAAAATAACCTTTATTCAATATTTACACTATGTGCAGATACATACATTTATTTTGTATAATCTTATCACAATTTGGTGTCAAATCATTTATTCATGTAATTCTCAACAAATTAGATAACGACAGTTTCAACAAATAATGATAAATCATCAGATCCTTCAGGACAAGAAATCATACACAGTTTTTCAATGTCACAGACTTCACATGAAATAAAGACAATAAAATGGAGAATGTTGATGAGAAATCGGCTGCGTTAATTCCATTTGACTAAAACTTAACATTTTTGAAATTTGACAACTTTTACATGAGTGATATGTGAAATTATGGTTGAACTTTCTAATGTTTTCCCCCATGATACTTCATAATAAAAGAATCACTAAAGAAATGTGGTTGCAAAGAAAGAAATAGTCCGTATGACGCATCCCCTGATATCGTGTCGTATTCCTCCTCCGTGTAAATAGTCCCGCGTCGTATCACTGCTCTGCTGCCGCCGCCGGGACTACTTTTGTGGAGGGCCTATTTTCCGTAGCGCATGATTTTGCCCTGCTTGGCCGCATCACTGGTGGCGAGCGCCTGCTGATCCTTGGGCACGGATACGTAGCCTGAAAGTAGTCCCAAAGTAACGCTCAGTGAAACATGTATGGATACAGAGCCTGAAAGTAGTGACTGTAGTCGGTAGCAGCACTCTAACAATTCACTATTTTTTTAACGTAGTTTTTAATCGAAAAGCAAGGAATGTTAATTATTATAGTTCAGTTACAGCGCAAGTTTGAGTAATGTTCCTGTTGAGCATCGTCAGATTGTCTCCAACAAAGATTTTCATGAAGTCGACTCAATGCTTATTTGGATGTCTTTTCTCGCACGCACACAAGGGCAAACAAAACGCAAACGATGTTTCAGTAGTGGTACAACTGTTGCTCAATTGAAAATAAAATATTCATTAAACCGAATATCAATTACTCATTACTGGTCAATCAAACTTTTGAAAGAATATAGAAGAAAATTAAAAGTTCAAACATGTTTTTCCCAGAGAGAGAGAGAGAGAATAGAATCGGCTAAATGTTGTTGGCTCGACATTGACTCATGGGGACTAAGATAAATAGCGAGACTTTTGTTACGTTGGACACAGAGAGACTTTCCGGTTAGGTGTAAAATTAAAACTAATTATTCTAAAAGTACTTTTCAATATGCTAGTGCTAATTTATGGAAAACTTTACCTACTGATGTTAAAATAGCAAAAACTTATTTCCCTTATAAAAAACTATTTAAGGATTATTGTACAGGGAAATATAATTTATAATTAATCAAAATGTTACTTTATTCAATCTGTATCTTAGTTATAGGCCTACTATACTTTGACTTGTTGTTTCTGTAACTTTTTAATCATTCTGTGATACAAATACTACTGTGATTCTATAGTTATATAAGTATTCTACACATGGGGAGGAACTTGATAAGTAATCCACTTCTTTCCTCCCCAGCCATTTATATTCCTACTTACGTGATTTTAAATATTTTGTGCTTTTATGATTATTGTAAATTGCATGAATTTTATATCATTAATATTTCTGTACATATGGCGAAATGAATAAAAAAAACAAAAAATATTAATTACTCATTACTGGTCAGTCAAACTTTTGAAAGAATATAGAAAGAAATTAAAAGTTCGAACATGTTTTTCCCAGAGAGAGAGAGAGAGAGAGAGAAAATTGTTGAATCAGCTTGACTCAAACTAAGTTAAATGGCTCGACATTTTCATACGGACTAAGAGAGAGAGAGATTACAAGTTGTGGACCGTTTTGTACCTTGTGCTGGCATCCAGATCCAGATGCCGTTGTTCCTCTTGTACTTGTAGTAGGGCAGCCCGTACTCCGTGAAGCGTTTACCAGCAGGTGGCAGTACCTCCGCCGACCGCTTGTCGCCCGCCAGCCCGTCAATCTGGATGTTATAATCATAGCTAACAACGCCTTTGTTAAAGTTCACTTTAGCTTGTATATATCGCTGTATTATCAGAATAAATAACTCTCGGGATAAATATCATCTGGTTTATTCGCCGCCATATAATACACTGGTGACCGCATGCGTCAACACAGACATATCAATCATAAAACTACTGTGGTTACATAAACGGACCGAACATTATAACAGCCTTGTCTCTGTCTTTTTTTTTCTTTTCTTCCAACTTTTCACCTAATATTATTTTTTTTTTCTTCCAACTTTTCACCCAATATTATTTGACAAGATGGCTGACACACTGGGCATGTGCAAACCATGACCTAATTATTATTCATGACACCTATTGCATATGTATGAACACAGTATATACCATAACACAGGATTAGCCACTCGTCCACTCATATTGACCAGTAAAAACTAGTGGAGGACGAGTGCTAATTTTTATAAAGTCGTCCTTTTGACGCGGAGCAATTCTGAATAATTTGTCATACAGATATAGAGCTTTGTGTAAGGAGGATGAGTACATTGTTTTGCCGGACAGGGTCAGGATTCGCCACTCGTCCGCTCGTAGTGACCAGTAAAACTTGTGGAGGATGAGTAGAATGTTCTAGCAACGCGTCCTTTTGACGAGGAGCAATTCTGGTCAATTTGCCATACAAATATAGAGTTTGTGCAAGGAGGACGAGTACATTTTTTTGCAGGACAAATAGATATTTGAGAGTTACTCGTCCTGCTGACGAGTAGCATTTTCCACCAAATCCTGACCCTGTATCAGGGGAAACAAGACTTATGTAGGTCCCTCCCACCACCTAACCCTGACTGGAGCGATCTTCATGGGTTATATATTGTATATGGCGGTGAAAGAAGACTTTATGTTAAAAAAACCTGTCTGGGGATAACTTCAAACAAGTCAGGAAATGTCCACATATATACACACAATGTACTTGGAATTGGAATGTTCTTTCATATATCCATGTTTGAAGATTTAGAATCTTGGAAACTATATGTACCCAATATACGCTATGTTTCCCAGTGCTTGCGAATACATTTTTTCATGGTAGCAATATGCTTACTAGAGAGAGGGTGGGAATGGAATGTTCTCAACTTCTTGTGTATAAATCGTAAGTTTGAAAAAGTCAACAGTTGCAAAGTTCCAAGAGTGCGTGGATCTACATTGCAGTTGCTCACGCTGCCTTTACAAGTGCATGTGATAATATCACCACGTGGGTTAGAGGGCTCCAATCGGACGCAACTCGGCGCCAAGAAATCAAAATCGTTATCAGTAATCTCATTAGACAAGATTTGTGACATATGGTATGCACAATGTGGTCGCATTTTTTTTTCTGTTTCTGCTGCCTTATAATCCAAAAACAAAGTCTTATTTTTAGTGAAGAATCAAATTTATTTAAACATGTTTCGACACCTCCAGTGTCCTTCTCAATTTCATTTAAAAAATATGGAATATTACAAAATCAAACAACAATGCCAATCATATTGGCATTGATTCTTCACTAAAAATAAGACTTTGTTTTTGGATTATAAGACAGCAGAAACAGAAAAAAAACACAAAAAATATTAATCTCAATACTGCTGAACATTTTGTCAGCGTGGCTTCTGATTGGTTGGATTTTGTGACCTACATTCCCGAATATCAGGGGCTTTGAATCGCCGCTGCGTAGCCGTGAGATATGACGATGGGAGGTCTGGGGATACGAAATACATACCGGTACATAAATGTCGTTGTACCATTTTTGTCACCAGGTGGCTACAAAACTGTTAGTCTCGGACAATCAGATCCTATTGTGGCATAGTAGGAGGAAATGATAGAGGCTATGTCAATGTTTGTCTGAAGAATACCCACAATGCATTGTAAAGACAAGTGCTTTTGTTTGTTTGTCTAAACGATGCCCATAGTTCTTGTCAATATCGGGACGACTCTTCGCGACTTTTGAAACAACACTTATATGTAGTCAATTTAGAAATTTCTTCATGTATTTAGCTATGTTTCCCAGTGATTGTGAAAAAAATGTTTTATGGTAGCAATATGAGAGAAGGTGTAATGAAAAGTTCTCAACATCTCGTGTATAAATTGTAAGTTTGAAAAGTCAAGATTTGAGCAGTTCAATTGTTTAGCATTTTGATTTGTGATTTGTGACGAAGATGAAGCGTTTTTACCTTGAATTTTGGGAACTGCTGCTGCTGCTGGTCACTTTCTCCAGAAGATCTGAAAAACACAAAACCGCCGTTGGTTGACATCGCTGATGTTAGTTCACAGACCGTTCTCAGTCTACAGGAAGCGCTTTCACACGCTTCATATCGGCCGTCTTACAAAAATTGTAACGAAATTCAGTGACAGGCTGTAAAGTTATTTGGAAGATCGTGGAATCGAACTCACTGCCTTCCGTCCATGATTCAGACCGGTCATATGTCATGGTCGGACGTGCTAACCACTACACCAATCCCCCGTGACGAGAGAGACAAGTCTTTTGACTTGCCTATATGCTGCTATATTGCACAATCACATGTCCGTGACCTTGCGCTATATTTAGCCTGTCAGCCTCTATCGCTGATCAGCCTCTACGTCACTGAAACCTGTTATGCTTGGGCACGTTGTTAATCTCTCGGGATGCATTGTGTCCGAGCCACTTTCTTGACAAAACTACTATTAGATACGATTTGTATCAAAGACAGTACCGCTACATACACCTATTGCAACTTGTCATGTCGCTCGGAGGAGAGACTTTAGATGTTGTCGCATCGACTTCTTTTGGTCACATGACCAGCATGGTGGCTGCGATCATGTGACCGTGCTGGTCATGTGACCACCAACTGAGGTTTTCGTTTCCCCAGATGAAGATGAAGATAATGCAACATCAACAAAAGTGTCGCCTCTGAGCAGACAGAGTCCAATAGGCGGGGTTTGACATAAGGACTGTTAAGGCAGTAGACATCAGGTCCACCAAATTTGAATATCAGGTAGACCTGCTCAAAATCCCAGCATTCAGATGACTGCCATTTAACGGGAGGTGGATAGTTTGATAAACTTTTACACTGACAGTAGATAATGACATAATTCTCTGTGTTTGTTGAAATAAGCATGACGATTCAACTTATTGTTAGACAAGAGTATTTCTTTTTAATTTCTACATAATGTACCTGGCAAAAGCTGGTAGACCAGCCAGTTTTCAGGTAGACCAGGGCTACAGGTCTACTTATGTCAAACCCTGATAGGTCGGCTGTATAGCGATCACAGATTATCGTGTACTGAGGCCTACAAGCGTACATGACCATTTAGTGGAGTTTACGCTGTATAGATTGTGTTGTATTGTAACTACCTGATGCTGAGTGCGTCCTCCCCGCTGTCCTGGTTCAGCAGGTAACGCAGCAGCTGGAACACAACGCCAGAGTCAGGAAACCGTGAAAATCAGCTAGAGTTTTGGACCAGAATGAGCAGGATTCAGAAAGGCGAGAATCCGCCATAAATGTATGAATAACATGGAATTCTGCAGCTGTAATGTTATGGAGGTTGGCGGTGTTATAGGACCACAAAATAGGATCTTATTATGGAGGTGGTTTGTTGATGGACTTTCTCCACTGTCTCTTTATGAAAGACCACAAAATATCAACCTATTATATATATATATGATCTTAAATTAAATATTATGGAAGTGGTTTCTTTATAGAGGTGGTAATGCAATAGCTGTCCCCCTGACCCGTACGTCTGTCCCCATGAGGTCTGTGCCCTCTGACCTCTGACCTCTGACCCTCTGACCTGCAGTCCGCTCCTCCTGGGCTCCTCCTGGGAGTATCGCGTCGCAGCGGCCGCCGTCGTGGTGAGAAACAACATGGCGGCCACCGCGAGGCACAGATGCTGGGGCGACACCATCGCTGGAACACAAACAAGCAAATGCAGGGTCATATTGACCAGTTAAAACTGAGGATTTGCCATTCGTCAAGTAGTTCTCTTGCCTGAGTTAAACCACCATCGCTGTAACAGAAAAAGCAAATGCTTGAGGTAGAATTTTCAACCATACAGAAAACTTCAGACAACTTGTTTCAAACTTGTCCTTTTGAACAATTTTACTAAAATATCTGGTCAATTTATTTTCTTCGGGATGTGTAACAGAAAAGCCTTGTAGCTTTCAACCATATTACTATCAAACTGGAAAACCAGAAACAAGCAAATGCTGGGCGTGGAGCCAAATATGTCACTAAATGCTCGTATTGACGAGTTAAAACTTGTGGAGGACGAGTAGAATGTTTTAGCAACTTGTACTTTTGACGAATAGCAAATCCCAGTCAATTTGCCATACAAATATAGAGCTTTGTTTTAAGGAGGACGAGCACGTTTTCTTCAGGGCGAGTAGATATTTGAGGGTTATTCTGACGAGTAGAACTTTCCCACCTAATCCTGAACCTGAAATAACAAGTGATCCTGATCCAACATCTTGACCGGTGCATTTTTTGAACGCTGGTCCAGATTGTGGTCCTGTTAAAAAATGGAGAGACAGGACCTGTGGTCCACCTCAAATGTTGGCCTATCTTCATACACTGAATACAAACTTTGTTCGTGTGTGGAGCAAACGATGGAATATCATGGCATCGACAAGTTTCGCGAGGATGGAACATAACATGTGTTAACATTACACCCAAGGCCTAGAAAAAATGATCCTTGTTAACATTAACTACCCATTTTAACACCCCGATATCTTTTATTGAGATCCTTTTATCCGTAAACCTAGGATTCTGAATAAAATAATATACTAATTTTAGCATCCAATTCATATGTAATTCAATTTTTTGTTTAAACTTTGTTCTGTTGCAGTTTTTTTCTATAAAAAAAAGAAGTGGCCCCAAACCTAATGGATGAAGAAAAAAAAAAATAAACTAATTTTAAATATAATCAAAAATCATGTTTTGTTTTATACACACAATAGGTTGAGACCAGAATGATCGATCATCCCAAGCAGTTTTGTCCACCAGTAGCGCAGTGATCTTATTGTGCCCCTGACAATTCTTGATTACAAATGATGTCTTAACTTTTTGACAAAAAAAAAAGAAAATGGGGGCCCTATCTTATTAAACTTTGTATTTTGGAAGTAAAATGGCTTTCATAATATTCATGATTAAAATATACACATAGCAATATTAAAATGGACCAGAAAGTCAAAAAATAATTCAATCCATCCCAAGTTTCGGCTTGAACCCATTTGCTATAATTCATGAGGCTATAGCAGCAAATAGGAAGAAAAAACAAACCTAAGATTTTTGTAGCTAATATAACTTGGCTGATCTGTACAGCGTCCATTTGTGT
The DNA here is from genome assembly GCA_019095985.1 of Streblospio benedicti. NCBI lineage: Eukaryota > Metazoa > Annelida > Polychaeta > Spionida > Spionidae > Streblospio > Streblospio benedicti. Next base: position 8,317,743 of record CM032661.1, on the reverse strand, counting down.
AAAAAATGGACCATCATTGTTTGTTTAAAGACGGCAGTTTAATCATGTTTTGAGTGCCAGTCATCGCATCATGGTGTATTAAAAATAAAAATCGATGAAACCTCTAGCCTGTTTTTTGCGAGGTATTTAGTTAAATCAGTCAAAAGAAAATCTATGTGACTATGTGTGATCACAATATTGTTGGGAATGATGATTGACTATAATTCACAAATTGTACCAAACCAGATTCAGGGCTCATCCCAGGCTAAAGACTTTTGAGGCATAATAACTGTGTAAATAATTTGGAATTGAACTATTCAAACTCGTCTGAATACACGGCGTAGTAATGTAACAAAACTAGTTCTGATAGGGCAAGATGTTTAAAATAGAACATAATTGCATTAAAAGCACTGGACTGGCAATATACGGGTATTTAATCTGTCACAAATAATATGCAACCGTCTTATATTGTTCGGTGTCACTTATAATTCATACCAGTACACAAATAGGAAACAACACCAAGTAGACTTTTGGGCTTTATTTGAGCGAAAGCAGGTACTGATCTGTAATCGTGCATTCAATGTCGAAAATGGACCATAATTGCCCTGTGGAAAGTCCAGCCGGTGGCAGAACAATCTAATCACCTTTGTTGCCCTCATACCTCATAGTTGTGTAAAAGTTTGAGGGTGTCAGCACTGCTTTAAACCCTCCCGAGCTTGGCCTCCAGAGACATACATAGTTACAAAACGACACAACAAAACGTGAGCTCTCACTTGTGATCTACCACAGCGACTGTGTCATCACAAACACTACTAGTGTTGGGACGATGATCGACTATAATCGGTGATCGGTCATTTGTACCAAACGATTCAGGGCTCAATTAGCGTGAGGCATAATCGATTGTGTAAAAATAATTGCGCCTTTCGGCCGTGTGAACCCGATTCAAACTGTATGATTTGTTCAGTAATGTTATTCAATCAATCTATTACAAATGCTTGCCAGAAAATAGAAATAACTTACTTATATTTTGCAATGTGAAAAATATACACACGCATGTTTCCGGGCGTCAGCGCGCATGCTCAGTAGTTCAAATGTCGAGCCCGCGCAACGAGAAAACGAAAGTAAGTTCGCACCCATAGTTAATGCATCTTATTGTGTCGTGGTCGCGCCGAATTAGAGCTCCTACGACACGCGGACCATATTCAAATGGGTGATTACATATAAATATCGTATGAAACGATTAACTCCGATGATCGGTCACTTGGGCTAACTGATTTTAAGTGATGATCAGTTATCAAATTCCAACTGATTCCCAACACTAAACACTACATAAAACTGTACTTGTGAATCTAACGGGAAGATGGGCAACTATTCGCTAACTATAAATCATTTACTGAAGATTTTCCCCTTTCTCTGTGGCCAGCCACAATAATTATTTGCTGCGAGATATTCGCAGCCCGCCCCTGTCCATCGGCGAGATGGTGAGGTATAAATAGTGGGGCGTTATGGGGGGGATTAGAGGTCGCGCGGGGTCAAGCCTCGTAAAGCAGCCAATCAGAGCTGATGATGGCGCTTAATCACTGGTCACAGATTGTCACGAGGGGGACACGGAAACTGTTAATTTGCTCCTTATTGCTGTGTTTTTACGGCGTAAATGCTGGTCGAAAAAAGATGATTTTGAGTTAAATTTCTATTTCTTTTTAGCTAAGTTACTTTCAAATAAACATTATATGTAAAATGCTGGTCAAAAAAGATGATTTTGAATTAAATTTCTATTTCTTTTTTAGTAGCTAAGTTACTTTCAAATAAACATTATATGTATAATTGTCTTTCCCTGCCACATTTGATTTCTATAATATATAAAAAGTAAAATTTATTTTATTGCACAAAAAGCTTTTCGTCTCTTTAGTATCTAAGACAATTATACATTTAATGAGACCTACTGCCACGTACATGGTACATAGGATAACTTTTATACTTTTCAAATAAAGAAATTTGTCATCAGAGCTAAAATAACCAAACAAAAACATAAACACAACAACAATGAGGACCTGGTGCCGTTCAAATATGGAATTTAGCTTATATTAATTTTCTCTCACTCTCTCTAGCAAGCATGTTATTTCTACTACAGACATAGCTGGAGACAGGTTGTACAAGCCAAAGCTTCCACAAACTATTAATCTCTTTCTAAACGAAATGTAAGCAACATTTTTGCAGCATTTTTCTTTCTTATATATCAACTTGTCAGTGAAATTGTGCATAGATAACTAAGTAGACCTCCAGTATTGTGATGGCTCATCTATCTCAAGTGGTCTCAATAGAGAGGTGTCTCTTAATGAAGGGTTAGAATTAAGGAACAAGGGTGTTGTTATAGAGACATTGGCATGTGACAGTTTTTCAAGTCCCGTGCTGGTGATATTGCTGTGTATAAATTGAGTTTTGCTTCAAGACCTGTGTAGATACTGGCATTGTGCTGTTGTATTTTTACTGTGAATGTTTTTGTAGCAATATATGATCAGTTGTGAAAATGAAGTTGAAATGAGAAGATTAAGAATTTAGATTTAACGAGACTTTCTGGAGATAAAAAAAATTGACCATACAAGAAATCACGTATACAATTTCGGTACAGGCAAAATTAACATTTACTGAATTTTTTATTGTCTTTTGCACGATCTTTTGTATGGTCCATAAACCAAATTCTATTCCCGAAACCTCTAAAGTGTTATACATTTTTAAAAAGGGAAATGAATGTACTTTTATACTAAAATAAAAAGCAAGAACATTTTGAGAATTTTTTTATCTCCAAATTCTTTTATCTCCAGAAAGTCTCCTTAAAACAAAACTTGATCTATTGACATAAAGATAAACTTAAGTTATGAACATTACACGAAAAATGGTCTCATTACAGAGGTGGTCTCCTTATAGGGGTGGAGATCACGCTGTTTCTATGGTTTCCTCTCAACAACTCACAGTCACTTAAAAAAAGCAGCTCACTGGTCAAATTTTAAACGAGAAGAATGAAATCGAGATTAAGATCTTGATCTATTGAAATAAAGATAAACTTAAGTTATGAACATTACACGAAAAATGGTTTCATTACAGAGGAGTTCACACTGTTTCTATGGTTTCCTCTCGACAACTCACAGTCACGTAAAAAAAGTGTGAAGTGTCTTGGAAGAGCAGCTCACTGGTCAAGTTTTAAATGAGAAGAATGAAATCGAGGTTAAGAACTTGAAAAATAAAGAGCTGCCGCGTGTGGTCATTACTGAGCTGCCCACTGGTCACTGTTGGCTGCTAACGACCGGTGATGTGACTGTGGCGTGAGCTGACCGCTCAGTGACCGCCCACTGACCGCCACTGACCGCCCCGAGCTGACACACGACTTCCTCCCACCGTTTGTCACCTCGCGTTGTCCATCAGTTCAGCTTTTCTCACACACTTTTTTCTTTCTTTTGAAAGGACATTATATCAAATGTAGTCTATTAATACTATGTCTAATTTCATACTATGTCTAGAATCTATAAATAATTCTTTAATTACATTATGTTTTATTATATGCTGTGTTCAATTTATACATAATTCTTTGTTTCTTATCAAGTGTATTCTATTATTCTAGATGTACTATTTATTTCATATCACTTATATACTTCATTGTTTTCATATTTGTTTGGCGTCACATTTATGTATTGATATTAAGGTGACTAAGTCCAGAAGGGCTGGGTATTTCACTGTATAGCTATTTATGTATTTAAAAATGTAAAATACTTGTCACTATAATAAATAAAATCAATCATGATGCAAGAGATTGAATGAGAGTTTGACGTCATACAACAATACAGTAGAACCTGCAATTAAGACCACCTCTCTATTGAGACCATCTCTGTAATAAGACCACTTTTCATGGCCCCAAACCTTCATAAAGCTGCCAAAATGAACCTCTGTATAGAGACCACCTCTCTATTGAGACCACCTAACACTGGTCCCCCCCCAAAGGTGGTCATAATAAATGTAAAATAAATGTAAATGTCTGGTTTACGGTCTTCTTTCCGAAGGATCATACGACTCTACATGATAATAGAGAGTTTCTGCTTCATCATAATAAAACAACTCCTACATTTCTTCCACACTTGCACATTCAGCGCACAATGCTCACCATAAAATCATTCACCAGCCTCCCAGTTGTGGCCTCAATAGTCACTCTTCTGCAATCACTCACTCCCTGACCTGTACCTATATAGCGTGTAGGTGTCACAGTGTGCGTGAGATTGAGGCCCCTCGTTGACCCCGGCTTGACCCCAGCTTGACCCCAGCTTGACCCCGCCTTAACCCCCATATTTCTGGCCGTAATTAGCAGCTGGATAATGAGCCGAGTAACGACGTCCTGATGGCCGTCGCTCAGTGAATCGTCACTCGTCAGCAGGGCTAGTACAGGGCTGCCAAGTAGTACAGTTTTGAAGAAAAAACCCGGGTCAGTCTTCATTTCCCAAATTTTATTAAATGCCATAATTGTTACAATGTTTTTGTCATCGGGTGAACCATACAATAATCCATACTTTATCCAGTAATTAATCATACAATCTATATAATACCACTGGCTTTTCTCTAACATTAACTAACAAAATCTTCTGACATCGAACAAACTGATTAGGGCGCCATCTGATTGGCTAACAGATGGCCCTGCTACCAATAATATTTAACTGCGAGTTTCAAACACTGACTGGTATATCATATTAATACATATTTCCGACCCAAAATACCCAAACACTAATTCTACCTTCAAAATACAGATTTCCCCACTTTGTGTATTTTTCAATAATAATTACTTTTTATGAAGTAAAAGCACAGGAACTGCATCCCAACATAGATATGTGTGCTTGTGATTGGTGTTAAAAGCCCTGAATATTGGTTACATTACACCAGAAATACATACATATCAGTTCTGCGCTTATGGATTTCTTTTAACACCCAGTATTTTTGTAGACCGTTTGCCGTTCCACCACAGAATACCCCTAAAATACTAATTTTGGGCATCCTGAGTACAGAAATGGCTATTGAGGGGTTGGCAGCCCTGCAAGTATAAGTATATTTATTTCAGAAACAAGTCCATAGAATTCATTAAAAATAGATACAATGTATACAGATGAATAACATTGTCACAAATGTTCCTTAAAACACGAGCTCATACCATTTACAGCCAATATTACTGCTGTAAACAAAAAATTGAGAAGATAAACATGCTTTGACTAGACTATTTTTACTTTGAAATAAGCGACTTCTAAATCTGTATATTGCTTTTCTCATATGTATGTTAAAACAATCAATATTCTTATTTAAAAATTTGTGAGAAACACTACATCTTCTATCTAGTTTAAAAAGAGCTCTAAAAACATTGTTGTATGCAGCGGACACTTTCTTAAAACTACTCTTACTATAAGATGCCCATAACTGACAACAGTAAAAATTACTACAGTAGGTTTTAAAAAGTTGTACTCGTCCTCCCACAAAAGTTACTCGTCCTGACAAGTTGCCCAACATGTTTTTAGCTCAATAGCTACTTGTATGCAGGACGAGTGAATTAAGCACGGGTCCTCCCAATTTCTACTGGTGTGGATGAGCGGACTAGTGACTAAATGGAGGACTGAATCATGTCATAATCATGCATTCATGGAAGCATTTCTGCACAAATTGAAATCGCAGTGAAAATGTGCTCTCTGCAAGTTATGTTTTAATTTGAGTGAGATAACTATTCTGTTTGTTGGACATCAACGGATAAATGATCTAGTTCTCAGGGATTTTTATGCTCCACGTGTTTGACTTTTAGGTTCTGTTATTTAGCCCAAGCTTTAGTTTTTCATTATTTGAACACACACTGTATTCATTTGCGAACCTAAAGAGCCATCCGGGGTTTCTTTAACTTCATATTTGACAATTTTATAGGCATAATGGTAACCCCAACCCCAACATCATTTTCGTAGCTGGTTTTTCCTTCATTGCAGGGTATTTAAATGGTTCTAGTTAATGTATTAGCCACATTTGTCTGGCATTCACATTCATTGATAACTCAATTGTCATAACTGTCATGAGCCATAATTGGCAATCCAATGAAAAATCACACAAGCCAGTTTAAACTGCTCAAAGATGCTTGGACTAATTGTGCTCCAATGAGTACCGTTCTAGTGTATTTTTTGTTATTGCTCCCTATCATTGCCCTCTGATTCCCGTCTTCATTTTTGCCATCTGATGTTCATGGCTCATAAAATAAGCACATGATTCAAAGGATCAATATTTTGAGTACAATGTTGTTTTGTTTTTTTAAATAGAAACAATCATGTTTTTGCATTCACAATAAATGCCCCATTGAGCACAAGTACATATCCGTGTAACATGCACTTGGAGCCGCATGCTTCAATCTTTATAAAAAGTCTGATTTTGTTTCCTCTGTCGTTGCTCCGGCGTTCTAGCAGCTAATCGCCACAATTAAACTTAATCTCGTTCATTTGGCGAGGTTTTTGCCGCGACGCGAGCGATTTCTCGTGTTCACCTCACGTCGCTTTTGTGTACAGATTTTAGTCCGCAAACAGAACCTGTAGAATATAGTGGTCAAGTTTTTATATGTTGTTTTTTATAACAATCAAGTTAACACGGACTTAATAGGTCTGAAGTAAAGATAACTATATAAGTGTATTGTACAGTAAAACTTCTCTATTTGGTCCACCTTTGGTTTGGGTGGTCTCAATAGAGAGGTGGTCTCTATCTCTATATACAGAGGTGCATTTTGGTAGCTTTATGAAGGTTTGGGACCGTGAAAAGTGGTCTCAATAGAGAGGTGGTCTCAATAGAGAGGTTCTGGTAATCCTATTTGTTTTTTTATAGAACCTCTGTAGTTAGAGGTGGTGGCTTCAAGTGGCCTCAACAGAGAGGTGGTCTTATTTGGAGAGGTGGTCTCTATTGAGACTGGTTGGTCTCAATAGAGAGGTGGTCTCAATAGAGAGGTGGTCTCAATAGAGAGGTGGTCTCAATAGAGAGGTGGAGTCAATTTGTAGAAGGAGAGGTGGTCCAATAGAAGGTGGTCTCATTATTATAGAGGTGTCTCTCATTATTAGATCAGGTGGTCTCTTTTATATAGGTGGTTAATTTATTTTATTCCATATATGAATTTTAATTAGAAGTGTTCTCTGTATATAGAGGTTGCTCTTATTACAAAGGTGGCTTCTGTATTGAAAGTTCTCTTTAATTAGTTGTTATGGGAAGAGGTCCGCATAGAAGTTTCTCATCAGGTGGTTTTTTGTAGAAGTGGTCTCATTTAATCCATAGAATTTTTTTATTACATTATTATAGCTGTGCTCTTATTACAAGGTGTTCTCTGTGGCGATCCATTCTGTCAGCGCCCGGATCCATGTGTCAGTGTGTCATGTGCCCCGCGGCTATAATTAGGCACCTGACCTCGCCCCACCAATCAGACAGATGAAAAAAGCTCCGTCACCACGTCAGACCATCGCGCGACCTCCAGGTCAGAGGTCACCAATTTATCGGAGGCAGCTTTGTATTTTAGCAATGCAATGACTATATAGAGGACTTTCTCTTTAGTGGGTGGGGGGGTCACTCAACTTTTAAAAATCTTGATTGGGGGGGTCGGTTAACTTTTTCTTCAAGCCCCCAAAAATGGACGACCTCCCGGCATCGTTATTTATGATCGTTCCCTCTATACAGACATCAGTGGGTTTTATCGAGTATTTCTACAGATTCAAGATAACAAATTTCTACTGTATTGAACCAGAATTTCTGCACTTTGTGAAATTAACTGGCAAATTGTACCCACACACACTGACCCTCTATTTTAAACCAAAAACACACTCCTCCTATTTTTTAAACCTCCATAAATGACACCTCACATACATTACATTCATAGGTTTAAAAACCTGTTGACCGTCGGTCTTCACTATGTTATTTAAACACTTTATAGCCATTTCTGTAATTTGACCACCTCTTTGATATGATCACCTCTATGAAATGACCATCCCCTTAATGGGACCGTTTCTTTGTGTTCCAAAAGTGACCAATGCTAACTTCCATAGCAAGGCAATTGTGAGGTAGTAGAAGACCACCTCTGTAAAGAGACCAACTCTAATGCGACCACCTCTCTATTGGGACCACCTCTGTAATACACGATTTTTCATGCTTTCAACCAACAAGACCATCTCTATCATTTAGTAGTGATTTCTGGATTCATCATAGTAGAAGGAAAGTAGACGAAGTAGGTTTTTTCCTTCTACTAAGACCATCTCTCTATTGAGCCCACTTGAAGGCGGCCATTATAAGGAAGAACCTCGTATTTAGACCACCTCTGTAACTTGTTCTTAACCACATATCATCCTAATTACAACAGTTTGTACCTGTGACAAAATGATCAAGTGACAGGCCCTGTGAAGTAAACGCCTTGTTTCCCAACCTATTCGACAATAAATAGTTGGTGTTATTTATAGACATTGCTCAAAAATCCCCTCGTCTCGCTATAAAGCACGTTTCTATTGAGTGTATATTGGGTTCAGCCTCCCGTAGGTGTTGTGCTTTGTTATTCAATTATTCTAAAGTCTTTACCTGCTTTTCTTTCAAAAGTTAACAATCAAATTCAAAATTGAAATATAATTTTAATTCATTTCGAATTCCACAGATTCCTTTTCAAAGTGTTTTGAAAAAGAACCTGTGGAGTTTGAAATGGATTAAAATTGTGTTTGAATTTTGAATTTGAGTGGTAATTTTTTAAAGAAAAGAAATTAAAATAATTGAATTGTATTCTTCTGTGGCAAGCTGGCTCCGTCAAATGCTGTATCAATACAGTGGCAGGAGCGAGCGTGCCATAGAAAAGAGAGAGAGAGAGAAGGATATAATTGTATCCACAAGCAAACCTGAGAAAAACACATTAGAAAAATAGTGCTTTAAGTTTGTGTGCGGGTCAGTGGGCTGATAGCGGTCATTACCAATGCTCGCCGGACAACACAACAACTGTGATTATTGCGGGATCCTCGTATTATCGGCGGATTACCGACATTTGCCTTTTTCCGCACGGGAGATGGTTCCAGTCAACCGGTGTGATGTGAGGATGGAAAAAGCTGGGACTGAAAGTGGCTAGAATTGAATTGAATTGAATAACGCTTTATTTGTAACCAAATCAACAAACATCATGTGATATATAGGCTTCAGTAACAAAAAGCATTATTATAACATATAGAACATTCTATACAAGCAGTCTCGTGTGTTCAGAGTGTCCCCGTAATCTTAAAAAGTCTCCGAATGTCTTATTTTTGTTTTGGGCGAAAATAATAGCTATCCAAAAGTCTTATTTGGCTTGAAGCAGTCTTAAAAGGTCTTACTTTATCTTTTTGCATTTTTTTGAAGACCGCTTTTTTGAAGACATGGCTTCCATTTGACTATATCAAGTGGCTAGTTGGGATGATGGAATTCTGCATACCATATGTCACAAATCTTGTCTTGTTTATCTTTTTGATTGTTCATAGTTATTGTAATAATTTCTTGTTTTTATGCCTATTTTTATTGCCTTTGATCACATCATTTTGAAGCAAGACAAGTGTTATAGAAATGCGTCCGTCAAATTTGTGTCTCCGACTATTTGTTTTGAGGCCGGCAACAGCCTCGTGTTTGAACCAGGCCGTTTGGACGATATTCTGGACAATAAAATCCATAATGCTATTACTAGGTGGTAAAAATAAGAAACGCTATATGATTCTGAATACACGTGTGCAACTTATGTAAAGAAACAAGCATTTGTGGAGGCTCGAGAAAAGTTATTGTATTTGACATAAAACTGTCCGCCTGGCGTTGTTGGCTGGTGGTTTTACCGGCCGAAGCGGTAATTAACCTGTGGTTTTACTGGCTTTATGTAGGAATGTACACAATTGTGGCTTTATGGATGTTCGGGATTGAGAAAAATGGTGCTATTATAGAGAGGTTGTCACATTTCACCATTGAAGGATCTATTGAGTCTCATATTCTGCCATTAATATCAACTCCATAATAGGACCATGACTCAATTATTTTAATGTATTTACCTGCTTTTCTTTCAAAAATAACCCTAAAAATTCAAATTTTAAATATGATTATTATTGATTTCGAACTCTACAGATTTCTTTTCAAAATTAAACAACATATGACAAATTAATACATTAACAATAAGATTACAATTGGATACCCAAATTGGTTACTATTTATGTAAACATTTGATTTATTAATTACCTGTAGAGTTCAAAATCGATAAATACGCTATGTTTAAAATTTGAATTTTAGAGTTATTTTTGAAAGAAAAGCAGGTAAAGACATCAGAATGATTGAATCATGAGGCTTTATGCTCCATAACAAGGATCAAGTGGACACATTTTACGACTGTTTGTCTCAAACCTTTTATAAAAAACATCTGAAATAAAGTTATCATCTGTGAGTGGACAGAGACCTCCAAACCTTTTTTGTGAGGACCCCTGCGGTCAGTCACTGGTCACTGCAAAATGAAATAAACAAACCACGGGAAGTTTGTAACCTCACTTATTTCATTGGGTGAGTTCTTGTGGCGTATCACGGCAAGCCACAAGAACGAGTCCTGATAAAATAATTCATGTTACACTATAAACCCGGTTTTGTATTTATCTTTCTTTTTCTAAACAATAACAACACTGTTTTAAGAATTGTGAAAAACTAGTCTGGCTGAGAACAAGCATGATAACCATGGTATCACCCCTGTTGGAAGAGGAGGCGTGATAACCCTCTCCGGGTTATCGGATACTTGTGAATCATGACAACCAATGAAATTACATGACAAAGCATGATAAACTGTTAGTACAAACAGAAAAAAGCATGATAAACTGTTAGTACAAACCCCCATGCTGTGATGTGTCAGGTTCTGTTGGGAGTTTACTCTCTGTCAGAACAGACGGGATTATTGCATAACCTACGTCCACACACACTTTATGCGATTATCAGTACATTTTAATAGATATCAATGACCAAGTGGTTTTACAGTCTTTGTGCCATTAGCGATTATCGAGGGGGTCATATAGCAAAAATGGGATTGGTGATTTGCCCTAAATCTTGAGCGTGAATTGTGAATTGTCTGTATTTAAGTGCGTGAAATGTGATGAAAATGTGATGCAACCTATTTCTAATTCAATTACCACTTCTGGGGTTGTGATTGGTGAAAGACAATGAAATGTATTGGTGACTGGTGATTTCGCGAAAAAATGTTGGTGAATGGATTTTCATCAAAGCTGTATATCCCCTCATTATCAGATATACAATTAAGTGATAGCGTCTGCTGTGACTCATTAACGGATCATGATGGCCGATGACGTGAGAAAACATGGGAAACTCAGCTCAGCTCAAACAGCACATGTCAGCTGGGAGGTCGCGAGTTTACGCTGGGTGAGTGATTGAGTTACTCGGGTTGACAGTTATCTGCCTCATCACCCCACCCCAGTGTCCATGTCACAGGTTCCCCACCTCTATTAAAGTGTCCATGTCACAAAGACCCCACGTAGAACCTGTGTCCTCTTTATAAAGGTGGCCTTTTCAAAGAGACCACCTTGAGACAAACTCTATAAAGAGACAAACTCTATAAAGAGACCAACTCTATACAGAGACCATCTCTATAAAGAAACAACCCCTATAAAGAGAATACCTCAATAAAGAGACAACCTCCATAACAAGACTGCCTCTATAAAGAGACCAACTCTATAAATATAAAGAGACCACCTCTATAAAGAGACCACCTCTATAAAGAGACCACCTATAAAGAGACCTCCTCTATAAGACAGTTTTAATCTTCATTGATCATTAGAATACGAAAAGACCACCTCTAAAATAAGACATCTTCCCAAAGTTCCATAACGTGACCTTAATGAACCACCTCTCTACGGAGACCGGCATTAATAGAGACGCTCTACTTCACTTGTCTGTTGTGTATTACGCTGAGGAGTTTAATTTACTAGAACATCTATTGAAACACGTTTCATGTTAACGCGTGAAAAGTCCACGCGGCGCCCCAGCCACTGAGGTGTGAGTCAGCGAGCAGCGACTTTAAGTCGGACAAAACCGAGCAATTTCATTACGGAGCAATTAGCGGCCGACACGGGAGCGACATTTGGTGTCCGTGTGAACGGCGAGATTTTTCAATCGCATGGGACCAAGGCAAAAGTTGGTTGTCTGATAACTTAGTTAATTCTTTATCTTACCGGGAGCTCAGACCCCCCACCCCTGTTAAGTTAATTATTAAAAAGTTGATTTAGCGGAACGACAAATATCCACCACCAGGTAATGTCTTAAAAAAGTTGAATGTGCACTTTAAAAAATCTTGATTAACAAATGTCTGGTCTTTAAGTTAACTATAGAAATGAAAAACAATATGAAGCAACAAAGTTTGGAAATGGGCTGTTAAAAAGTTGATTTTGTCGGATGGCACAAGTTAACTGGGCCTACTGAACCCCTCCCCCCCTAAGTTGAATAATTAACTTAGAAATGCGACATTGATCTTTTGGCTTGGTCCCTAAAAACTCACTGATCGGGTTACTTTATTTTGTGTCTGGTGTTCAGGGATTAGGTGGAAACGAGTGGCACTCAAATATCTACTCGTCCCGCAAAAAAATGTACTCGTCCTCCTTGTACAAACTCTATTTGTACGGCTAATGGACCAGAATTGTTACTTGTCAGAATAACGAGTTACTAAATCTTTCTACTCGTCCTCCACAAGTGTTTACTGGTCAATGCGAGTGACATGGAGAGACTTCCATAATGTGTAATTGTGTTGTTTTGTGTAGATTATGTGACTGTTGCAATATTGCTGCCGTGTATCAGGGTTTGACATAAGGACTGGTAAGGCAGAAGACAACGGGTCTACCAAGTTTAAAAATCATGTAGACCGACTCAAAATCCGGTAGCCCGGCACTCACTTGTTGGTAAAAAATGCATAATGTTTCCTTCTGTTGCCGTTTAAAGTGAAGTGCATAATTCAATACATTGACATAATATCATAATTCTCTGTGTTTATTAAAATAAGGATGATGATTCAAACGATTGTTGGACACCAGTATTTTGTTTTTTCTAATAATACATAATGGAACTGCCAAAACCAGGTAGACGACAGGTCTAGCTACTGGCAAAAGCTGGTAGACCGGCCAGTTTTCAGGTAGACCAGGGCTACAGGTCTACCACTTATGTCAAACCCTGGTGTATACTGTGTATTTGTACGTAGTTTGAAATTGAAAGCACTGTGTGATGATTGTTCAGTATTTTGATATGTAACAAAGAATTGAAAAAAAAAAAAAGTGAAAACAACAACATACAGAATAAATAAAATGATTGAAGATAACAATTTGTTATAACGAGTGGCCGAGAGGATAATTTGCTTCCGTGGCCGAGTGGATAGGGAGTTCGACTCGTGACCAGAAGGTCGGGGTTTGATTCCCCGGTCGGGTCGGGTGGTGGGTGTTGAGCAAATCAACCTCTAACAGGTTGCACACTGCTCCGTGGTACCTACACATTAAATAGGTATAGGTCAGGCGAATGAATGCTGATGTGAGTGATTAGCACGTCTGCGCTACAATAGCGATTGTGCTGTATGCTCACCAGGGAGTTGAGAAGGATATAGCGTGATAAGGATGCCAATGACTTGGTGTAAAGTCACTAGAGCACGATAACAGTGAATTGCGACTATAAGCACATTTTATATTGTCGTTTTATATGAATTTTATTTTTAAATTTTTTTGTTGGTTTTATAAATTTTTCAACCTTTGTCATTTCAAAAAACAGTATTATTTTTACTTATAATAAGAACATGAATTATTGAATTGCTGCCAAGGGGTCAAAGCCCTAACCTATTGGTTCAGTTATACATGCATTGTCTACTATTTACTGTAACTGTTATCGTACTGTCACATGTCAGCTTTACGTTCACTGTTATTATCATTACCCTATTTTAATGCACTACTACTATACAAATATATATGTATGTAAAATTGAACCAATAAAATTTATTTAAATCAAGCACATTTCCATGCCCCTGTTTCTCTCACTGTGTTAGACGTAAGATGTTTGTCTCCGACCGACCAATTGGTCATGACGGCTGCAAATGGCGTAATGCGCTGACCCCGCGACCCCGCGGCTCGCGTAACCTCGGCAGGAAACGTCTCAGCATCGACTCAATGAGCAGAAAGACGTCTGTACAAAAGTTACAACATGGGTTTAGCATCCAAATACGCGGGCTCACATGGGGGAACTTCTGAGAAAAGTGCTGTTTTTGGTTATAAGCCCGTGAGTTAACGTGATGGTGGTGGCGCAGATGTGGAGAGGTGGTCCAATCACACAGGTGGTCACATTACAGAGGTGGTCCAATCACACAGGTGGTCACATTACAGAGGTGGTCCAATCACACAGGTGGTCACATTACAGAGGTGCAGACTTATTACAGACGTACACAAATTAGAGGTGGTTCTATTACACAGGTGGTCCTATAATTAGACAGGTGATTTAAGCATTAGGTGGTCTCATTACAGAGGTGGTCCAATTTACATGAGTGGTCCTATTTCACAGGTGGTCTCATTGTGAAGACCTATTTAACTGTAAGTGGAAATGTGGCGGTTTATGATCCTGATCCAAGTATTGCTCTCACGACTACAATTTACACCAGGTCATTGGCACACATATTGATCATCAATCGATCATTTCTCTGATGCTTGCCTCGCTAGAACTCAAACTCGATAGGAGTTGATAAAAGTTGAATAGAACAATGACATTGCCAATAAAAGTTAAAAAGAGAGTGGCGTTCTCCCCTACAGTGTGGAGAGAAGTCGCCGTTAATCCCACACAGATAATCCCCTCGCGGCCGCGTTACGTCTGTGGCCGTTTGATGTCCGTTTACGACTCCCGAGTAACGACCAATTAGACGCCTCAAAACAGCCGCTTCATGCGCACCAGGTCATTGGGCCTTCATTCTCAGCGAGCAATCGTATAATTGTCTCTCCGGTTTGTGTACGCATAGTTCACTGTACGAAACAACAGCTGAAACTGAAATTAACGCCCTCTCTCTTTTTTATTGGCCGTTAGTTCAGGTCATCTGAGGTTTTTTATTGGTCTTATTAACGCCTCATTTTTAGTTTACAGGTATAAAAAAGTTCTTATTTCATCGAGGAAAGCGAATAAACCTGGAATCGTGCGAGGATCTCTGTAGGTCTGAAAGGCTTCTTCTTAGTGCAGGTAAAACGGAGAGTGAACATTCTCCATTGATGAAAACACATCAGTTTTCCTGCGCCGGCACTGTGAGTTTTAGTGACACGTTGTCTCCTGTGCTTCTCATTTCGGAGAGTCGTGCACTGAACGTGATTTGCAAACGCTTGTTTTTTTTACGGCATAACCCGTTGTCTGCTATTAAAACGTCACGCGTTCTAAGCCTGGAAAAATGCGAACCGAGAGTCTGCAAATCCCTGGCACGGCTCGGATCAATCGACCCGTTGACCTAATTCCAATCCTGGTTGGTCCCAGTTTTACATCATAGGTTTTCACGGGTTGGTCAATCATATTGCCTTAAAGTCCTTGTTCATACCAACCCGTGGGCAGCCCTGTTATAGCTTTTATGTGGAAAAATGATTTTTCGGTTAGACTTACGTCAAAGACAAAATCAATACTCGGTTTCATCTTACTTATATAGCAGATCGTACGTTTGCCGTTTGAATTCCCCACTGGACGTTTTGGCAGCGGGATTTTTGATTGGTCGGTTTCTGAGCGTAAGTTCCACAGAATTGGATATGGTGGTATCACGGCTACTGCGTATATAGTCGTGAGATATGACGATGCATTTTTAATGAGCAATCGTTACGCTTCACAGCTCATATGTTGACGTGATGCTCAGTGTAAAGTCACTGTTGATTGAGGCTGTAATGAGCTGAGCGCTGCTCGTTTGCGGCAATCGGCGGCCCGATGTGTCTGGTGGACAGATCGCCACGGCAACCACCCAGAGGTCACCACCGGTGTCACACTGTAGGGGGGGGGAAGTGAGGGGGTATTACATATGAAAAAGCTTCAGATGTCAGCAAAAGCATTGATAAAAAAAAACAACGACAAAGACAAGTAACACAAGTCTCGTAAAAGTTTGATCAACCAAATGCTTAACTCCAGACATTTTAACTATATGACGCCCTTATTGTAGATTTGATTCCACTCTCTGTGTTCTGTTTTTCGTGTCTTCTCTTCTAAAGGGGTATTAAAATACAAAAATAGCTGTTGGTGCAAAAGTTTTTATCATTATTTACATGTTTCGGCACAACAGCACCCTTTTCAAAATAATAGCTCCAGTTCAGAACAAAGAAAGTAGAAGCAAATGAGACTGTATGCTTATTGCAGATTGACAGGAATTCTATATCCTTATTATAAAGGTGGTCTCAATAGAGGGGTGGTCTCAATAGAGGGGTGGTCTCAATAGAGGTGTAGTCTCAATAGAGAGGTGGTCTCAATATAGAGGTGGTTCTATTAGAGGTGTTCTTATTACACAGGCATTTTTATTAAAGGGGTGGTCTTACTATGAAGGTGGTCCTATTGTGGAGGTTCTGTGCAGGCAACATAGGCAGATCCAGGGGGGGGGGGCACCCTTTTCCCACCAAAATACTTCATTTTCATAGGATTTTTCATGAAATCCCATAAGTGCGCCCCCTCTTTTCCTTAAGTGCGCCCCCCCTTTTCCAAAAACCTGGATCTGCCTATGGGCGCCAGCGCCTATAGAATGCTTGGACTTGTTCATTTTCTCTTCATTAAGTACACAAATACAAACTGCACTTATGGCAGTGTATGACAAATGGCGCATTATGGACGCAGCACGGAGTCATTAGAAGGATCCGCGGAATGTAAACATGCTGATTGTACTGCATTCTCTGATAAATATACTTAGTTAGTGTACTGTTTTATATTTATCCTCATGTTTCATTCTCATAATTGTAAAATTGAATGTACCTGGTATGCAGCATAAGGTCTCATTTTAATACTTAAAATAAAACCTTCTCATAATGTTCTTCCTATAGAGTGCATCCGCCATTATTATGCTGTAAGTTAATTCATATTCAATGTACATTCTTTTTCACTGATAGTTATATATACATATACCATCAACAGTATCTCAAGTTTACTCTGTTTTCATTTCCAGAGTTGTCATTGCTTTTAAATAAATAAAGAAACCAGAAGCAAACAGTGATTCTCATTTGCTCATTAAGTACAATAACACGCGGCCATCCACTTGTATGATGGACGACCATCATCTTAGCGCATTATGCACCGGCACGAATTAACAACGTTTACAACAGATTCCTCAAGGCATTTGGATATCAGATGTCACATTTAGAGTATGAACTATAAAAAACAAAACAAAGCTAGATCAAAAGTGTTCAAAGAACACGGCGTCGCATGAACAAATTGCCTCTAGCTTGTCCGGAGACATACGTAGTTAGAAACGAAACAATCACTAGTCTTTTGCTTCAGCTGCTGAAGTGACGCAAATATGAATGTCATTTCTACTCAAGCTGAATGTCAGAGAGGATCTAAACTTATTCCTCGAAAATTCAGATATTTTTATGACTTCATGTTATTGTATTTTCGTGAAGCGCTTTCAGCTCTAATGCATATATTTTGATTATGTAAGTTAACTGGCTATATAAATAAAGTTTATTATTATTAATATTAACAGATCCAGTGCACCCTTGTTATTCAGACCACCCATGGCACCTGCAATATTACGGTCACTTTGGGACCACGAAAAGTGGTCTTGATTGCAGGTTCTACTGTATTATTTTAAGAAAAGAAAATGTGGAATTTATCTCATACATTAGAATTTGATGTATCCCGTGTGTAGCATATTTCATAACCATTTTATCTTATCAGATTTTTTTTATGGCTCTTACATAAACTATAAATATTTCAGACTTATATTTTTTGAGAATCAAATAGAACAGGAAAAAAAAGATCAAAAATAATTTGTGAATACTTGAAAATTGGTTTCTTCTAGTAAAATGGGTCCGAATCTTCAGTTTCAACTTTGTGTTAAATGCACCACATTCTCCCATCCAACAACCCGTGGTCTTTTATAATAAGTTGAAAAATTGTCACTATGAGGTGGGGGTTTGCATGAATATGTATTTACATGGGAAGTTCAAGACTTACAGTGACAATCGCGTCTGATTTCTGGGGTTTGTGTGTACATGTGTCAGGCCTTTGGGCAGATTGTACATCAATGGTATTCTTCCAAGCAGCAACTACAGTTGAACCTGTCCACGTAGACTCTGTCTTATGTGCACTTTTTTCAGTTGCAATTTGTTTTTTTTCACATTTTTGGTACTTTTTTTTCTGCCTTTTAGTATATCAGAATTTCATATAAAGTGAACCTCCCTTATAAGGAAACAGTTATTGTTAGCTCTGTGGCATATATCATGTATAATTATGTGGGTCACATTTTTGGGGGGGTCATATTGAATATTGGTGGGTCCACATGATATTTGGTATATTGTGGGTCACTTTTCCACCCTTTTCATATCCCTGCGCAGCTATGAATGCTGCTACTTTTCTCTGTCCAACAGCTAGGAAATGGCATTTGTGATGACCAATAGCTATGAAAACTCTTACAGGACAGCAGCTATAAAGTACTTCTGTTCCCATCCCACGCTTCTCATTAAAATACACCTATTGATACTTCTTCATAGTATTTGTTCATGTTTAACACATCATAATAGTAATAAAATATAATTGAATACCAAGTAACAATGCATGTTAAAAGCTAGGGGAATGTAATTCTAACGGCAGCTATGAAATGCCTAATTTTTGTCATATCCAGCTACAAGTATGAAATAGTTTTTTTTTTAATGAAAGTTAGCTATTATGAAATTGTACATCAAAATGTTTCTGTGGGAGCATCCCAGTCTGATATCATGGGAAGTGTCCCGTGTGTAGCATATTTCATAACCATTTTTCTTATCAGATTTTTTGTTATGGCTCTTACATAAACTATAAATATTTCAGACTTATATTTTTTCAGAATCAAATAGAACAGGAAAAAGAAAATGATCAAAAATAATTTGTGAATACTTGAAAATTGGTTTCTTCTAGTAAAATGCGTCCGAATCTTCAGTTTCAACTTGTGTGTTAAACGCACCACATTCTCCCGTCCAACAACCCGTGGTGTTTTATAATAAGTTGAAAAATTGTCCTTTTCTGCGGTATGAGTCCACACCAGGCAGGTTGCTCTGTAGCACACAAGGACGCACAAAAGATCGCTTAATGTGGAGTAGATCAAAATAGCCCCGTTTTGAATAATTTCTCAATCACAAGAGCCCTCCGTGCATTTGTTTTGCATAACTCCTGCTTTGTGTAACGTATGGCCCCGAGTGTAGGCCGATTTGTACGTATTATGTCAGACTGAGGCTCGAAGGCGACTCGCCCGTTTTAACCCAGTCACTCAATACGCTTTGCTTCAACAGATGAGTTTTCTCACTATGAGTAAAACGTTCAAAATATGCTGACTGCGCCATGTAGAATACAAATCTTAATGTAATGAGAATGACTTTCAACTGACTTTATTCTCAAAAACTATAGATCTACATATATAGTACAACAGTACAAAAGTATTGATCGACGTCAGTCCATAGTACGTTATACTCATAGTCTACACATGAATTCTGGGAGTTATTGAAACAAACAAAGCAAATCACGTGACGTCGTGGGAAGAGTAAATCCCCACCGCACATGACAGGGCTGAGAGTGAATTGACAGCACGCGGCTGTTTTTAACCCAGTGACAGCACTTTTTTGAAATTCCGTATCTACAGACTCGATGCACATTTCTTCGATAGACGAGTTTTTTTATCCATAAATTGTGGGAGTATTTTAGACAAACAAACCAAATCAGTGACTTTTTCATGTGTTTTGCGTTGCATTGCTGGGAGAATTATTTAGACAAACTTTGATAGAGACTAATATCGGTTCCTCGTTTATGCCATCACAGTGTCTGGTCGATCGAGACTAAATCACCTAGCAGCCGAATACAGTTCTACGATTGTAGCCTAATATTTCCATCAGAAAACAAGCGTATACAGACATTAGAATTTCAAGTGATGAAGGAGAATTTTTTGAAAAGACTTTTTTTCAGACCTCTTGTAGGGATAAACTCGGTGTACACGCATGTAACTTAGAGAGTGGCGACTTTATCTCGTAACGACTGCTGATTTCCACATTGTAATCTGTTTTCTACATTCGTGACAACACATTGTGGCCACTTCAGCAAAATGCATAATAAAAGCATTTCTCAGCTAATCATTTGGTGAAGAAAATAGCATGAGATATAAGATACATACATAATTACACAATTATGCATGATTCATCATCAGCCACCGTACCTAATGCAGCCAAACTCGAGAAACTACATGTTGTTATATTGTCATATGATTCTGAACCTAACGAAATTGAACTAGAATGTTTTTCTGTTAAAAAAACACCCATAAGCGGTATGAATTTATAAATCTAAACGTTTTACTCAAAAAGTCCCTTTCACTCCCCTAATCTCAAGAGTAAAATCACACAGAAAAATTAGAATATGGATAATAAAAAAAAAGTCATATAGGAAAAGAAAAAAAAAATCCTTTCCAAAATTTTAATCCATAATGTTGCCGATTAAAAAGCAGATATTTGGTCCAACTATTTTATTTTATAGGGAAAATCAACTTGAAATGCACAGAACATATTACAGAACACCCAGATCTAACGACATGACGAGTGGCGATAGAAATACAAATGTCTGATGAGTGGCAAAATATCATCCAAACGTATTGTTAAAAGGACATTTTAACGATATATACCTAATGAATCGATTCTACAAAGCCTGAAAATCTTGTCCATAGGTGTTGTTAAAAAGATGTTTTAGCTCTATATCTAATGAATCTATTCTGCAATGCATAAACTGTACCCCCCAAAAAATAAAACAAAACAAAAAACAAATCCACACCCGCTAAAAATTAACTAAAATCTGAGACTTTCACATCAGAACATAACCAGCATTGAAATATTGCAAGAAACAGCAACAATCGTCCATATGTAGATGTTGCAGATATAAAGTTTAAACGACAGGGAATACAAGCTAATGTCCAGTAATAACCGCAGAAATTACAAATTTTCACCTGTCACATCCGCTAAAAAATGGTCTAAAATCTGAGACTTTCACAACAGAACACAACCAGCATTGAAATATTGCAAGAAACAACAACAATTGTCCATAGCCATTGTAGAAATAAGGTTTTAAACTACAGGGAATACAGGCTAACGACTCTGTTCAGCAAACGCAGTAAAAAAGAACCCCATCACCCGGCTAAAAATGGCCTAAAATCGTAGACTTTCACAACCAAACCCGACCCCCCCCCCTCTCACCTCGTTCTCTGCTGTCCGTGTATCCTCCTTTCTCCCTCCTTCTCTCTATCGGTGCCTCGTCAACAACAACAACAACAACGGTTCACAGTGTCAGACGCGACGGCTCATCCCGTGTCAGCCGCTTTTGAGAGTGTGCGCCGAGTTTGCCGAGTTTCTGTCTTCTCACTGACGGAAAGTTTGTAGCGGCTGCGGGCAACTTTCTCTGCTGCGGGTGCTGTGAAGTTTGTGCGGGGTGTGTCTGGGTGTGAGTCTCTGCGGCGGTGGGGTGTGAGTGTCTGAGGGTGTGGGAGGGAGTAGACTAGTGCGTGACGCAACCCGCACAAAACAGGTGAACCCTACCAACCCGCATGGCAAAACAGGAACCCCGAAAACCATTAGCAATCAAGCTAAGTCTTTGATTATATCGGTAATTATTAATTAGATCAATCATTAACCCTTTTTTGCCAAAAACATTAATTATATCAATGATTAACACTTTAATTACTGAAAATCATTACATATAATAAATGAGTTCTTTTAATCTATAGCTGAATATTTTATATTAAAAATAGTCTAATATTTCGATGACTGACAGTCCATCTTTTTCAAAGAAATGATGTCAAATATTCAGCTATAGATTAAAAAAACTCATTTATTATATATTATCAAATACATAGCTAATGAACTTGTTTATTAATGAAAATCATTAATTATATCAATGTTTATTCCTTTATCAGCTGAAGTCTTTAATTATATCAATGATTAACCTTTTAATTGTTAGAAACCTTTCATTATATCAACACTTAACCCTTTATTTGCTGAAAACCATTGATTATATCACGTTTATCAGCTGAAAATATTTAATTATATTCTCAAGTACTTTTTAACCTTATATGCGGATGGGGGGGGAGTGGGGTGGTCACTCAACTTTTTAGAATCTTCATTGGGGGGGTCGGTTAACTTTTTCTTCAAGCCCTAAAAAATGGACGATCCCCGCGGTATCGTTATTTATGATTGTTCCCTGAGTTCGGCAGAAGGTGACCATTAAAGGGAGGCTCCCTGTATGAATGAGGCATCCGCACAAGACAGCAAGTGTCCTTAACAGAGAGGTTTCCACATAAGACACAACTGCTGTGCTTGACCACTGACATAAGAGCCCATGTGCCTTTGGGAGGGACCATGTTAGAGCGATCCACTGATGGAAGAGTAACGTGTGCCTTTGGGAGGGACCATGTTATCCACTGATGGAAGAGCCCATTTGCCTTTGGAGGGACCATGTTAGTTCCCCCACTGATGGAAGAGCCCATGTGCCTTTGGGAGGGACCATGTTAGAGCGATCCACTGATGGAAGAGCCCATGTGCCTTTGGGAGGGACCATGTTAGAGCGATCCACTGATGGAAGAGCCCATGTGCCTTTGGGAGGGACCATGTTAGAGCCATCCACTGATGGAAGAGCCCATGTGCCTTTGGGGTGGGGACCATGTTAGAGCAATCCATTGGAGTTGATCACTAGGCGACGGATTCTTATGTTTGTGTGTTGTGGGTGGGGGACAAATGGATTTGTTTGTGTGTTTTAAAACAGTAGTGAAACAGTTGTGTTTGTGTTGTTTGTGTGTGGGGGGTGGGG
This sequence comes from Streblospio benedicti, assembly GCA_019095985.1. Lineage (NCBI taxonomy): Eukaryota > Metazoa > Annelida > Polychaeta > Spionida > Spionidae > Streblospio > Streblospio benedicti. Next base: position 8,294,712 of record CM032661.1, on the reverse strand, counting down.
TGGCTGTGTTGTTGTGTTTGTGTGTTGGGGGGGGGTGAAAGGCTGTGTTGGGGGGGGGGGGTGAAAGGCTGTGTTGTGCTGGGGAAATGAACCACCTCGGGGCCAGCAACACCATGAAAACAGGAGCTGTTGTGATAAACATCAAAGGGAAATGTTTCAAACTCTCACTGTTCTATTAAAGCAGAACAGCGTATAAGGTTAAAAAGTACAAACGTTTTATTAAGTCACAAATTTTCGCATTATCACATGAGCAAGCATCGTTAATGGGAAAATTTGTGATTTAATAAAACTTTCGTATCTTAATAACCTTATACATGTGCTCTGTTCTGTTTGATATGGTACGAGCAGCTCCTAGAACTTTTTATTACTGTACTTTGTGTTGATTCATAGCATCAGTTCAACCACAGAAGCATACTCCTTTAGTGTTAAAGCATTGTACAGTTCAACAGCATTAAATGATTCAATTACTCAAAGTTACTACCTGCTTTTCTACCAAAAATTACTCTAAACTTTTTTTTTTTTTTTTTTTAATACATTTGACTATTAATTTAAAACGCTATAGGTTCCTTTTCAAAATCTAGTGAAAAAGAAATCTGTAGTGTTCGAAATTGATAATGAATTATATGGTGTAAAATTTGAAGTTTAGAATTATTTTTTACACTGAAAGCAGAAAATAAGTTTGGGTTTGATGTAAATTTTATACATGATCCCCAGTGCTTTATACAACATCACAAGGGTCAACCGGACGTAAATAAAGATGGCGTGAAAGTAACATTTTGTAATACAAACTGATCTGTAGCATATTAAAAGAAATAAAAAATTTTTAAAAACCACGAAAACCACCAGAGGAAGTGTGTAAAACAGCATTTTTGGATAGAGAAATTATAGAAAGAAGACAGCGTGGTTATAAATGCATTTGAATAAAGTCTGGGAGAGGTTTCTCTCCAAATAAACGTCGGAGTGTCGATGCCGAGAAATAAACCACCAACTGCCCACCCCATGTAAAGGCCGCTGTGTCAGTGTCATTCCTATGTGGATATAGATTTGCCGACCCTCTACATTGACCATTGTCCAGTCTAAAGCCATACAATACAATACAATACAACATTTATATAGCGCTACTACACAAACAGCAATTTAAGTGCGCTGTACAGAAAGGAAAAATAAAAATAAACATAATAATATTTTCACATTAACTCCCAAAAGCAGTGGTAAAAAAAGAGATGTTTTTACATTGTCCTTGAAAGCTTGATAAGTTTCTTTTGACTTTATATGTATGGGTAATGAGTTCCACAATTTCGGCCCTGCCGCACTGAAAGACCTAGCAGCAAATGTGGGTTGGCTGATCACAGAGACCCCTAATTCAAACATCCACAAAGGCCCCTATGCCAGTGTTTGAAATAGTAGGGGCCCGATGGGCCCTGAGCCCCCAACTTTTGACCAGAGCCCTTAACTTTGAGGGCCTCAACTATTTTTGGTGAATATTGGTGAATCATAGTGAATTCCATACTTTTATCATGTTCAAATACGTGTCTATAAAAGCAACCACTTTCTTTTTCTAACATTTCAAACACATATCACATCAGGGCCCCCAACTATTTAAAGTTAAGGGCCCTGCTCGACCCGAACTTTTTCCTGTGAGTTTCAAACACTGCCTATGCTCATTCTGAAGTAGACAGCCATTGTATCGATTATCGAGTTGTCAGTGTAAAATGCCAGCCCTGAGTTGGTCCAAGTTACAGTATAACGACGAGTTTCTCGTTATCAGCCTGAGCGTGTTTACAGCTGGCCACAAGCAGCTGAGACAACATCTCGCCCGATTACAATAATTGCAAATAACGCATGAAGTGGACGTGTCGGCGGCGAGTTATTGATAGTTCATCGTCGCTGTTCAAACATCACAACACCTGCTCAATGCACATAACGAGGAGTAATCGGTGGAGACGAGATCTCAATGCGGCAGCCTCGCCATTTCACTGGCCACTTTTCTTTCTTTCTTGATTATTATACTTCTTATTCTGTGTGTTTGTTGGAGACAATTAATTTCAGTTAATTTAATTTATTAATATCTACTCCGACGTTTCGACACGTAAGTGTCCTCTTCAGGAATATATAACAGTTTAAAAGAAAAAAGTAATGATAAAGAACTAGCCTAAAACCTTTTTCTTGATCATTACTTTTTTTTTAAATTGTTATATATTCCATGAAGAGGACACTTACGTGTCGAAACGTCGGAGTAGATATTGATAAATTAAATTAATCAACAATGAGACCATCTGTGTCGTCTAAAATCAAACAAATTGCAAACTTTTCTTTCTGCAAATCATCTTGCTTGCTGCTTGGGATGATGGTATCATTCTGGTCTCACAACCTTGGGGTCGTGAGTTTGAGTCCCGTCGGGGCCACTTGATATAGTCAAATAGAAGCTTTGGGTTGTAAAACCTGTCTACAGCTATGGGTGTCAGGGCAGAAATATGTGAGAGAGAAATTAGAACATGAATTTCACAAACATTTGGAAACATAATTATGTTGTCCAGTATTTGTTTTTGTTTTTTATGTTTATTTTTATGTATATTTTTATTTTATATGGAAGTTGTTGTGATTGAGCAATAAAGATATATTGAAGGCCCCGTGAAGGGAGCCGCAACGTCAAGTTTTGTTGAAATGTGAGTAGTAGTGTTGCAAATATAAATCTGAATGAGCAATATATGAAATATATTAATTAATAACAAGTAATTTTACAGCCTTTGTGCATTATTCAAAACATAACAAGTGATTTTAGATATTTAAAAAGATAAGTGTTTTTACAGAGTTTATGCATGATTTTAAAGATAATTGCTTTTTAAGTCTTTATGCAAAATCTAAAAAATAACAAGTGATTTTTAGTATTTGAAACATAACTAGTGATTTTATGCAACATATAAAAGATACCAAATAGTTTTTGCGTCTTCCTGCTGCATTCAAAAGCCCCCCGTGTCTGTATAATGAGCTGCGTATTAATATCAATTAAAGGCTTTGTGCCTCATCAGCTGATGGCTCCGTTTGTCTCCAACTCCGCGACCTTTGCGAAGGTCAAGTGCATAGATCACACAGGAAAACATCACGACGTGCTCATTTCTAATCTTTCCCAAATCATTTTCCATGTCACTTTTTGACTTTTCTTTTTTTTTTTTTGGGGGGGGGGGGGGTCAAACATATTTTATTTCAAAATGAAAAAGGATTCGGCAGCAAAACGCGACGTGTTTTGTTTTTTTGTTTATGTGGGGGGATGTTGCGTGTTTCACTCATTCAGGCATCAAAAATGGAAGTGAGCTCCGTTTGTGGCTACATCGATAGTTACTGCTGTGTTTGAACGTCGTAACAAGCTGAGAAGATAGTGAAGTGTGGCGATATGCTCGGTTGTGTAGTTACAGAGTGTATGATGTCCGTGTTGATTACAGCTGTTTACACCATTATAATGAGGAACTGGTGGAGTAGAACCTCGGTATAAAGACCACCAAAAGCCTCAATAGCCGTGTGGGAGTTCACGGTCGTCTGTTTGTTAAGGCTTGGGACTTAGGAATGATTTTAGCATCTATAGAGTTAGTCCCATTACATTGGCGTTGACCTCCGCTGCCCACGTGCGTGGATCCCGTGTGGTAACCGTGGTAACCGTGTTTGTGCACCTGTCACCGAGCGGCTCCAGTGTGTAATGTCAGTAGAGAGGGACCATAAAGTGGTCTTTTATAGAGGTCCTCTCCTTGTGGAGGTTTGGTAGGGTAAGAAATGTCCGTCTCTTTTTTTTTTTGAGTGTTACTTTTCAAGTTGGCTTTATACAGTGTCAGTCTTAAATCCACGCGAGGCGGCTGCTAAAAAACGCCGAGAAAGTACGGCAGTAAAACTGTCAATCAGCACCAGCCCTATAAGAGACCACCTCTATAATAAGACCACGTCTGTAACAAGACCATTTCTTGCGCTCCCAAGAGATAAAAAGACCACTTCCGTTTAAGCGACGTTCCATTCCGTGTGATTCTCCGCGTGTTATTTGCGGCTGACACTAATGACTCTGCTGCCGAGTGGATTGTGCGCTTTTGTTTTTTACCCACAATGCCTCCATTCGGCGGTGTTTTGTGCTGTAATCGGCGGCCACAATGCGCCCATAGACGCGCAGCTATCGGCGGATTGGTCGGAACAACGCGGTGCGCGGATTACACCGGATTAGGCGCACAAAAACACTAATTAGCCTAATGAGCCTGATGGCAAGAAACAGCAGCAAATGTGGCGACTCAGTGAGGATGCACTTAGTCTAACTGTATTGTTGCACTGTTGTAGGTGTTTTCCTTTTTAGACATGCTTTTTTTTTTCAAATAAAAATATGTAGTGATGTTGACAATATGAAAATTAATACGCGGAAAAACATGAGCAGAAGCATCACATGTGAATCACATAGATTGTGATACGCGATGGATATAGCGATTGAAATACCGCGCCATTTTTCGTAGTGTTGGTGAAAAAGACAAGAAAGTTGGTAATAAAGTTGACAATTTTGCTACGTTTTTTAAAAGTCCTATTCTGAAAACCAAATATTCGTTTTCAAAATGAAGAATTTTGGGTTTTACCATAAAATCAGAAATGCTATAATCATGTTTAAAATTTAAAAGTGAGCGTAATAATATAATACATTGTTATATGCTACATGTCACATATTTATACGCATTTATTGCAGAGCATTTTGTATGATACTGATTTTCTCAAGTTTAAATTAACATATGAAAAAAATCCAGCTTTGGGTCTCATTTCTGAAGTAATAATGGAAAGACCTGGACACTTGTTGTAAGGCGCTGATTTTTTGTATTCCTTAATTTATCATTTATCTATAAACCATAGATTATTCTTTACATTTGATAATTTAGTGTGTATTATTATATTTTCAAGTTCACCTTCACCAGAGTTTAGGAAAATAAAGTGTAAGAAAATAACGTAAATCATCAATTAACCACCATGTGTTCTGTGTCGTGTCAGCACAGAGGCTGAATGTGATGTAAAAAACCGGCCACATCTTTGAAGAGGCCGCCTCTGTAACTATCTCATGCCCACAAACTGACCTCACGATTCATTGTATTTATTTTTTTTATATTATTCATTTCAGAAATATACATAAAGTACATTCCGTATAAGAATATGTGTGGCCTCTGCACCGAGTTTGTCCTGTACCGTCCGTTCGCTCACGGATCATTACGAGTGTTAATTCAGCGCGTGTTAATCAGCTGAGACAACCGTGAAAACGGTGGCGATTCTCTCCTGAGACAGGGGACTAGATGTGGTGAAGGCAGAAAGGAAGGCAATGAAATTATGATGTATAACGATACGTTAATGTAAATGTTAATGGAAATGTGGTGGTTTATAGTCATGATCCAAGAAATGTGCTCCCACGGCTTTACATTTTACACCAGGTCATTGGCATCATCCTTGTCACACTATATCTTTCTCAACTCCCCGGGGAGCATACAGCACATCGCAGACATGCTAATCACTTAACATTGGCGTTCACTCGCCTGACCTGTACCTATTTCATGTGTAGGTGCCACGGAGCAGTGTGCAACCTGTTAGAGGTTGATTTGCTCAACACCCACCACCAGACCCGACCGGGAATCGAACCTGCGACCTTCTGGTCACGAGTCCAACTCCCTGTCCATTCGGTCTCAGAAGTACACATACATCTTATATCAACATTACAATTTATTGCAAATTACTTAAGCCAGTGATTAATCTAGATATTGGCGACAATGATGATTCCTAGGACGTGCATAGTTTGAAATAAATGGGTTTTGACCTATGAAAGAAAGGAATGTTTTAAAAATACTGAGAACTTGCAAAAGGTTTACTGAAAAGGTTTTCAAACCTGGGCACCACAGACTGTTTTTTTATTTTCAAATATGATTTTGTAAAAATGCATGCTTTATTTCTATGAGTCCCAAAAATAAATGAGTCCTGACTGCACCACATTATTCAATGTGTAGCAAGTGACCACTATTGAAAGTTCAAAACTGACCCAAACCGAAATCAAAAAACTTTATCTTATTGAGTGATTTCTGTGACAAATCGCTATGATTGATAAACTGAACTCACCCGATGAAATGATTCATGGGACAACGAAATCCGGTTTTGATGCATGTTTTAAACAATTACAACACTGGTTTTAAAAAAGCAGTCCTGTTGAGTACAAAATAAATGAGTCAAACAGGACTCGGGTTATTGGGGTGGGTCTTTTAATTCAAAAAGCACATGACCAGATTGAAAGTGGAAGGTCAAACTGACCCAAACTAAGTGAGTTCAATGAAAAAACCCAATTTATATTGCTGACCTGAAAAACCAAAGTATCATCCTGACACTTGATTTTAAGAACTCACCCGATAAAATAATTCAGTATTCACAACGAAATTTGTGGTATCTATCATTGTTTTTTATAAACAATTAAACAACACTGGTTTTTATAAAGAAGTCCGGCTAGTACAGGCTCAGATGATAACCATGGTCAATAAACCGTCATTTAAAAAAATTGCATGGACATAAAGCAGTTGTGTCCTTCATACAATATTCATGTTAAATTCTTGAAAAAGCTTGACCAAAAATTGTGGTAACGTAAAATTCCCAGAAATGAGCCAGGCAAATTAGAAAGTATTTCTCAATTCCCCAAACAACCCAATGTTTGGCTGCTTTCTAAAAGAAATGTAATGTGTACCTCGTTGTCATTTGGTTTACAAATGTTTCCATACTGGGGTCAGCATTCTGACAGCTTGATTTTATGATCAGAGAAACCATGGTAACTTATCTTCTTTATTTAAAATGGCCAGGCGATTCATGTCTGATAGTTTGTCCAGACAATATCTCATAGCCGGTTTTACAAATTATGATTTGGTATAAAAAATATATAAAACAGGCACACACGGGGGAAAGTTTTTACTGGTCATATGATAAGTTTGGGGGGAAATTTGATTAATTTAACCTGTGTCAAAACAGTGATGGTGCGCATTAAAAGACCGACACGGTATATGATCCAGAAAACTGCTATTTAATGACAATGACACTTTTATTTTTCAAACTAAAAGTTCATATAAAATTTTTTAAAAATATACACTTACAATCAAAAAAAAAGTATAAGATCATTTAATAAATAAAACATTTAACCAATTCAAGTTCATTGGACTTTTATACGTGAAGAAACTACTAAAAATACTACACTTGACTAAAATGTTATCACTGTTATGTAACCGTTCTTGAAAGCTATAAACATATTTTCTATATAGCAGGGTTTGACATAAGGACTGGTAAGGCAGAAGACAACGGGTCTACCAAGTTTAAAAATCATGTAGACTGACTCAAAATCCGGTAGCCCGGCACTCACGTGTTGTTAAAAAATGCATAATGTTTCCTTCTGTTGCCCTTTAAAGGGAAGTGCATAGTTCAATACATTGACATAATATCATAATTCTCTGTGCTTGTTAAAATAAGAATGATGATTCAAACGATTGTTGGACACCAGTATTTTGTTTTTCTAATAATACATAATGCACCTGCCAAAACCTGGTAGACCACAGGTCTAGCTACTGGCAAAGGTAGGTACTGTATAGTTTTTAGGTAGACCAATTGGCTTTGTCGAGTCGTATAGTTCATTTAAACTATCTACTCCATATTTTACATAATATTGCGATATACTACATCTTCTATGATCAATGTGCATGAGTGATCTAAAAATATAATTATATGCAACTCTTAGCTTCATTAATGATACTTTCTTAAAATTACACCACAGTGGACTGTGTTTTAAGTGTAATCCCATGCCTCCCTGTTGGGGCAGGTGCGCTTAAAAGACCGAATAAGGTATATGATGGAGAAAACCTCTGTGTTTCAGCCTGAGCTCCCCCCGGCTGCTCCGTCCACGTCAGGCAGCAGACCCAAGCCGGGCTCACTCAGAGACAACGGTACGTATCAGGCTAATGTGGCTTAGAAAAAATGATTGTTTGGTTCCGATAACATAATTTTGAAATATAGGTTAGTACAACAAATTTTTTTTTTTTTTTTTTCTTCATATTTTTAAATACAAAAAATTAGGTTAGGTAGGGGAACTTTTTTTTTTTCTCCACATAGAAAACTTAAAGTGACTGCACACACAACATGATGGTAAAATTAAACAAAAATGATGAATTACATATGATTTTTTTTTATTGTCAAAATTAGTATATTATTTTATGTCTGAACCATAGGTTTGAAGTTTTTATAAAAAATCAATAAAAATTAGGTTTGGGGGTTAAAAATGGGTTAGCTAGGGTTACCGGAACCACAGGATCATTTTTTACTAAAATAAAAACAATGGATTATGAGGATTTGCTAATTTATTCTTTAATGATTTTTGATTGCTTCACCATGGAAATAAGTAGTTAATGAATATATGTGTATTCAAACTTTGTGGCGTCAACCAATTTATAACGACATGTATTTGTACTAGTCTTTTTTTTCTTCTTTTTTTTATGTATGTGGTGTAATGAGTAATTATAACTCACTGACCCCCAACTGACCATCCACTAACCCACTCACTGACCGCTCACTCGATGACAGCTCACTGACCACTCTTTCACCACTCCCTAACTCACCCACTGACCACCAACTGATCAACTTTCACCGAGGTCCACTATGGAAATAAGACTCTCCATTTTAAATGGATATCTTTTTAGTGCTCCTTGTTTGTCACATGGTTTTTTTTTTTTTTATATTTGTATATCTCTATTCAATTTTACTTCTGTTTATATTTTTTACCTATTTGTAATCTTTTATTTACTTTGTAATTAATATGCCTGTGATAAACGAAATAAATCAAATCAAAACTCACTGACCCCACCAACTGACCACCGACTAACTCACTCCTTAACTCACTCACCAACTGACCGCCCAAAATGACCGCACACTAACCCCCCACTGCCCGCTGTGTTTCAGACTACAGCCCTCTGTCTGGCGGGGGCGGGGGCGGCGCGTTCTGCCGGCCGCGCAGGATGGGGGGCGGGTGAGGCTAGAGAACTCCTCATGGAGGAGGCAGCGACGACGACGCAGAGGCAGCTCGATCATTGTTCGTCATTTGTAAAAGTGCTGGGGATTTCTTTAATTTAAGTTTTGTAAATTTGTTTCCAATAGAAGGTTTCATAGTCTGTGAAATACAGTTGAAAGTTGTTGGGAATTTTTTTTATTAAGTTTTGTAAATTTGTTTCCAATATTACAAAAAACGATCAAACCTTTTCATTTATATATCTTTATTATATAGAATACTTCATACTTTTTATAAAAGTTTTGTAAGTTTGTTTCCAATAGACGGTTTACACATAGTCTGTGAAATACAGTTGAAAGTTGTTGGGGATTTTGTTATTAAGTTTTGTAAATTTGTTTCCAATAGATTGTTCAATAGTCTGTGAAATACAGTTGTGGGAATTCAGTGACAAGTTTGAATAGCACATGGCAAGTGCGAGTTGTCTACTGCATTACGTTGTCTGCCTCAAGTGAGGAGAGAAGATAGGAGAATACGGGAGGTCATTCAGTGAGGTCAAAGTGTGCGTGTGTGTGCTTCGGAGTGTGTGTTTTGGTTTAAAATAGTTTTTGTCAGACGCGGTACAATTTGCCAGTTAGTTTCACAAAGTGCAGAAATTCTGGTTCAATACAGTAGAAATTTGTTATCTTGAATCTGTAGAAATGCTCGATAAAACCCACTGATGTCTGTGTAGGGAACGATCATGAATAACGATACCGGAAGGTCGTCCATTTTTGGGGGCTTGAAGAAAAAGTTAACCGACCCCCCCATCAACATTTTAAAAAGTTCAGTGACCCCCACACCCACTAGAGAAAAAGTCCTCTATATAGTCATTGCATTGCTAAAAGAAAATATTTGAAATAATACATTGTAGCGTGATAAAAAAGTTCAGCGACCCCCCCAAAAGGAATCAGAAAAGTTGGTTTGGACGACCCCCCCGGTATCATTATGATCGTTCCCTTTGATAGATTGGAATGAAACGAAACTGCGTTCAAAATAACAAAGTTTGAGATTCTCAATATTGCGATAGCACGAGTCTACTGTAATTGTGCAGAATTCTACATTACGGAAATCAATTGATTTTTATCAGCACGATACTGTAACTTTATGAGAGTTCCTTCTCTATCATGAAGGATTTCGTCGCTCTAGTTGTTTATTATTTATTATTTTTGAATTCGGGTTTTCTTTAGTCTCGTTCCTTCTTGGCGAATATTGTTACATTTGGTGAGTGTGTGCGTTGTGTCTGACCTCCCGTATGGGCGCGTTGTGGGTCAGTTCGGCCGCTAGGTGGAGCAGGCAGGTGCTTGGTCAAACATGGCAGCAAAAAACTCAAAACAATCACCAACATTTATCAGAGAGTAAAACAAACAACATTTATTTATCTTTGTTTGATATTTCGCGCTATTTTGAAGTTAATCGCATGGCTGGGCATGGTTAAAAAAAGTTTAAAATGAAAATAAATAACAACCAAAAAAATACGAGTTATCAATCAATCAATGAAATTCTAGATTTATTTGTATTTGGACCGAACCTAGTTATTCCTCGATTTGAGGTAGTGTTATTACGTAGAGAGAGATACTGCATGAAGCACATCTCGGTGTTGGGATTGTTTTGTTGATGTTGTTGCCCTGGAGACGAGAGCACCTGCCAGCGTGCTGCCACCCGGTGGCCGGTGATGACACTAGACCTGGCACTGGCTGAGCCATCAGGTCGCGTTGATGGAACGGACTCAAAGACGCCTTTCACTGGTTTATTCGTAGAATGTTTAGTATTATCCATGTGATAGTGTATAATAATCAAGACGGTTTTGAACTTGCAAGATAACCAAATAGACCTTTGGTTTTTTATATGCATGTTGACATGTATATTGTTGATTAAAAGGTGTTATTTCGATATCTCAAGTTTAAGTGGTACAAGGCGGAAGTCTGAACTTGCCTTATTTTCCGTTTTTCATGTATCAACCGTGTTCAATGCGAGAATGTGAAAAATATTTTGGTTTCGCTTAATTTTTGTGAATTGTAACTGTGAGTATTTTAATCTGCAAGCGAAGAATGATCAGTTGTTGATATTGGAGATCCAATATGGACGTCACAATTTAACTTGTACAATGTATACAAACAATGATATTTTCTAAGCAGTAACATCAGCTTTTGACATGAATTGTGTAATAATTGTATTTAAAATCTAACCTTGCATACGTATAACACTGTCATTGTAATATAATGTTTATCACGGGTACGTGTAAACTGTTGTTAGTAAGTTATTATTTGCATTGCTTCTGGCGAACAAATCCACTTGTATTTTTAAAATAGCTAATTTATTGTGAGATTATTTTGAGATGGAATTATTTTCAACAGGTTGTTAGAAAATGTTGTTTTCTATCATTTGATAGTTTTGTGCGTTTTACAATTTCAGGAATATTTTGCTGAATTTAAAATAAAGACATCAGCTAAAATTTGTCGTTGACTTTTGCATCGAATCATGGCACAAAATAACGTTTGGATCACGTTATCCATCTACTGGCTAATACGGATATTAAAGCAGCTTTTTTCAGACATGAAACAGAGACTCATTACTACATTTTTTAAATTAAATTACCCCCAGCGTTAAATTTATTCAGTTATTTTAACTTAAAAACGTGACTCAAAAATGCAAACTTATATAAAGGTACTGATGTTCATTCTCCCCCGATTTTTAAAATTTACTTTATATGTGATTTTAAATGTTTTTATTTTATTTATTTTAAATCTGAATTTTTATTTTTAATATTTTTGTACATTTTCAAAATAAATAAATCCAAATAAAACCCCTTTAAAATTGAAAAAATTTTTTTGATAAAAAGAAATTTTTTCCTATTTCAAAAAACAAAATTTTTTTAATTTTTTTTTAATTTTAAAAAAAAAAAAAAAAAAAAAAAAAAAAAAAAAAAAAAAAAAAAAAAAAAAATTTTTTTTTTTTTTTTTTTTTTTTTTTTTTTTTTTTTTTTTTTTTTAATATTTTTTTTAAAAATTTTTAAAAAGCCCCAAAAAAAACAAAAAAAAACCCCCAATTTAAAATATCCAAAATTTTACAAAATTAGAAAAGGATAAAAGTATTTTTTTAAAAAAATTAAAAAACCCCAAAAATTTTAAAAAAAAAAAAAATTAAAAAGAATTTTAATTTTTTTTTAAAAACCCCAAAAAA
>CM032661.1:8244396-8272684 GCA_019095985.1 Streblospio benedicti | reverse complement strand
CAACTTTACACTATGTATTAAACTCGATCTACATGTTGTCATCCCCAATAACTATCTTACTATCAATGATTGTCTAATGTATATTCATGTAAACAATATGAAAAATGTCAAAATTAATATTTAACGTAAACAACGCAATTACCAGCAATTTACTTGACTTTTCTTTTTAGTTTGTTGTGTCTGTTTTGCGGAAGCTGCCATTTGAATTTGGAAACGAGGTGCCTGTAGTCTCGATCAACCAGACTCTGGAATGGCGCCGCTCATTACATAGGCTCTGTATGCAAAACAGAGTCTGGTTGAACGAGGCTACGGTGCGTGTTGAGAGTTACTGATTGCGTTATGTTTTTCTCTGTTTGCGTTATGGTGTTTTGACAATACGTCCAGGTTTATCCAACCTCTCGTCCCAAAGAAAACCGTGATAATCATGTGAAAAAAAAAAAAAAAAAAAAAAAAAAAGAAAAGAAAGAAAAAAAATCCTGTCTGCTCTCCTGTCTCAATTGATCATCACAGCGTGTGTGTGGATGATTTGAAAAGTTTATTAACGTGAAACCATCATAGCATCTCAACATTTCAATGGTAACCATATTAATTATTCTTAAAGAAAACAAAACACAGTTCTGTAAATCTTGATTGGCTGATTGATTGCTTTCTTGTTGGTGTTAAGGGAGCATGCATAATGATAAGCGGGTCATGTTATAAAGAAGAGAAAACTAATTGAACCACCCTTCCCACTACCACATAACAGGGAACTGATCAACACCCCACACACCTACGGCAGACAGCCGCATAGAATTAGACGTCTTACCAGAACATAATAATTACATGTTGCTATCGTAAACTATGGCAGCTATGATGTAGAGGTTCGGAAGCCCCGTTAAAAGGCGCGTCCCGTGTAGAGGAGAGCCAGCCCTCTGCACGTAAAAAGAACTCACCTAGTTTGAAAACAATAGCTAGTGTGATCTCCCCCACCCCGAGGCTCAGTTGGTTACCTAACCTGCCTCTGGAGGTCCATAGGCAGATCCAGGGGGGCGCAGGGGGCGCGCACCCCTTTTCCCACCAAAATACTTCATTTTCATAGGGTTGTTCATGAAATCCCGTAAGTGGGCCCCTTTTTTAAGTGCGCCCCCTTTTTCGAAATCCTGGATCTGCCTATGAGGTCCCCCCATCACGTAGTCTCCCTCTGCAGACATGCTGAAAAGCCCTGCAGATCTAGGGACCATTCAGTATTTATGGCAGGGTGGGGTGAGGTCCCTGTGAAAAAAATTAATAGCCCCCCCCTCAAACCTCTGTGAAAAAATTGATCACCCCCCCTCAATTTCATGTGACAAAAATTGATGACCCCCACCCCGCCCCCCGACCCCCATCAGTTAAGATTCATTGTCAGTTAACTAAAATCCTATTTGATGGATAGCCATATGATAAAAAAAACAATAACTTTTAGTACAGAATCTCTAAAAAAATAGGGGTAAATTTTATGTGAAAAAATTGATAGCCCCCCTCAAAAGTGTGTGAAAAAATTGATAGCCCCCGCCCCCTCCAAACATTGTGACAAAAGTTCTTGGCCCGTCCTAAAATCCTCCTACCCCACCCTGTCATAAATACTGAATGGTCCCTTATATGAGGTGTGGCACTAGTATTTTATATCTATGTATGTATATTTCTTATTATATTGTTTTATAGGGACTCTAATGCATGCATTGATTATATATGTATTCTGTGTCTGAAATGAATAAATAAAAATACAGATACAGATCCCCATCACTATACTTCCAAATAAGGTCTGTCTACCAAATAAGGAAATAAAAGCGGTTCGTCCAAAAAAGCCGGAGTCAAAATAACAGCAGCAGAATTTACACCTGGCTTTAAAAAGGACAGGTGACTTAATTGAACGACTGGTAGGTTGATATTTGGCAGGGTTTAGTTTCAATTGTTTATATGATGATTTCTATCTAGATTAGCCGTGTTCTATGTAATCCCGCACCAGGAGTATATGGGGATCACTATAAGGAACAGTTTGATATGATATTTGGGTCGGGCATAGGCGTTTTTTAATGTTCAAACAAGTGTTTCTAATATTCAAGCTCGGTTTGTTGTCATACTGTCCATTGTTTATTATTACAGGTCGAGCAATAAGCAACGTTTTGTGCCAAATAGAAAAAAATTCCACTGGAGATTGAATATCAACACGTAAGTGAATATTTTGATTTTTCTTTTCACCCTCAATTCGTGAGTGCTGCTTGTGGTGATATTCTCAGATTTGTTATTGTTGTTATCTCAAATTACAGGCTCACCAACTTCTTATTAATTAGTCTTCTCATTAATTACTTGGGTCTTTTCTGGTGCTTTTTAATTGATGAAATCTCCACTGCGGGAAATTAGGGTGATGATTGGCATATTTTAAACAACGTACGTGGGAAATCAGCTGGAATTCACATGCTAATATTTTGTGATTAATTGAACTGTCTGTTTTTTTCAATCAATCTTATGTAACACAATAAACTACCAAATAAATCAAAAAAGAAATGTAGAATAAACATGAAGAACTGATCTGAATCAGAAAATGTGAAAGTCAATTTTTAGGAAGGTCATTGGTTTAGAGGGGAGTGGATTATAGGGTGTTGAGAAATCCCGCATCTCACTTTTTTGCCTTTGACCACATTCCACCTCCGTGAAATCCCACATACCTCCTCTCTGGCCTTTTTTTTTACCACATATCAATTCCTGATACCATGGTTATCATAAAACCAAATCATTTAATGGGTCCAGGTGATGTGTAGATAGCGATACAAATATCCTTGAACGAGTTCATTGTGTTGGAATACATATATATACATTATTTATTTAGTTCATCTTTTCACAACACAAACACAATTTACTGTTGACAGTTTCGGCAACTCCTGTTACCATTTTCAAAACGTCTGCGCATGTCAAGGTCACTCAGCACGACTTCCGTTGCCGAAAATTGGGTCGTACACATGAGAGAGATGAAAGGCCCCCTCGTCTCGGTTCATGACCTGCTTCTGTCCTCATATCTTTATCGCCTCCCTGATGGTTCTTGTTCTCCAATCCCCCTCCCTATCCTATCCTATCCTATTGACATGCGCAGAGACGTTTTGAAAATGGTAACAGGAGTTGCCGAAACTGTCAACAGTAAATTGTGTTTGTGTTGTAAAAAGATGAAGAAAATAAATAATGTATAGCCATACAAATGGCGTGTGTGCTCCCAATGGTCAGGGTCTTAATACTTTTTTAAAAAAACGCGGTATTATCAGTTGTTTTCTTTATATATTGTGTTTGTTTTTATTTTATTCATTTTTTAGAAGATGGATGGTCTTCAAAATGTGGTCACAATCTTTATACTTTATGTTAAGAATGAATATGAATAGACGTTGCAAAATTATGATAACATTAAAAAAGGCTGGGTCTTCGATTATCAGACAGATGGAGGCAAATCAGGGAATGTCGGAATCAAATGCAGACCGGTTCAGTGAATTTGCTTTTGTTATTTATATTTTTGTCACTTGCTAGCTTTGAAACAAGAAGTTTCTTTCCCCAGGTACTATTAATATCAAGAAAAATTCAGGGAAATTGAAATGAGAAAATTTGTGGCATATTGCAGGTGCAGAGAAGGGTCTTAAAATCTGTACAGGCAAAAAGAATGATCTTATAGTTTTCCTGACAAAAAGGTTTGGGGAAACTCGTGATCATAAGTAGTTCTTTTTATATATAAACTTCATTGAATAGTTGTGATTCCGTACACGCGGATGTTTTCTTCCTGTTTGACTTTAGCTGTCCCAAGTGTCAATATCATGTTTGTGATTTCAGCCTCGATCATGAAGGGTTTGAGCCAGGAGCTGGGGGGCTGCGGCCAGTGCGTCAAGTATCTCATGTTTGCCATGAACCTCATCTTCTTCATCCTCGGTACAATATCAGTTTTATGAATGTTAAAAAAATTAAATAACTGACCTGATTTTATTCAATGCAAAAAATCACTAATGCGCCTTTTAAGTGTTGCTATAGCACTAGTAATAAGAGTGCATATTTCAAATGGGAATTAATTCAATGCGTGTAGTTATCATTAAAATTATCAGCTATAACCAAATGTGCAGCAACATTTCTTTTTGTCATTCTATTTTTTAACACCTGGAGAAACGTTTGGTTTACTCTGTAAACATTAACTGATTGAAGTCTTCTTGTAATGCCCTCTATCCATTTGTACGTATGTATTCATATGAAATACGTGCCTACTGATATTTATATTTTCCTTGCTTGCTACAATTCAATAAACATCACTATAACCTCCAATCTGGTATGTGTAATGACTTGATCTTTGACCTACAGGTGGCGCCATCATGGGCGTGGGAATCTGGATTGTGGTCGACAGGTAAAAAGTCATCACTTTTCTCGATTTTTTTAATCCGTTGGTGATACTCAGAGGGTTGAAATCAATTATTGTTTTGTACTTTCAAAGTTTTACAATTTGTTTCTTGCAAAATGTCTTATATTTTGAGGTTCTTCTGTAAAGTTGTTGTGACACAAGGTCAGGGAGCCCCTCTCTCACTCTTATCTGGATTTTGTTCCAGGAACTTCATGTCAGCGATCTTTGGCACAGAGCTGATGACGGCAGCTGCTTACATGATCCTCGTGGGAGGTGAGAGCTTCACATGCTATATTCAATATGAGGATTGAGGATTATAAAGGGATCATAATTAATATGACTATAACTCTATGGTCACTTATTGAAAATCATAAAAAAGTGATTACAGAAAAACAATTAGATTATTGTGCCGACACCAATTTTATTTCACTACTTTTTAGTTGATTATTTTGTTTTCCTAAGACACTTATTTTTACAAATTATTAGAAATGATTTAAAGTAAAATGCCCCACCTACACAAAATGTGTTGTGGTTCTAAGTAACCTAGAAAGATATGTACGCTTACAGAAATTTCAAAATTTTAAATTTTCGAAATTGCTAATATACACATTTTGACTAGGTATTTAAAGCAAAATTAAAATGTAAAAGCGATTTGCATAGTTGGGATAGCCACTGACCTAAATCATTAAAGAAACTCATGACTTTTCTTTGTAATCCTTTATTAATCTTTTTTATATATAGAAGTTTTATACGATAAATATAATAAAGATAATAAGCAGCATTACAACCGTATTGCAAGTAGTGAAATTCACCGGGTGTGATAACGACCACCATTTTTGTATCTACAGGAATGGAATTACAAAATTTCTACTTTAAATTTAAATAAGATTTTTGTTATTATTTGATTTATACTGTAGAAATATTTTTTTAATCAAGTATTTTCAATAATTGTTTGAAATAAACCACATTTGAATAATTTATGATCCTATTTTTTCAGTAAATACCTATAATAGATGAGATTGTCTTTCACACTTAAGAAGATATTGTAATCGAAATAGTTAAATTTGCAGGTTGAATTTTCTTTGAAAATAGCATAAGCAATTACAGTGATGAAGTTGTATGCATTGATAGTTACACCTTTCCCATAGCTTGGAAAGCCACAAACAAAGTGTTTCCATCTGATATGTATTTTAACATAATTTAACCCTTTACCCCTCAAATCGGCCTAAACCGGCCAGCTGATTTCACGTGTTTGGCTGTCAAAAGCTTTGTTATACAAGTCATTCGTTTGGGGTATAGCAGCGGTGCCATCGTGATTAAAACTAGATAACTATATATAAAACCGTATGAGAAATCATCGTGTATAATTTATTTTAATGTTTTGCTTTTATTTTAAGAGAATATACAAAAGTTTCATTTGACAGCATTAGTTTGCACTTCGAAATGGCGCCATGTTGCCGGCATCGTACCAAATGCAAAAACACCAATGTTTGATCGCGTTGTAGACATACTCATAATGGTTCAATCTTGATGAGAAATACCTCCCGATAAATATTTTTAATTATTTTCTAAATTACTGTGATTTATTTATTCGAAACTACGCTGCAAATACCGGTATTTACCGCAGTCCTAACCGATCCGACCATGGCCATTGGAAATGATATGCTTTGTTTCAAAACATTTGTGAAATTGGGAATGGGGTAATCCAAAATGGTTGCTTTGTATTTTGGTGAAAAGATGGTTGAAATACGAGCATGTTTAAGGAAATTATGGTAGTTTAAAGTTGGCAATGCGGCTCCGACAAATGGAAAGATTTTATACGCGCTACGCTGCAAATATTTGTGAGGATACAAGGGCTGTCATGTAATAAAACGTGAGGGGTAATGGGTTAAAGTAATTTTCCATAAACCATTGAATCTTATACAATCATTTAACATATGTCTTCTGGGTTCAAGCTCATTACAGGTATCACAGTCTGAAGTTATATTTTTCCATTTACTTAGGTACATACCACAAGTTACAATATTGTGTAAGATTTTACAATTAAAGTCAGATATTTTTGGTATAGGAATGTCCCCTAATTTTTGCTCATGGATGTTTTTCCATATAGTAATATTATCTTCTAAACTATTCATGTGAAAATATAGAGTCCATTTTACCTCTTTGCCATACTTTCTTCACAAACATCTGGTAGAATATATTACTTACAAATTTGTAATTCTATATATCCGTTTTTGTACAAAATAATTTTTTCGGTGATTGAAAATCCCTGTTTTTCTTTCCTGGTGCTGGCCACCATCTTCCTTTTTATTTTTTGGCATATAAATGCTAAAGGTGAAAGATCACTGATAACATGACATACATGAGGTTTATTTTTATAATTTTATTTTTTAATTATTCATTTTTTTTTTCAATTTGTAATAAAATTCTATGCAATTAAAATGTGGCAGTGGGTCGCATTTATGTAAAATTGCTTTTATCTATATTCACCTTATGTCAATTTTTTTTATTTTATCTATATTTTTTTCAATTTTTCTTTTTACAAACTTACGACATATTATTTTCCAAAATTAAAATCCATCTGAGTCGAAATAATAATAATATATAATTGTATATATTGTGAATAAACTGTGGTAAGGAAAGACAATTATACATAAAATGTTATTTTTTATCACTGAAAATTATTTCACATAAAATTTAATTTTATTTTTATAAATTAAATTTCTTTTTTATCACTGATGTACATGACATGATTGGTTTATTTTAGATTTATATTTATGATTCATTTTTTAATTTATTCTTCAACTTTCGATAAAACCAACTTGTTCAATTTAAAAAGTTTGAAAAAAAAATCAATTTCAATTAAAAATCACTTTTACCACCTGTCAATACTAGAGGTACATTATTCATTTATTTTCATCTATTTTTAATTTTTGTCAATTATATTTCATTAAAACTGTTTTCAGTCAGTATTCAATGCTAACTTCTGCTATACACAAAATGACTTTCATTAGAAGTCTCAGAGATGCATATAAAAGTAATCTTTAAGCCATGATGATGGATCAAATATTTTATCCATTGGTTTCCCCGTTGTATATGTGACAAATGCTGACTACATACCCGGCTGAGCTTTGTAAAAGTGGATGCCCACTAACATTACGCCCTGATTCATATATATTTTAATATCAACTTTAACAATTTTCAAATGTTTTTATATTTTATTTGTTTAATAATTATTTAATTGATGAAATAGAAAAGTTATAACAGTAAATCAGGTTCTGTTTTAATAATTTTTTTTCTTAAAATATAATTTTCATTTGAGTCAACAATTATTTCATTTAATGATTTGTAACTGTCTAACAAAATTAGGGTTGAAAAAAGAATCATTAGATTCTTGTGCTTACGAGTTTCTTACTATGTTTAGTTGAATTCGGGGATGCCTTACACTCTAATATAAATTTCACAAAAGAATTCTACTTTGTTAACAAATTTTTGGTGTATCTCCTAATATTCTAACTTAGAGCTATGACAATTTTTAGAAATTATCTACATACTTTTATGATTTCAAAAGTTATAAAGTACTCATATTTTGAAGATGACTTCTTTCTAGCTATTAAAGTTGTCTATATAAAATTTTGATGATAATTTTGGCTGTATCGTCTATCCAGTGCTGGGTCTCATACCCATTACTACCACATAATCGCTAAAGACTTTGTGAGCTTGTGCTTGGAAAACAATTCCTCTATTTACTTGTGCTACACCTGAAGGCACAAATATACAACATTCCCATGTCCGTTCACTGTGTTAATGGAGGAGCTGTAGAGGAATAACAGTGTAGATTTATTGTAAAACAAATGCACGTTTTCTAGTAGTGTACATTTCATCAGATTTTGTGCAGTTTTGTCCAATTGTGTGACATGAAACACAAACCTGTATTTATCTCAAAGTATGTTCATGAATTATTGATCACACCAAGATGTACATGTCCTGTGTTTAGGGAGGAGCTGCAGAGGAGTTACGGGGTGGATCTGGACAAGCGGTGGAACCGGATTGTGACGGAAGCGTGGGACGACGCCCAGAGGAAGCTGTACTGCTGCTCCGTGGAGGACCAGAGCTGGTCATTTCTACAAAGGTCAGTTTTAGGGGGGATTTTTATCTTTTTGCAGATTTTTCTTAAAATCTTTTCCAAGGTTTTTAAAAGAAATTTTTTGGTGGCCCTTTTGATAGATATTTTGAAAAAAAAAATTCATTTTGCTTTTCTATCATTTTTTTTGCTGAATCAGAGCTAGTCCCTCTACCAGGGTTTTTTAAAAGAAATTTTTTGTGGCCCTTTTGATAGATATTTTGAAAAATATAACCTTCACGAATGTTATGGAATTTTTGTTTGTATTGTCAATTATATTTTATTTAGAGTAGTCGTTTTCATTATCTTCTATTTGAGGTCAATTTTGAGCTAGATCTGCTTCCTCTTTTAATGGTGAGTTTGGGGGCTCTTTTGGAGTTATTCTACTTTCCCCTTTTTTTTTTGCTTTTTTGTGTTTTAAATTTTCTGTGCTGTTTATAGCAGAGCCAGTCATCATACTCTAGCTGGGTCAGTTTTTTGTTTTCATTTAAACGTTTTTTTTAATTATTTTATTGCAGTTATTTTTAATGATTATTTAGAAAAAAATTGTGGTTGGTGGTTTTTTTTACACACAAATAATGAATTAAAATATTAAACCAGTACAAAATAAATAATACTCATTACGATTGTGGTACTACAAGATTTGCTGAACATATGAACAATTTTAGGATTTATGTACTGTAAGGAAATTTTGTTATAGTTATTGGTTTATTATCCATAAATTTTATTCAATTTCATTGGTAAAAACTATTGTTGGCGTAAATAAACTTTGCTACATGTTTTTTTTTTTTTTTTTTTTTTTTATTTTTTTTATTTTTTTAAAAAAAAACGTTCACGGGATGTTGGTGTTTGCAGGCTCTGAGTGGTACAAGATCCAGCCGGGCGTGGCGGAGGTGGACAAGCCCCTGGTGCCCACGTCCTGCTGCCAGCGCGACCAGTACTGGCACTACATCAACCTGCAGAAGTGCCAGAACTGGAACCAGGGTGAGTAATTATTATGCAATAAGAGGAGGTATACACCCATCAAAACACGTGAACCCAACAAATGTAAACCGAATGATTTTCGTCAGACGTAACTAGCACAATGCACGTAAATAGTCGCTTATCTCTCCCATGTTAAAAATGACATTTGCCGTCAGAAATCCGGGGTATGTCCGGCAAAAATCATTCAATTATTATATATATGCAATATCACGTTTAGTTTGCAAGACAGCATGGTATTTTTTTGCAAATTTCTTCTAGTACTTGTTTCGCAAACTATAGGTATTTCTCTTCCCGGATTACCAGTTATTTATGGAAACTATATGTGTGCAAGAATTAATGAAATAAATACCAGGATACTTATTTTTTATTATGGAAAATTATATCACTCATAACATATTAAAGATTTTCCATTATCGCTGAATCTGTTTTTATTTGTTATAAAGTAAATTTCTCTTTTATCACTGATGTACATAAGGTGATTGGTTTGTTTTAGATTTATTTTTATGATTCATTATTTTCAGTTTTCAATAAACCTCATTTGTTCAATTTAAGAAGTTTTTAAAAATCAGTTTCAATTAAAATCACTTTTACCATTGTTCAATACTAGAGGTACTTTATTCATTTAGTTTCATCTATTTTTATTTTTTGTTATTTATATTTCATATTAAGTATTTTCAGTATTCAATGTTAGCTTAAAATATTCAAACCTAGCACATTGTACCGGTATATGCTATACACAATGACTGAATTTCAGGCATTATGATGTAGTAATGATGGATCAGATATTTTATCCATTGGGTTTCCCTGTTGTATATGTGACAAATGCTGACTACATACCCGGCTGAGCTTTGTAAAAGTGGATGCCCACTAACATTTCTTCTGTCATGAACGATATTACAATAGGTACAAGATTTTACCAAGTTTATGCCATAATCCAATGTTGTCAATCCATTTTTTAAAGTGTTGACACAACAAAGATGTTTATTCCATTGATTGGATGATAACTGTATCTTTCTCTTTATAAAATGTTAATTCAACATTTTCTATTTGGAAATTTTTCAATAACATATTATGTTTTCCATTAGCGCTGAATCTTTTAAAAAATTACTAAATTAAATCAAAAAAGACATGTACATAAGGTGATTGGTTTGTTTTAAACAATTTTTCATGATCTATTCAATCAGTTTTCAATGGGTTCATTTCTTTCAATTTTAAATTTTTAAAAATCAGTTTAAATTAAAATAAGGCTTACCATTGTTCAATACTAGATGCTCTTATTTCATTTTAGTTTCATCATATTTATTTTTTAATTATATTTCATATCAAATCTTTTTTTTATTCAATGTTAGCTTAAAATTTTCAAACCTAGCAATTGTTTGTTTTAGATTTATTTTTAATTTAACTTTTGAGATCAAACTGGCATTTGTTCAATTTAACCCTGAATTTAAAATCAGTGGGGCCGTTTAAAATAAATTTAGGATTTGATTGATTGATTGATATGCTATACACAAAATGACTTTCATTAGAAATATTTGATGCATATAAAAGTTACTGTAAAAAGGCATTCAAATGTAGTAATCTCAATGGATCAAATATTTTATCCACACAAAATTCCTTTTGTATATGTGACAAATGCTGACTACATACCCCTTTGAATGAGTGGTAAAGTGATTGCCCGATTAAAAATAAACTTTAACAATTTTCAGGATTTATTTGTTTGTTTAATTGATATGGTATAGACAATCTAACAAAATGAGGTTCTTTGTTATTTTTAATTTTCATTTCATTCAATAATTTTGAAAAAATAAATTGATTTTGTAGTGTCCAAACAAATAAGGGATGAATTTTTTATCCATTAGTTTTTTTGTAAGTTGACAAATGTTTAGTTAATTTTGGGCATGATTCAAGTTTTTACTATTATATGATTCAATCAATTTTACTTTTTTAATAGACAATTTTGAATATGGTGAAAAATCATTTTGATTAAATAATGATTTAATTGTTTTACAAAAATTCTTACATTGTTGAGGTTTTTTTGTTTTATTGATTTACTATTTTCAATTATTTATTCAATAATTTTTTTAAATAATTTTAAATTATTGTCAAAATCATAAGGATGAAAAAGAATATCATTTTGTTGTTTTTACAAGTTTGTTTATTATGTTTATTTGCTGTATGACTTCTTGCACTTTTAAATATATTTGCAATAAATTCTACTTTGTTAATAGACAGAAACTACCTTTCCTCCATTGTGATTTTCAGGCCATTGTGTTTTATGAATTATATTATTATCCAAATAATGGTGTATTGATTCTAATTTCTACCCTGAAACTTTGCTAAGATACAAATATGATTTCATGTATGATTGACTGTTTTAATCCTCCCATGGGTTTTTCATCCTGAAGTGATTTCTCATATGCGCTGCACTACCTAGGCTGAATGATTTATTAGTACTTCTCATTTTTAAAAGGCATCGGAATGGTTAATATTGTATCATGGGCTCATCAGGGGAATTTTCTTTTAAATCATTTAATATTTATTTAGGCTGCCGACCGCTCCATTTGCTGCTCAGTCGTTTGTAAAGGCATTGATTTTTTTTGTCTTGTATCAAAGGCTTTTAAATCGAGAATGATTTAATATTTATCCTGGAAAACATTTTATTTTCAGTTTGTAAAAGGCATTTATTTGGTTTTTCTGTTTTTAAAAATAGCGTGTGCTTTGTTGAATTCCATTCTGAAGCATCTTAATATTTGTATGAAATCAATTTTTTGTTTAAGTTTTGTGCTTGTAAAGGAACTGTGAAATTGTTGATTCCATGACTGATGCATAGTTTATTGTTTTTGAGGTGTCAAAATTTTTTAAATTTTTAAATACCAACTTGAGCTTTTGCCAAGTGAATATTTTTTTGTTGCTAAAATTGCTTCTTGATGTAAGTATTCTATAGTATATATGTTTCAATTCAAATTTTGATAAAATAAATTTATTCTTTATGCATTTGGCAATTTTTGAAAATATTTTGTAAAATGATCAACCAAGGAATAATCTCAAATGTTGTAGGAATATGAGTATTTCCAAATGATCTAAAGGTTTTTTTTTTGATTGATGACAAATAAGTAAATACAGGAAATTTTTATGACTGTTTTTCAAAGTGAAGTGGATTTCTGATCAAACTTATTTTAAATGATTGAATAATTGTCTTTATACATTCACTAAATGTATGATTTGATTGATGACAATCTATCTATTTTTAGGGAAATTTTTATGATGTTTTCAAAAATTTTTCCCATTCTCAAATTTTTTTTGATTCATTAATTGTAAATATTCATGCACTGTTTGTAGATCAGAATTTATCGCTATTTTCATTTTTTATAAAAAAAGGAAAATTTTCTCAAGAATTTTCATTAAAATCATTTTCTGAATGTTTAATTTTTTTTATAAAAATTTCATGCAGTAAATTAATATTTAGTAGGTCATTTGCTTTGATATTTTCCTAACATTTACTAATTTCATGCTTTTTTATTCTTCTTGAACTAAATTTTATATATTAATTTTATATAATATATAATATACAAATTGAGATTTCTAATCTTCCAATTAGTTGATATTGTATAGTATGATGTTGATGTAAAGATCTGACTTTTAGTATATAGGTTTATGGCTGTAGAGTGAATGATCACATCTATTAATACCAGTGACAAAATATTATCCCTCATTTTCAAATTTATATACTTCAATATCAGAATTCAAATAAAACAATGCTACTGGAATGTATAATATAGACTTTTCACACATCATCCTACATGTTTCTTCAGTTTCAGATAAAAGCTCTGTTTGAAAGAAAAAATGTTTCGTGAATGTTGGTTTTAATCAAATAAAACCTGTATTTCTTAATCTTTAATCATTTAAACCTGTTTAATATTTTATGCTATAATATTGCAATTTTCATGTGATGAACCAACAAAAAAGCATTTATTATCTGGAATATTGAGGCTAAAATTCAAAGTGGAATACAAAATTATTATTTGATTATTGACAAAAGGCAACAAAGCATTTTTGGAATATTGAGGCTTAATTCAAAGTTTATACAGCAAATTATTTGATTATTTTAACGTACATTTGGTTGAGCAAATTAAACAACAACTGATGTTTATAGCTGTTCACAATAAATGATTGTGTTCTTTTTTACAGCCCAAAGTATCCAGTGAAGGCAGTTAAACACCTTTAAAAGCCAAAACCTGAATATTTGGTTTGCAAAGTTTGATATAAATGCACTGATGCAATCCCATTACTGCATATACTATTCCACATTCAACAAGTTGTGCAAATTTAAATAAATCCAGTTCTGCAAATTATCCAGAAAAGCAGAAAATATAGGTTATTTAGTGTACATTTTTACAAGTTAAGCTTTATTAAAAATGCAGGTTTCGTCCTTATACACTTATTCTAATTTGTTGCAGAACACTTATTTTCATTTGACATTACATCATCATATTTTTTTCAACTGCAGTCAATCTCATCCATACAAGTGAAGAAAAACTCGGCAGTATAATTCATTCTTCAAATGTACTCACTGTTTAAATACAAAATTGGTATCATTAAAAAAAAATTGATATTGTGTGGATAAACTATACAAACAATCTATGTCCTTAAAATCAACCAATTAGAGACATAGTTTTCATTCTCTTTTTTCAGCAAGTGTCTATGGACCTGCACAAGATAAATACAACTTCTCAAAGCAGCCAACATTTAATGGACAGCATGCACTATTCAGCATGGTCAATATAGAGACAAATTGACGAATTTCATTACAGAATCTTCATTGTCTCAATGTGCAATTGTTTTACATCAGCTCACATTTGTGAGAACATTCCAATTCAAATACTTAAATACAAAATTGAAAAACACATTCACATACACACCATGAAAGATGTAGAATAAAAGAAAAGCAGCAACTATCCATTATTATACTATCTGTTGCTTACAAGTTACAATTTCATGCAAAAATGCTCAATACAAGTGCCAATGCTATTTTGTTTACAGTTTACACAAAAATAGGATACAGTTTTATACAAAATGACTAAAGGTTGAATATACGATTTATGCTTGAATATTTACATGTCACCAGGAATAGATGTCACAGGCTCATACAAAATAGATTAAACGTGAAATAACATTTTTGCCATTTTAAGTGTACTTTCTAAAAAGCAACCTGACATATAGCAATAATTTCATTATTTGATGGAACTATTTGTACATATAGATAGAAAAGTACAAACAACGTTTCTAAGACTAAATATTCATAACTTCTAGTTACTTGGAATTTGCGTATAATATTCTTTCTCACATACATAGATTTCTTCTATATTGTATTCATTTGTAACCTTTCCTTATTTTGCTTATATTGTTCTAAGCTATAGTATGTTGTCAACTAATGAAAATTAGTACATTTTAGTATTTCAACTCCTGTCAAAGCATCGCATATATGAGCATTGAATGTTCAAATGTACATTGTACACCAGAAACAACTGACAATGCAAAACATTAAACAAATACTACAAAGTGACACAAAAAAAAAAAGAAATTCATCGAGTGATCAATCATCAAGTGTGCTAATAACCTGATGTAAAATGTAAGGTTGTGAGAACAAGCCTTGAATTATGACTACAAATGACCACATTTACAAAATATATTATACAAACTGATTATTTTTTTCAACAGCAAATTTCTCATATTTCCTAAACAAATATGACAACACACGACTATCCACTTTAAATGGCAAACTCCAGTTTTGAATAAAAGTGCATCCACAAATGGAAAACGTTTTTGCTTTTAAAATTGAATGACAGCGAGTTTGACATAGACTTAAAATACAGCCAGTAAGATTGACAGACTTATACAAATATTGCAATTTGATTTATAAGTATACCTCACATATTAAACAATTTTTAGATAGCTTTAAATCATAAAACGTAAAAGTTAAATTCAATACTTGAACAGTATTTGTTCCTCTCATTATTGTTGTGTTTTAATATTGTCGCTGCTGATAAAATGATGCTCAAAAAAGATCATTTGAATTTGAATTTCTAACCTTGTAAGCTAAATACTTTCGAATAAACAAATTTCTCATCAGATCTAATATATCCAAAAATATAAAAACATTTTCTGATAATATGAAGCAAATTGTCTACCATAAATACAAGTTTAAAATACATCTTATTGGTAAGTAGGCAATACAAGAATGATCAACTTCAAACTTCAAATGATGGAAACTTACTATTGAAATTTATATTATTGAGTTACATATATTAATTACAATATACTGTACTACATAGTTTTCAAATACAATGTACATAAAAATCATCGTTGAAATTACAATACTTTCATACAATGTCAAAACACAATAATTCATAAATCGCTTCTTAATTGTATAAAACATCCCCACAAAGCCATTTACACTCCTCAAAACTACTATAAAAACTGCTAAACATTTTTTTTTTTGTACATGTATGTACATGTTGAAACAAGGCAATTTTTGTAAATGTTGAAATGAAGGCAATTTTTGTAATGTGTTCATCAAGGTGAGACATGCTACATGGTTAGTGTGACAGCTTCATTAAATTTATCCCTGAAAATACACATTCATAAAAGGTTCATTGTGCTGATATATAAATGGCTTGACCATTAATTCTCAGCATCACTCAGTTTTAAATAATTGGGTACCAATGGTTCATCAAGGTGAGCAAACATGTTTACCAATGGTTAGCATGTAACATCTTGTCATTAAAACATGTATCATTAAATTGAGTAAATTTGATTATGGGCAATTAAGATATATACTGAAACGATGTATCCTTTGCAAAAAAACTTAATGAATTTCATCAGAATGAATTTACAGCCATGATTAATAAAAAATGAAAAACAAGAACAGTTTCAAACCCAATAATCAATATTACTAAACAAAGTGCAGTCACAGCAGTGATATACATGTACAATAAAAGCAAATAAATCTTTCATAAATTGCAAAGCCCACTTTAATTATGAAATGCCAAAAATCAAATGACTTCGATGTTGCCTCATACCTCACCGTTGTGTAAAGTTTGAACAAAATCGGTTCATCCGTAAAAGCTCTAGCTTGTTCAGAGTCATACATAGTTAGTTACAAACAAATGAAACACAACTTCCGCTTTTGAAGCGACGCAGTAAAAAGCGGCTGTCAACATATACACTGCTATGATATTAGGTGTAATATAAAATATCTACTATTTACATTACAAACAATCGAATATATCTAAAGTATGTATATAGCTATCACCAACATTCTTATCTTAACCCAATACATTGTACATGTTTTTAGTAAAAGCTCATTTAGAGCTTTCGGTCATTCTCATGACATTTTTCCCACAATGCCAATTCACCACAAAATTGTGTTATGAATGACAGCTTGAACATAGATACAACATGGATATCATCACATTCTTTACCAAATTAAATGGTTAATAATGTACACACGATAGATTACATTCATATTATAAACACCTTGTTTGCATCAGCCAAAAAAACACCTGACAATGACCGAAGCAAATCATTTCCACTTGTGTCCATTTGCTACACACACAACAAGCACTATTTGGTAAAACATAATGGAAACTAAAGTTTGATTATTAATTACAAACACAAACAAACTTCGTTCAAGTTAGTAATGCATTTACAATAAAATATGTCAATGTTTTGAAAGGGATAATAAGAATTAGTAGTGAATTTATCTAAATCATAACATTCACATATAACTAAA
The DNA here is from genome assembly GCA_019095985.1 of Streblospio benedicti. Classification (NCBI taxonomy): domain Eukaryota; kingdom Metazoa; phylum Annelida; class Polychaeta; order Spionida; family Spionidae; genus Streblospio; species Streblospio benedicti. Next base: position 8,255,407 of record CM032661.1, on the reverse strand, counting down.
CGATCTGAAACACATACATCTATTATTTTATGTTTCAATACTTTAATAGCACATGCTTCAGTTTTATTGTACTTTACGTGGATGTTACTGAACAAAAGTGTCGTTAAAGCACCTAATTTGCAAATTCAATATCTAAACATTGAAGTTAAAAAAGACTATCCCAACTATAATTGACACTAATTCTCCTAACACAGAGAATCTGCAGTACAGTTTAACGATCCACTACTTGTGATTTCCTTCACAGTAACCTCTCTAGTGCACAGATGGCTGCTCTCTGTACATCTCCTTATTGTGATGAGCTGTGGAGGTTTTTATTCACACTATTTGTAACATCAGGGAATGATTCACAACGTCACAAGTCACATGTTCAATTCACAATATCACATTAACAAACCTCACTGCTTTGAGCTCAAATAAAATAAGTTTTAACTCAGCACACTTTACAAGTCCTGTATTAGATACACGCATTTTTTGCTTACAGTGTAGTAACTGTTGCACCATTACAATGTCTCTGCTCCAACAGGTATATTTTTACTGGCTAAAATGTCAATGGCAAAATGTAGCTCACAGCTGTAGTTGAGTTTTAAAAGTCACAAATAGTTTCCCCTCTTTTCAGGGATCAAAAAGTCTAACATAGTATCATTTAGTCATCCTCAGTATTGCCTCATATGGCTAGCTGCTAGCATCCTCGTTAATACCCATGTAGGCCTTCCTCATATGACTGGCTGTTTCTGGCACCAGCAGCTTCAGACACAGCTGGCAGTAAGCAATGGCTGCTTCTCTGTAGGTAACAAACTTGTCATCATACAGGAGATTATACTGGGGGATGAAGAATGAACCCAAGTATTGATCTCTAAATGACGATTCCATTTTTTGGTAAATTGCTCTTGCCCAATGAAGATCTGAGTGTGTTGGTGGTGGCTGGTCATCTAAGCTGGCAGCGTACAGGCTGATAATCGTCATTTTCAGCATGTAGCTGGAGATCAGATCAGAAATATGAAGCCAGTCCCAGTTAGAAATCTGGGGACACAGCTCTTTTGTGACCTTGGCAAGCCTATAGCCCTGTAACATGGAGGTAGGCATGCGTTCAAAGCACTCACCCCAGTGACTGACTCCTACCTCCAATAGGGTGTCATCCTCTACCGCAGTGGTCTTCCACTTTGGGACAATAAGAATTTTGACAAGATCAAGCAGAGGATGTTTGTTAGCCCAGCTGGGTCTCCAGCCTGAGATGTCAAGGGCGGGTACCATCTAACCCTTGCTACAGGCCTGGATGTATATAAAAAAGTCCTGGAAAAATAAAAATTTGTCTGGAAAAGTAATGGAAAAGTCATGGAATTTTGCCAAACAAAATCTGTGGGAACCCTGTCATGCCCGGAGCTCACTCTTACTTGGATTTTGTTCCAGGAACTTCATGTCTGCGATCTTTGGCACAGAGCTGATGACGGCAGCTGCTTACATGATCCTCGTGGGAGGTGAGAGCTTCACATGCTATATTCAATATGAGGATTATAAAGGGATCATAATTAATATGACTATAACTGTATGGTAAGTTATTGGGTAATATGTGTAAAATATAAAATATTTAATAATCAATTTAATTTTACAGGCAATGAAATCAAAAACTCTTGTTCTATGTGAAGTTCTAAGTGATTTTTGAAAATTGGAAAAAAGTAAATTACAAAATTAAACAATTAGATATTATAAGCAATAAAAAGTGAATTTAAAATTCAAACAAAGAACACTAAAAAGCATCAATAATAGAATAGATATTATGTAATCACCTCTTTTTATAAATATATTTAATATCAAAATAAAACAAAATCATTGCAAAAGGATAGATGACAAATATACACAAAATACATAACATATAAACATAATATAAAATATCTATATCTGTAAAAAGAAAATTAAAATATATGTTGTTCGATGTCAGAAATACAACAAATTAGGTGATATTATGATAATTTGCATTGCAAAGATTCATATTTGATTATCGCTGATACTTTCTCTGGCAAGTAATAAAGAGATTATAGCATCAATTGTTAAATAATTTTCTGATTTTTTGTTTATTTTCATTTAATAATGCCAGCTGAGGTATCCAAAATTACACAAATTCCAAAGTTGGTTATGGGAATTGTGCCATGCTATATTTTATATTTTTTAATACTAATAAAAAAGAGCACTGTTTTTATCCTTTTATATTTATAAACTTCTTTTAATTGCTGAAATTCAGCACACCTGGATTTTTTCCATCATGTTTGAATTCTCCCAAGGGTCAATGGCATGTTTGTGATTTCAGCCTCGATCATGAAGGTTTGAGCCAGGAGCTGGGAGGCTGTGGCGGTGCGTCAAGTATCTCATGTTTGCCATGAACCTCATCTTCTTCATCCTGGGTACATTATCATTTATTATGGATGTTAAAAAAGATACAAAGTGTTGCTATAGCAGTATTGATAAAAGTGTATGTATTTTCACATGCGAATTAATGTACTGGATGTAGTTATTATTACCAATTATCCACTATAACCAAACATACAACAAAATTTCTTTATATCATTCTATTTTTGCACATCTTCAGAAACGTTTGGTTTACTCTGTAAACATTAACTGATATTTTTGAAGTCTTATATTGCCCTGTTTCCGTTTGTACATATGTACTATACATGAAATAGGCTAAACCTACTGATATTGATTTTGATATATAAATATAAAGTTTTTTCTCTGTTAATTTTTGTATGCTCAAGGCTGAAATGTGACAATTTTATCATTTATTTATCATTATAAATATTTATTGTTGTGACCTTTTAAAGGTCAGAAAGCACCTCATTTCTCACGCCCGGTGCTCACTCTTATCTGGGTTTTGTTCCAGGAACTTCATGTCTGCGATCTTTGGCACAGAGCTGATGACGGCAGCTGCTTACATGATCCTTGTGGGAGGTGAGAGCTTCACATGCTATATTCAATATGAGGATTACAAAGGGATCATAATTAATATGACTATAACTGTATGGTCAGTTATTGAAAATTAGTGTAAAATATAGATTATTTGATAATCAATTTAATTTCACAGGCAATGAAAGCAAAAAATCTTGTTCTCTGTGAAGTTCTAAATGATTTTTTAAAATGGGAAAAAAGTAAATTACAAAATTAAACAATTAGATATTATAAGCAATACAAAGTGAATTTAAAATTCAAACAAAGAACACTAAAAGCATCAATAATAGAAAAGATATTAAATTAATGACCAAATTTTTTAAAATATATTTAATATCAAAAAAAACAAAATCATTATCATTTTTTTTTAATCCTATGACAAATATACACAAAAACATAACATATAAACATAATATAAAAAATATCTATATCAAAAAAAGAAAATTTTATATATGTTGTTCGATGTCAGAAATACAACAAATAAGGTGACAAATGTGATAATTTGCATTGCAAAGATTCATTTTTTGATTATCGCTGATACTTTTTGAATTTTGTAATAAAGAGATTATAGCATCAATTGTGGAAAATAAAAAAAACAGAGCTGATATCGGCATTTTTCACATCTTTTTCAGTGGGGTACCCTTATCAACATTATTCTATTTATTTAAAAAAGAAAAATTACAATGATCATTTTTTTTAATTGTTTCAAATATAAAATAAATTTTAATGCCATCTTTATTATTTTTATTCCAATTTAATAATTCAATTTTAAAAAACAATGGATGAAATCATGTTTGATTCTTGATTATTTATGAAAAAAAAATTCAATTTTTCCTGATTTTATTTTTGTATGATGATTTTATTTTCAAAAAATGAAAATCATTGATCAAAACAAACATTATCATTTAAAAATGAAAATTATAAAAAAATATACTTTATCAAATATTTACAAAAAAATAAAAATTATAAATTATTCAAATTATTTATGGAAAAAGATTTAATTACATTTAAAAAAACATAATCAATGATACAACAAAAATTTTTTAGATACATATTTATTTTTAAAATCTTTAATACTAAAATAAAAAAAAGGAACCATATTTTTGAATTAAAAATTTTCCTGAAAAAAAACTTTTAAAAACATTTTCAATATTTTTTAATAAAAAATATTTATTGTTAAAATATTTTTATATTTAAAATTTCTATTATAAATTTTCTTCATTTTTTTAAATCAAATACAAATGTTTTGTTTGTTACCAGCCTTTCACTTTGAGGTTCTTTCAAAAAGGGGAAAATAAATCAGTATCAAATGTTTTGCCAAAACCTCATTTTTTTCATTTTTTACATTATTATTTTGCCAAAAACATAAAACCTACTTTTTCTATTCAAAATGTATTACATAATCATTTACAAAATTTTGCTTTTTCATTATCAATAATTGTATTTATAGATTTATTAACTCCATTAACCAATATTTTTTATCAAAATAAAATGGATCATCAAAAATTCTAATTCCATTTTCAAAATTTTAATGTAAATCTGAAAAATTTATATAATTGCAGGCTTGATTTGTGTGTTTTTTCATTTTCAAAAGCATATAACTTCAATCCTGAATTGATTAAAATTATTTCATTTTTTCATGAATTTTGATTTATATGACCATCACAATTTTCAATAAAGCCTCCAAGCAAAAGGATTCATAGCATTTGACATTTGTTTTAAACATAAAATTGTTAAATTAAAATGTTATATATTTTAATCTGGATAATAATTATTAAAGAAACATTTTAAAAAACATCATATTTCCTTTGAATCATTGAATTTTTTAATTAAATCTGTTTTTTATTCAATACTTCACAAAAAAGGTAAAAAAAATTTGTATTTTTATTTTTTGTTTCATTTTTTTCTAAAAAAAATTTTTTAATATTTTTGAAAAAAGGCTATGGTTTTATTTATCATAAAACATTCTTTCAATTCTGTAACCAATCAAAATTTATCACAATGATGAACAAGATGATTGATAGTTTTTCAAAAATAAACCAGATTTAAAAAATTTGGAGTTGGATTAGTATAAATTTTGTTCAAAAATTTTGTCTTTCATTGTTTTTGGCCCCATTTATTCATTTTTGTTATTCATCATGAACAAAATTTTCATCTATTTGTCTTACATTGTATAATTTTGCTATTTGAATTTCTGATGTCACACAAAATAAAATAAAATTTGGAAAATTGCTAACCAGATTTTGGTCTGAAATAAAGAAATCAGGAAAGAAAAATTTGTGTGGATTAGTACTTTTAAGGTTCAGCAATTTGGGTTGAATAGATGAAGAACTTTTCAGATTATGTTTTAATTTTATAAATATTTATTGTTAAATGGAAAAGGTCATGGAATTTTGCCAAACAAAATCTGTGGGAACCCTGTCATGCCGGAGCTCACTCTTACTTGGATTTTTGTTCCAGGAACTTCATGTCTGCGATCTTTGGCACAGAGCTGATGACGGCAGCTGCTTACATGATCCTCGTGGGAGGTGAGAGCTTCACATGCTATATTCAATAAGAGGATTAAAAAGGGATCATAATTAATATGACTATAACTGTATGGTCAGTTATTGTGTAATATGTGTAAAATATAAAATATTTAATAATCAATTTAATTTCACAGGCAATGAAATCAAAAAACTCTTGTTCTATGTGAAGTTCTAAATGAAATTACAAAATTAAACAATTAGATATTATAAGCAATACAAAGTGAATTTAAAATTCAAACAAAAGAACACTAAAAAGCATCAATAATAGAATAGATATTATGTAATCACCTCTTTTTATAAATATATTTAATATCAAAATAAAACAAAATCATTGCAAAAGGATAGATGACAAATATACACAAAATACATAACATATAAACACAATATAAAATATCTATATCTGTAAAAAGAAAATTAAAATATATGTTGTTCGATGTCAGAAATACAACAAATTAGGTGATATTATGATAATTTGCATTGCAAAGATTCATATTTGATTATCGCTGATACTCTCTGGCAAGTAATAAAGAGATTATAGCATCAATTGTTAAATAATTTTCCGATTTTTCGTTTATTTTCATTTAATAATGCCAGCTGAGGTATCCAAAATTACACAAATTCCAGAATTGGTTATGGGAATTACGCCATGCTATATTTTATATTTTTCTAATACTAATAAAAATAAGCACTGTTTTTATCCTTTTATATTTATAAACTTCTTTTAATTGCTGAAATTCAGCACTCCTGGATTTTTTCCATCATGTTTGAATTCTACCAAGGGCCAATGGCATGTTTGTGATTTCAGTCTCGATTGTGAAGGTTTGAGCCAGGAGCTAGGAGGCTGTGGCGGTGCGTCAAGTATTTCATGTTTGCCATGAACCTCATCGCCTTCATCCTGGGTACGTTATCATTTATTATGAATATTAAAAAATATACAAAGTGTTGCTATAGCGGTATTGATAAAAGTGTATGTATTTTCACATGCGGATTATTGTACTGGATGTAGTTATAATTACCAATTATCCACTATAACCAAACATACAACAAAATGTCTTAATATCATTCTATTTTTGCACATCTTAAGAAACGTTTGGTTTACTCTGTAAACATTAACTGATATTTTTGAAGTCTTATATTGCCCTGTTTCCGATTGTACCTATGTACTATACATGAAATAGGCTAAACCTACTGATATTGATATTTTCCTTGTTTTCTACTATTCAATAAGCTCTCGGATGTGCATGAACTTAACCTCTGACCCGAAGGTGGCGCCAACACGGGCGTGGGAATCTGGATTGTGGTCGACAGGTAAAAAGTCATCTCTTTTCTTCACTTTTTATTACCTGTTTGGGATATAAAGGGGTTAAATCAATTTTTATGTACTTCCATCATCATTCTTTTTTTTCTATCAAATTGTCTTACATTGGTGGTGATAACATTGAGGTTTTTCTGTAAAGACACAAAATAAACCAATCAAAAGGATGCATTCCTGCTAACTAGATGAGTACCGTACCAAATAAATCAGGAAAGAAAAATTTGGAGTTGGATTAGTATAAATTAAGGTTCAGCAATATTCAATGTCTATAGATGTAGAACTTTTGTCAGATTGCGTTCTTCAACTTGGTAAAATAATGAAAGACATAAAATTAAGTGATCCAAATTTCTAATGGTAAAAGTGTAAAATCAACGGCCAAATTGCAGGCTTGTCTCCGTTGATTTCAATGCTCAAGGCTGAAATGTGACAATTTTATCATTTTATCATTATAAATATTTGTTGTTGTGACACAAGGTCAGAAAGCACCTCACTCTCACGTCCGGAGCTCATTCTTATCTGGGTTTTGTTCCAGGAACTTCATGTCTGCGATCTTTGGCACAGAGCTGATGACGGCAGCTGCTTACATGATTTTTGTGGGAGGTGAGAGCTTCACATACTATATTCAATGAGAGGATTACAAAGGGATCATAATTAATATGACTATAACTGTATTATCAGTTATTGTGTATTATATGTAAAATATAGATTATTTGATAATCAATTTAATTTCACAGGCAACGAAAGCAAAAAATCTTGTTCTCTGTGAAGTTCTAAATGATTTTTAAGAATGGGAAAAAAGGAAATTACAAAATTAAGCAATTAGATATTATAAGCAATACAAGGTGAATTTAAAATTCAAACAGAGAACACTAAAAAGCATCAATAATAGAATAGATATTATGTAATCACCTCTTTTTATAAATATATTTAATATCAAAATAAAACAAAATCATTGCAAAAGGATAGATGACAAATATCCACAAAATACATAACATATAAACATAATATAAAATATCTATATCTGTAAAAAGAAAATTAAAATATATGTTGTTCGATGTCAGAAATACAACAAATTAGGTGATATTATGATAATTTGCATTGCAAAGATTCATATTTGATTATCGCTGATACTTTCTCTGGCAAGTAATAAAGAGATTATAGCATCAATTGTTAAATAATTTTCCGATTTTTTGTTTATTTTCATTTAATTAAAAGCTGACAAATTCCAAAATTATTACAAATTCCAAAGTTGGTTATGGGAATTATTTGCCATGCTATGTAATTACCTATTTTTGAATATTTTAATAATTATCTAATATAAAAAAAGAGCACTGTTTTTATCCTTTTATATTTATAAACTTCTTTTCAATTGCTGAAATTCAGCACACCTGGATTTTTTTTTCTTCACGTTGTTTGAATTCTCCCAAATGTCAATGTCATGTTTGTGATTTCAGCCTCGATCGTGAAGGTTTGAGCCAGGAGCTGGGAGGCTGTGGCGGTGCGTCAAATTTCTATGTTTGCTATAAACCTCATCATCTTCATCCTGGGTACATTATCATTTATTATGGATGTTAAAAAAGGAAAAAAACTGTAACTATTTTTTCTATTCAAAATGAAAATTTTTTCATGTTTTTATTTTCTTTTGAACTATCAAATAAATGTACTGTATAGGTTAGTCATATACCAATTATCCACTATAACCAACTGTTTAACAAAATTTCTTTTTATCATTCTATTTTTGCACATCTTCAGAAACGTTTGGTTTACTCTGTAAACATTAACTGATATTATTGAAGTCTTATATTGCCTTGTTTCCATTTTTTGTACATATGTACTTCACATGAAATAGGTTAAATTTACTGTTATATTAATATTTTCTTTGTTTTCTACTATTCAATAAACATCATAAACATGTGCATGAACTTAAATCTGATCATTTAATGACTGGACCATTTTGACTACAGGGCGTGGGAATCTGGATTGTGCATTCAGAATGGGGACAGGTAAAAAGTCATCTCTTTTCTTAATTTTTTATCATCTGTTTGGGATATTAAAGGGTCTATAAATCAATTTTTATGTACTTTTCCATCAATTTTTTTTTTCTATCAAATTTCTTACATTGGTGGTGATAACATTGAGGTTTTTCTGTAAAGACACAAAATAAACCAATCAAAAGGATGCTTTCCTGCTAACTAGCTGAGTACCGTACCAAATAAATCAGGAAAGAAAAATTTGGAGTTGGATTAGTATAAATTAAGGTTCAGCAATATTCAATATCTATAGATGTAGAACTTTTGTCAGATTGCGTCCTTCAACTTGGGGAAATAATGAATGACATAAAATTACTTGTGATCCAAATTTCTAATGGTAAAAGTGTAAAATCAATGGCCAAATTGCAGGCTTGTCTCTGTTAATTTTAAAGTGTATGCTCAAGGCTGAAATGTGACAATTTTATCATTTTATCATTATAAATATTTGTTGTTGTGACACAAGGTCAGAAAGCACCCCTCGCTCTCACGTCCGGTGCTCACTCTTATCTGGATTTTGTTCCAGGAACTTCATGTCAGCGATCTTTGGCACAGAGCTGATGACGGCAGCTGCTTACATGATCCTCGTGGGAGGTGAGAGCTTCACATGCTATATTCTATAAGAGGATTATAAAGGGATCATAATTAATATGACTATAACTGTATGAAGTATCAAATTAAATGTAAAATATAGATTACTTTAAATTCAAAAGAAAAAATCGAATGAATTGTACTAAATGATTGTTCTAATAAAGTAAATTACAAAATTAAACAATTTTTAAAATGATAAAATATGAATTTAAAATTTTAAAAAACGAAAACAAAAATGCATTAATGATAGAATAAGATTGCATGTATTTAGAATGTTTTATAAATTTATTTCAAAATAAAAACAAAATCATTACAAAAAGGATAGATGAAAAAATTTAAAAATAAGAATAAGAATGATTTTTTACCTTAGATTTATATTCAAATCCATCAGTATCATAAATAATAAATGAACACTACATAAATTACATGCATAACATCACAAATATATATAAACCATAACAAAAGACATAACTCAATAATTATGAGATTATGTAACATTATTTACATAGTAGCTTACAGATTACAAGTAACAAGATATTGAAATCTGAATTTAGAATTTACTTTATCATATAATTTAATATCTTTACAAAGATGACTAAATAATTGGCTTATCTGGCCTTCTGCTGACATAATATATATAGATTTTTAATAATCATCCAGTTCTTTAAAATTAGGACATATATATCAAATTGAGTTACAAATTTCTTTTTCTTTTTTCCTTATATTTAGTACAAATCATTACAGCATGAAATTTTATCCTCAAAGTGTGCTTTATTATTTTCATAACAATGAGAGCAAATTCTCTCATTACGGTCATGGTGTGGTCTAGCATAATGTCCTCTTTCAATAAATAATTTGTGAGCACTAATCCTCAGTTTAGTAATAGCAGATCAATTTTTTACATTCAATATCAAAATATCTAAATAATTTTCATCACTAATTGTTATGAAACTAACTCTTAATTTAATTGTAAACCTAAAATATATCTTATCTTTTACAAACAGATACAATGTTTACATATATATTATTAGTAACTAAATGTTATCAGGCAACACTTTTAGACATCTTAGAACCAATTAACATTGTGTTCTTAACATTGTATTCTTTAATGTTTAGTCATTGTTTTAGGCTATTTCTTTGATTATTACTTTTCATAAACTTTTATATATTTCCTGAAGAGGACACTTACGTGTCGAAACGTTGGAATAGTTATTAATAAAGTACCCAAAATTACTCTTCCATTTTGATATAAGAAAATGAAGAAATTTAAATTCATAATATTGTCTCAAAACACATAGAAAAAGAAGTAAAAAAACCAACAAAAATTATTATTATCTGATATTTTAATTTTTGTTTATTTTCAGTGCAATATCCAGAATATCCAAATTATACAAATTCCAAATTTAGAATTTTGTGTAGATAGTTCTCAGCTAGGGTGATGTTATGGAAACTAATATTCTTATGATTTGGGAAATTTAGAGTCTCATAGTTCATACCAAGTGAATTGATACAAAAAAGCAATAAAAATCTATCATCTATGTTGAAAAGTCTAATATGATGTGGGGTTTTCCAACAATGGTTCACCTAACTCTTGAAGTAATTAAACTGTTAAA
>CM032661.1:8216617-8244296 GCA_019095985.1 Streblospio benedicti | reverse complement strand
AAAAGTGCTCAGAGAGCACATCATCTATAGACCAACGTTGACTTATGGGCAAATAGGACGTATATTTTGTTTGGCAACTATGTTTACTTTGCAATTAAGATATTAACACAGGCAAACATCTTAGTAAATTGTCACAAATATAAACAAATTAAAACAGAGCAGAGTATAAGGTTAAAAAGGTTAAAAAAGATTTATCAAATCACACATTAATGCATCATTGATGCTTTCTCAAGTGAAAAAATGTTTACCTTTGTGGAATGTTATACGTGTACTGGCCATAGTGTACATCCAAGAACTTTTTTACCACAAAGATGAACCTTAATCAATTTAGGATGTGGGCTTCTGTAAAACTTATACAATTGTGCTTCTTTCTAACAATTCTCTAACAACATCCTTGGGGTTGTATGCATTTACAGCAAGTGTTATGAATCAAGGGAGCTTTATAGTACTATTGTGGTATTGGATTACAGGTGCTTTTTAAACACATGGTTTAGGTATATATCTATTGTCCATGAGTCAAGTGGCGATGTGCTCTCTGAGCACTTTTGATATAATTCAATCATTGTACTGAATTTGATGGACGAGTTTCAAAATTGTCAAAACAATTGGAGAAAAAATAAATCTTGACTTAAATTGGCTCTTTGATAGACAACTGTTAATTGGCAAAGTGCCACAATTGGACACATGTGAATTTAACTTGGCATAATTTAACATGTCTCAAGTGAACAATTTTATGTTAATTAAAGCCATTGAAATTGAAACTGGCAGGAAAATGCCTAACCTCTATAATGCCTCTTGTTACATCATAGCAGTCACTGATTTAGACTGCATGGTGCTTACATTTAAGCAGTTAGTGATTTCCTGTACTGATCTAAATTGCTATCTGTAAGAGTTATGTCTTATAACATGTTTTGGCGACTTTTTAATCCAAACTTATCACGAATAAAATGGATATTGTGATTAACATTGACTAAGTTAAACTGCAAAATATAAGTTGTTGATTAACTAAAACTAAACTAAATTACACACATTTTGATTAGCTTAATCAATTAAAACTAATCTTGCCCCAACTCTGCTAATGGCTACCTACTGGTGGCAGTGTACTGAGTCGCTAATCCTACAAGTGGCCATAATAAACAGAACAACCAAACACGTGTTTACAAGGGGATCATAATATCCTAGTCCAGTGCAACTTCTGTATGTCTACTTTATACTTTGGGAGGATGCTACAATCCCCGCGCAATGGAGGCCATAACAAAACTTACTGGTTATGTTACACTATCAATATGATACAATGCATCTATATTATTACCTCAGGTATAAGAAATACGTGAATAAATAAAAGAATACATACATTTGACTAATACGTCCCTCCCATCTGTGCAGAGACGCTGCGTTGCTATCCTCAGCACTGCGTGGACCCCACGGCGTTGGTGGCGGTGGACTGCACTGTCGGAAGTAGAGAATCATCACCATCAATCAATAAAATATGAAACAATGTTAAATGCATGTGCAAACTTAGCAATATAGAACATTTGTGTATGGATTGGAATACTTTGTATAACCATTTGCCATTCACATGTACCCTAGTTAACCGTTGCCATAAATATATGAATGTGATTCCCAACATTTTATTGATCTTTGGTACATTAGGAGCATTGCAAGCCGGATGTTTGTGCATGCATGCGCCTACTCATGTACCCCGTTCTACTGCTGCATAGGGCAAAACACAGCCTTGTGAACTTTTGCATAGCCTTGCAGGCACTTTTGCAGAGGCATGCAGAACCCTTACACAGATATGTGGATGTCAAAGTGGATCATGCGTAGGCCCAACCAATAAAATCAATATAATTCCCTATGCTTGCCTCTGTATAAAATCTTCATTTTCACCTCTCATAAGAGGTAGCCGACACTATGCATGCAGATGTAGGATTATAGACATGTAGTATAAACTAAAATTGATTCTATCTTTTTTTAAAGACCACCTCTATAATGAGAGCATAAGAACTGATTATCCACAGTATAGGATGAATAAAAGAATCAATCTTACCTCTTCAGCCAGAAATAACTGTGTGGAAACAGTTTCCTCGTCTGACCGCACAGGAAGATGCAAAGATAAGAAAGAGCTGAAAGAGATAGAAAAACTCGCCTTTACAAACAGCATCTAGATTACGCTACTGAGAAATCTTTGTACGTTGATGTTGATATCACTTATTACAGCCTATGCTTGGTATTACTATTGTTAAGGACATTGAATGCCTATTTAGAAGTTTTAAACACCGATTTGCAAGAGTAGATGATATATTTTTCATATTTTAACACCTGCTTTAAAAAGTTATTATTATGTGTTATATGAATTTAGCTTACAAGCTTTAAACAGTCCATACAAGATTGCATCTGCAGCGAGAGTATATCAACTACTTACCTTAAAGCTATAATATCCGAGTAGAAGCCTGTCTTGCCCTTTCCATGCGTGTGACTAAGCAGTCTGCCTGCAAAAGTATATCAAGCATTTGAAAATACTAATATGAATATATTAGCATGCGCTTAAAAACCGCCCGGCAACAGTCTCCCCTAGTCGTGATGTTTTATGTGTGCTGATTCATGGGAAGAAGCCAAGCGTGAGATTGATCACGTCCTCCCTTCACGTTAGACTGAAGCGCTCTGTGCAATCTTTCTTTTCAATCTTAATTTGCATATTTGTAAGTTTTACCTGCTATTACGTATATTTGAAATGGGTTTTTACATAATTTAAATAGACTTTGGACAATGACGTCATCACATACAGTGGGACCACCTAGAACTATTGAGACCAAACCTATTGTATGATTATTGTTTTCATGGACCCAAACCTTCAGAAAGAGATAAACATAACCTCAATACATACCATATCATACATATCAATACCTAATGAAACCATTTGAGGTCAGCACCTATGTCTGTCCTAACTATATATATGGAGGTGTTGCTGTATCTATTTGTATGAAAAATTCTTGGTTCGTGGGAAATACCATCATTGCCCCTCTGGGTCAAACGGACAAAACATCATCAAAATATATTCTTATTCAGTTTTAATGATGCTATCATAATCATAAACAGTCCTCCATGAATAGACAAACAGACCCTGTGCCAGAACGCACGTGCTCAAATACCTACCCTGTCCAGCGATATGCCGTCAATACATTTAACAATATGATTGAGCCCCCCCCCCCCTCCCCAATGCCCTCGGGGTACATGAAGGAAAACCCAAATTTACTCATAATAAATCATCATAAGTGATATTGACATAGTTTCGCAGTCTTACATTTTCCGTATAAACCTTTTTGAAACGTATCATGCATGAAGGGCACCCTAATATATGCAATGTCCTTTTTTAGCCATTTCAAACAAATCACTCCACGTATCAATAAAGTCGCGTAACCCACAATATCCAATGACACGATTCTGTACTTGCAACGTGATGTAGAATTCTATAGCAGCGACAAAATGGAGTCATGTTCAACGACGTATCTTACTTTAATCTTTCCGCCAAATTCCATTAGGATTATTCATACAATGTCCCCAGATTTACATTTGATTACCTTTATATATATGCCCCCAAACGTCACCTCTATTCAGATCTATGAATGCCATTGTATTTATGTATTGATTACATCAACGTCTCCTTTTTAATAGTTTGAAAAAGAATTCGGGCTTTCAAACGTGTTATTAATCATTTAGACTTTTTAAGTAACATGAACTAAAACGATCAACAGAGCAGAATACAAATCATTTACTGGTGACATGACAAGATGTACAGTGGAACCTCTTCATTAAGATCACTCGGAAACTGTCATCAAGTCGTCTAAAAGCAGAATGTGTCTCAAAATAGAGGTTAGTTACATTTTTGACAGATCATTGTTTCATGTACATGTTCAAGCATGAAATACCAGTGGATGAAGTTGCAATAATTGCGTTTTGTGTGATTAAAAATGCTATTATAAGATTGCAAAGTATATAATTTTTATAACTAGCTTCCCCCATCTCCTACGGAGACATAACGCACGCAGTAACAAAGAAACATAATGCACGCAGCAACAATGAACCGGAAGTTCACTGTAAAAAAAACAATCATTTGTACTAGATTTTTTATGGTAAGTCAGTTTTCTCGTCAATACTGATGAAAGCAAGCGCACAAAGAACAAATACACCCCTAAAAGGTGATTTCCCATAAAGTGTAACACTCACAATGTGTAAAAGCGCCCCAGGAAAAGTGATTGCAGGTGAATTTCAAAAAAACACAAAAAAACATGGCCACGCCTCTCTCTTAGTAATTATATATAGATTCTATGTCTTTTGTTTATGCAAAACGGTGTTACACCAATATATTGACATAATATAAGCTTAAAATTTACCTGAAAACCATATTAGCAATTTGATATATACATTGCATAATTTTCCTGCTATACAAACTAGAGGTGGGACATTCGGTGGGTTTTAGCCTTCGAACCTTCGGGACACTTTACCGAACGAACCTTCAAACGTTCGTTGATAAGTAGGTAAGAAAATAATGAACTTACAACACACAGTCTGCAATAAGATTGGAAATTGAAACATTGCGTAGTGTATAGCCTACTGTCCTGTATGCGATTACGCATGTAATACAAGTAACAAAAGCAGACAAACAGTCAAGTGGTCATTGACTCTGTAAACAATCAAACAACGTGAGCACTTCCCATCCTTACTAATTAGACAGAAGCTGATCGCCAAGTGACCTATGTCCCTTGCCGGTATCTCTTTGATCTATTGTTTTCTTTGTCGTCTTGTGACCGAAATCGGCTGTTCTACTAACTTGCGTCTCTTAACAAAGTGGTGATCTTTACAGATGGAAAAGTATAAATGTTCTCCAGTTAACAATAAGTTATTGTTACTAGTATAAAAATGATTATCGGGTTGATGGCAGTTGCCTAAGTAGAGACTTATTGTTGATCATTGCTTGAATGCTATGCAAGTTCAACTCACAACTGACCTTAAATAACCGAATGGCAGTTCAGTTTAATGTGTGATCTGTGCCGCCCCTTTAACAATGCGTAAGTAATTCTTTGATTCATAGCTATTGTTTACTGTGATCTCTACTTAAAATGTATCTGTAAACTTATCAGTAACAACTCGCCACCTATAACCAGCCACTAGACTGTGAAAATAATTGTACCAGTCAGTTGATTACGTAACGATCGCTTGTCCTTAAAGGTGCCATGTTCAAATGATAGATAAAAGCAAATTAGCGTCACCCGAAGGTTCGGTTGTGAAAGTTACCTTCGAAGGTATAGGTTGACGAACGAAGGTTCGAAGCTTCGAGGCTTGGCCCCATCCCTGATACAAACCTCGTAAAGCATCCCACGTATTTACCTCGCACAGGCTTCCATGATACTCTTTACGTTTAATACAAGTTCAATGATCACCAGAAAACACACAAAACCTTGAAATAAATGAGTCATCCTAAATAGCTTATTATGAAATATTTAACCCCTCAGAGAGACACCCTCTCACAATTAGATACCATATAATCATTGTTTGATAATTATGTGTTCCATATCGGTCATTAGCCTTACATAATCAGGTTTAACTATGGAATGCACGATCAACACAAAAATGTTCAAAGTAGTTATAACATTTCGTGGGGACACATAAATTCTGACTAAAAATCAAAGGTTGATCACAATTCAGAAGTGGTCTTATTAGTGCATGGGACGGAGCAAAATATAGGCTCACCAAATAGAGGGAAAGAACATGATATACCATTGGAAAGCTGGAAATCTCAGCATTCCAGCCATGTATGATGGCATTGCGTAACGAGTAGCTTTTTATTACGAAAATGTGTTTGAAAAACACCACTTCGAATTCAATTGGGGCAAATTCAGTGTCATTCAACAGAGCATGATTTTTCTTGAGTGTTTGGGACCCAATATATAAGTTGTGTATGATGATATATCCAAGGAATCCAGGAATTCACGGACCATCTAAACACACTGAACCCTGACATCAAGTTCACCACTGAAGGAGAGGAAAATGGTGAGCGTGCCTTTCTGGATACGTCAACATCGAAGAACGATGATGGTAGTCTCAAACTCAAGATCTACCGTAAGCCGACACACACCGACCAATACCTCCAGTTTGACTCTAACCACCCCTTAGAGCACAAACTCAGTGTAGTACGCACTCTCCATCATCGAGCCAAGACTGTGGTTACTGAAGAGATGGATCGAGAAGCGGAAATAAACATGTGAATGAGGCATTATCAAAATGTGGATATCCATCCTGGGCGATCAAAAGAGGATCTATGTTGAGAGACAAGGACGAAGCAGGAAAGAAGAAGGACCGGACGGTCGAGACAAAGAAGACGATGGTGGGAATACCATATGTGAAGGACTTGTCGAAGGCGGTGAGAAGGATCATGAGTGGTTATGGATGTAGTGCCTACTTCAAATCGGTGAACACTCTCAGACAGTTGCTGGTAGCATCCAAGGATCCAGCCAAGAAAGAAGACGTTTGTGGTGTAGTTTACCAAATTAACTGTGGTGGATCAGGCTCTGAAGGATGCAGTAGCTCCTATGTGGGTGAAACATCAAAGACCCTTAAGACCAGATTCGACCAGCATAGACGCCCTAGCAGCACCTCCTCACACATCTCCTTACATCTACATCAACCAGACAGAGAGAGCCATCACATATCCCTGGATAACATCAAGATAATAGATCGTGACCAGAACACTTTTGAAAGAAAGATCAGGGAGGCCCTACACATCAGGCGCCTCAAGCTCGACCTCAATAAGAACGTGGGGGCCGCCGACCTGCCAGCCATCTACACCAACATCTTACCAGCCTCTTCCGACGACGTCACACCACGATCACGTGACGATTAGGCAGTTGGCAGACTGAAGAAGGACCGGGAAGGTCCGAAAGGCTATCAATGTGAGCTTATAAAAACTAGCACAAAAGGATAGTTGTAAACTGTATATATAATGTAAAAACCTTGTGCAGATGAGTATTCAATAACTCTATACGTAACATATGTGAGTTTTGATATACACAATACTGGTTTATAAATTTGGTAAAAAATTGTGTTGACGAAATAAAACAACTCTGGTATCAATTTAGGGCTCTGACTTTTTATTGTCATCATAGTGGTAATTGCATTTCCTTGTTTCAAATTGTTTGACATATATATTCAGATTGTGACCACCTTGTGAACACCCACTCTGGTAATCAGATGTGCATCAGCAGAGTTTACAGTTTGAACCTCTTTGCTAGAATTTGAAGATCTGCCAACAGTTGCTTGCACGCGTTTGCTGGGTCGCTGGGTTCTGGGAGGTCTGGGAGGTAGTGGCCTCGGTTTTGCTCCAGTCTTCTGCAATTGGCTAGCATCCTTAGCATTAGCCACTCTTGCATGCTTCGTTTGAGGTCTTATGCCCACATGATGAGATGAAGGTCTCTGTGTGTTAGTAGGTGGTACCCCTTTAGTAGACTTTGCAATCTCTACGTGGCTTTCATTACACCTTCTCCCTCCACCATACGATTTAGGTCTACGTGTGCTGGGTGGACCACTTGGTAATGACGCCAGCTTCCGTTCTTCGGCGTGAGCCACTTTATCAACATTGCCAATCTCCACATATGTGTCATCACGCCTTCTGGCGCCGCCGCCGTGGGTCCATGGACCACTATGTGAGGGCGTCGGCTCCCCGTTGTGCACCACTCTGTTGGCTGCAGCGACCATTTCGATGGCATAGTCGATGACGTCATCAATTATCGTGTATAACATGACGCTGTCAAAGGCAGATGCATCAGTTTCTTTGTCATCCAAATCATCCGCAGTCACAACAAAGTTTTCATCATCGAGGTCAATGATTCCAGTTTCAATCGTGTTCTCATCTTTGGTCTCCATGAGTTGTTCATCAGTGGTGTTGAAGAATTGTTCATCTGTTCTGTCAGAGATTTTTTCAGGGATATTTTCAATGTTGTTTTCGAAAACGTTTTTGATGACTTTTACAGAATCGCTGTCGATTATTTTTTCAAAAGCTTCGCAAATGTTTATTTCATTAGTGGTATTACAAACATTTTCTGTATCAACGAATGTTTCTGAAGCATCATCAATGAATTTTTCTTCATTACCCTTTTCAGCATCAATAAATGTTTCAGAAACATCATCAATGAACTTTTCTTCATTACCCTTTTCAGCATCAATAAATGTTTCAGAAACATCATCAATTAATTTTTCTTCATTATCCTTTTCAGCATCAATAAATGTTTCAGAAACATCATCAATGAATTTTTCTTCATTACCTTTCCCAGCGTCAATGAATTTTTCAGAAACATCACCAACAAATTTGTCTTCAGCAGTTTCAATGACATCAACATTGCCCTTGATATTGTCAGAAGCGATGTTAATGACTCTATCAGCAGCCGGTTCGATGACTTTTTCATGAGCAGTGTTGTCCATAGCGCCTTCACTCAGGTGGCTATCCAATGCTGCTTTTGCGGAAAAGTGACCTGATTCACATTTGTTACATTCTTCGCTTTGCCGTTTTCCTTCAACTGGATTAACTTTTTCATCGACAGTTTTAATGACTTTTCCATCAGCAATTTTAATGACTTCATCATTGTCCATCACTTTTTCATCGGCGTTGGTAACATCTTTTTCAGAAGTGCCGTCATCGGCAGCATCACCAGGATGTCCAGGACCAATGCCACACACGCCAGACGTAATGAACGGTGCGTCAGACGTAACGCACGGTGCGTCAGACGTAACGCACGGTGCGTCAGACGTAACGCACGGTGCGTCAGACGTAACGCACGGTGCGTCAGACGTACCGAACTGTGCGTCAGACGTAGGACCAATGCCACACGCGCTCTTGTCTTCTTGGGTTACTGAGTGACAAGCGTCCCTGTTGTCACATCCCTCCTTTGGCAGTTTTCCCTCGGCTCGTTTGACGACCGTGAAGATTTCCCACCCGCCCTTGGGGGGCCCCGCGGGAATGCCGCTGCACGTAACGGCCCCTACAAAGGCAAAGTCGAACTTATTTCCATGTATTCTCTGGATTATGTCGTTTTTCACGACACAAGAAATAGACTTATGTTGACAAATTGACAACTGCTGTTGGCATTTAAAATATCTGTGGGCATGTCGTTCAACTAATAAGTCAACTATTTGTGTTGTGAAAGACGTAACATTGTAAAGATTATCATTATTACAGCACATAAACACATTCAAAGTTCAGTTACTGCTCTGACACCATCATCACCAGCAACACCTAGTGTCAAATGGAGTGAACAAGTCTGAGGCTCAGGACAAAAGCTCCAACATTGGCTAAAAAGATTTGTAGTTGTGCACAAATGTTTTAATCCATTATTTTGCATTCAAAGATGATGTTAATAGCGTACACAAATTTGCAACGGGTGTTTTATGTCTTAGTGCATGGGCCAACCGCCGAATTTTTTAGATTTGGTACCATCAGAGGGCGGAAAAGATTTCACATAACATTGGAAAGCTTAGAATCTCAGCTTTCCAATGGTGTGTGAAAGTAACATGAGTAAATTCCACTCAAACATGACCACTATCCAGTGTGACACATTGTTGCTTCAAATGTAGACTGACATTGCGAATGTCATCAATAAAGTTGTTGCTCAATAATGTGCTTATCATAAAGTGTTATCCATGTTGCCATATATCATTCTGAAGCTAAGGTAGTGCCCTTTATTATGATATAACTTATTTCTTTTTGCTTTTATTCTAGACATGACTTTTGTAGTTAATAAAGTGAAGAGTGTTGTTTGGGTGCTACTGTCAAAAAAGCACCCACCCCGCCCCTCTGATGGTACCAACATTTGTACTGGCGCATGCACTATCTGCTCACTAAAAACCTACTGCGCACATGGCGTCTGTACTCTGCAGTTCCCTCTCCCCAATCTCTACAGCAAGCGCGTTCCTACCACTGTACTGACATGTTATTTATTTGGTGGACAGCAGGCTATTTCATACGGTCTCTATTTCTACTTTTTGCTTTGGGTAAATGTCTTAGAGTATAGCTCAATGCTTATAACTGTGCCTGTCAGACGTGTCCTTTCACACATTTTGCGCGAGCGGTCAGAAGTGGGTCTCATGCGACTAATCTTCTGTCGCTAATGTCTCCGTTAACCAGAGCACTTTGTAGATTTCGTCACCACTAGTACTGACCACTCTGAGTATCAGATGTCAAGATATGACCTCGGACTCATAACTATTCCCATTAAAAATTCTGACCAATCACAGACTTTTCATCTGAGGGTGTAAATGAGGTCAAGTGGTCAATCCGAAAGATTTGCAGACTGTCAATTTGCACTTTTCTGTGCTTATTAAACACACATAGAAGTATATGTAGCTATCTTGTTATTTTGAATAGTTTACGTATAAAAATCACGATATATATGTTAAATTAGGAATTAGGTCACATAAATTGATAAATTATGATAGTCCACTCTGTAGTGAAACATTTCAGAGGTCAATTTGACATCTGAAATACTGAGATACTGACCTGGATTGTCCGTTCTCGCACCGTCAGACGTACCGGGCTGCACGCCAGACGTTCTGGCAGCGTACGCCGCCGTGACGTCAGCCACGCGCCGCGACCCTGCAGGAAAAGACCCAAACTGTGCTCAAAGTCAGCAAATAAACCGTTTACCATTCATATATCAAATTAAAGCATCAGAGAAAGCAAAATGTAGTCTTCTGTGTTGAAAGTTGGAAGGGAAAGCCCAGTTTTCTTTCGAATATGTTTATGAATGTTTGAATCTAGGGATTGAGTGAAAAGGACTCCACGTGGATATGTTGTGAGTGAGTTAAAACAAACCAGTTCAACGAATATTCTACCACAATCCTGAGCAAAACACATGGAAGACAATATATACATGTTGACTTTAAGGCATCGACCATTTGATCTCCGGGGGGGGGGGGGGGGTCACAGCAAAAATATTGAAAAAAAATAACGCAAGGCTGAAAATTGGTGAAAAAAATAATAAGGTTTCATTTGGCTAGAAAAAAATAATTGTCAAATATGGCTTTAAACAGCTTCATACAGCTTTAAAAAATAATTGAGGTTCAGTAATCTAAGAAAAAAAGAATTAGATATCAAATTTCATGAAAAAAAATGAAGCTATGGCGAAAATAGCTGCCCCCCTCCCCCTGAGATCAAATGGTCGATGCCTAAAGATGCTGATTTAAATCTATGTTTCTGCGAAGGTTACAAATCCTACTTCTTTTGAGCAGGTTCGGTATACGAGCCATCGCCAAGAATCCCATATTCTTTCTTTTACATTTCTGGCCGATGTCTGGCAATTGAAATAATCCCATTGTAACCGGCATCAACTGATAGTATTTAGCATCATTCTTGGTATGTGTACAAATATATTGTTAACAGTAAAAGTCGTGATTTTCACCCAATGCTTTCATAAGTATTTACGGGATCGGGATAAAACCCATCGTGCATTAGTTAGATGAAATGACAAACGTTCAGCGTAGTTTAGCGAACGTTGAACGCAGCAGACGAACGTTTCACGTAACAGTAGCCCTTAGTCTCGATCATCCGGACTGTGTGGTGGCGACCGCCAAGTGTATGGGTCTAGTCCTAAAATAATTTGAAAGTCACGACCAGGTCCTTCTTCACAAATACACTACACATTGGCGTGTGTATTACTCTGGTTCGCTTCAGGCTAAATATAGGCTCTATAATACGTATAGCGTTTTGAAGAGCAGCAGATAGAGATTCACGTATCCTCAATATCCTATCGGATATAGCAGCTTCCTCATTAAAAGCAGAAATCACACAAAAATTACCCTTGCCAAAAATCACAAACCACTCACTCTACAGGCTCCACTGACCTGAAAATACAAGATTGACCCCCCCCACACACACACACGCACACACATGCGCACACGCACACGCACACACACACACACACACACACACACACACACACACACACACACACACACACACACACACACACACACACACACACACACACACACACACACACACACACACACACACACACACACAGACACACACACACACACACACACACACACACACATCTAGCATATGACCTTCTGAGTGCTTACCATACATTCTTCATTCATGATATAAACAAGAATTTTAAGATACCACTAGGAACCAGCAAACTCACATTCTGGCGAGGCTTTCGTTCTTGTCACAAGAACTTCTTCAGGTCGAATGACCATTCTTAGATTGTCACGTGACCGCCAACTATCAAATCTATGCTCCCTACTCCGAAGATGACTGGAAATCCGGAATCATTTATGAGGTTCAGGCCCCCCAGTGTAGGTCCACCTATGTTGGTGAGACCGGACGGACATTTGGAGCACCTGAACCCTAAGCGAGTGCCCACCGCCGTAGGGAGCACACTCGCGAGACAGACCACACCATCAGCCCCAAAGACTTAAAGATTGTGGCGCGTGAGGAAAGATCAGGGACGCTGTGGAGATCCGCGTACGGCGCCCTGAAATGATTCGAGATACCGGCTACGACCTGCCCCCCCCCCCCCCCCCCCCCCGTCCACTTGTCACTGCTGTCAACAGCTACAAATCCCCACTAGAAAAACAAATATCAGGAGTTGAAATAGCAAATATGAACTGTGACATCATACTTAATTCTAAACTTGACCATTATCAACCAGCCTTCAATGGAATAATATTTACTAATCAATTACCTGGTCATTAAGAAAGGAGCCTTTAGGAGCTCGAAAACATTAATGAATAAAATAAAATCTAAATTTTAAAACAAAATTTCGTCTTATCAAGAATACCGCGGTAAAACGTTTGCACACAGGGCCTGTCATTCATCAGACTTCAGTTACATCGGGTTAAAAATACTGCTATTGTTTTTGTTGTATATCGAACACCGCCTCCGCGTTACATAGTTCGGTTTTACTGGCGTGCCACTTGTAAACAGAGTGAACATTGTAGGATTTGGAGCGTCAATCGTAAAATTTAGGATGTTGAGGTGCGATTGACACGAACGCTTGTCACTGCAATCGAGTGGTCAAATACCATTCCATCATGAATAAAACGCACACTTGTGTGTGTGTGTGCGTGCGTGCGTGCGTGCGTGTGTGTGTGTACGTGCGTGCGTGCGTGCGTGTGTGTGTGTGTGTGTGTGCGTGTGTGTGTGCGTGCGTGCGTGCGTGCGTGCGTGCGTGCGTGCGTGCGTGCGTGTGTGTGTGTGTGTGTGTGTGTGTGTGTGTGTGTGTGTGTGTGTGTGTGTGTGTGTGTGTGTGTGTGTGTCTGTGTGTCTGTGTGTGTGTGTGTGTATATATATGAAGTGCACCCCACCCCCACCCCCTTTCAAAAACCTGGACCTGCCATTGACAATATCAAACTGTGGGTTCAACAGTGGCTTTTAACTTGGGACACTCTTCAGGTTAGACCCATATCAAACGGCAAAATCATCACAGCGGTCGCCATTTTCGTTCGTTTTTCTTTCTACAAATTTATCTAAATAGCTAAAATTAGCGAGGTGTGCATGTACTAAAGTACAGACACGGAGGATCCTTTCTCTCGGTCTGCATGGGAACGAACCCAGGACCACGGCCACGGTGATTGACTCAACACGACTCTTGACGGACATTCCTGTTGGTCTCTTCACGTCCACAACGCAAACGGCGACTGTTCAGTGGACACAGCGACCTCTGTGGGGAGATTCCAAACCACGTATCAAGATGCAGACGATAACCTGCTTACTAAGAGCATTGATTGATTGATTTTATTTATTATAGTGACAAGTATTTTACATTTTCAAATACATAAATAGCTATATAGTGAAATACCCAGCCCATCTGGACTTAGTCACCTTAATATCAATACATAAATGTGACGCCAAACAAATATCAAAGCAATGAAGTATATAAGTGATATGAGATAATATATTCCACGTACACTGTAAAGAACGGTAACATTAAATGTATTTAGTATTCTACTAAGTGTTATATAAGTAACGAGGTCATAAATAGAGCATAAAAAGTAATACTGTCTTTATGATGCCTGAAAGATAAAAACCACGAGTTTATGTTTACAAACACTTGAAAGAAGCAGACACATAAAACACCATCTTTTTTGCCAGACCTCGCGTGGTCCTCTCTCAACACCATGCTTTTTATTTATATATTTATGTGGCAGTTGGCAGCCATCACGTTGTTTTACTGGAGCTCTCTGATAACTCGACATTTCGGGCAACTAGTTTTGTTTTCCTCCCTTCAAGTTCGCGTTAGACGTTTCAACCCGTATTTAACGCAAACTGACGTGTTTCTGAGGGCTTTGAACTGTGAGAGAAATGGTCTTATTTTAGGGCTGGTCGCCATAGAGACGTGGTCGTCTCAATGGGAGGTTCTGCTGTATTCCCGCGCTCACACTCAAAACCCATGCCGTGTTTACGGGCACCATCCAGGCCTCGGTCCCTGCCCGGACGGTTATGGCTGTAAAGCCTGCGGATGCCGAGGTGGACGTGCGTCCCCGGCGACACTCACCCGGGTACAACATGACAATGGCAGATCCAGGGTTTTTGAAGGGGGGGGGCACTTAGAGATTTCATAGGTTTCGTATAGGTGCGATCAATGGTCATAGACAGATCAAAGGGTTGGCCTTTCCCACCAAAATACTTCATTTTTATAGGGTTTTCCATGAAATCCCGTAAGTGCGCCCCCTCTTTTCCTTAAGTGCGCCCCCCCCTTTTCCAAAAACCTGGATCTGCCTATGATGGTGAACGCCCCTGTGAAAATACTTATGAAAGTCAAGTATCTGCCTATGTGACACGTGATATTCATCAGCTTTTTTACCGTGGTCCGCTCTCGACGTCGCATACGACACTCATGAGATCGATAAAGTGCGCCCTTCTACCAAAACCTGCTCGTTAATACGTCACAAACCGCTGTACCGCTGGTGCAGCAGAAGTCCTGCCGGTTAAGTCTGAGGGTGCAGTCCACTGTTTGAGCCGCACTGTACAGCGGGTGCAGTCCACTGTTTGAGGCCGCACTGTACGGCGGGTGCAGTCCACTGTTTGAGGCCGCACTGTACGGCGGGTGCAGTCCACTTGTGGTGTACTGGCGCAGCTATCAGTGATATCACAGCGGCTACTGGGATCAAACTTCACTGGTCTATAGTTGGTACTGGTTGTGTTGTGTTGTTACTTAGTATTACTAACCTTCGTGGATTTGGATTAAGGGTAATTTAAGGTACTTGTATATTTTCACTACTATATTGTGTCTGTCTTATACCTAAGCGTTTGAGTTACGCATCTGACCAATGTGTCAGTTACCAGTCTTCAGCGCAGTCAATACAGTGGTAGGAGCTTGCTTGTCATGGCAAACACACACACACACACACACACACACACACACACACACACACACACACACACACACACACACACACACACACACACACACACACACACACACACACACACACACACACACACACACACACACACACACACACACACACACACACACACACACACACACACACACACACACACACACACACACACACACACACACACACACACACACAGACACACACACACACACACACACACACACACACACACACACACACACACACACACACATACAGTGTTGTTGTATAATATAGTCTCCATTCGGTGATTTTGGCGGTTCTCAACGATCATCAGGACAGTGTCATCAGGACAGTGTCATCAGGACAGTGCTGCAAATTGTCATGTTCAACAACGAGACGTTCAGAATCTTATTTACAAAGTTTTTATTATATATTAAATGAATTCTTCTTATCCATAGCTGAATATTGGATATTCAAAAATAGTCTAATATTTCAATGGCTGTCAGTCCATCTTTTTTCAAAGAAATATGGTCATTTTTTGGAGCCTCGAGCCATTGAAATATTAGACTATTCTTTTAATATCCAATATTCAGCTTTTGGTAAGAGGAATTAATTTAACATATAGAATCAAATACATAGCTAATGACCTTGTTTTAGCTTTTATTGTTGTCGCAAATCTTCTCCCAACACAATGAATAGAAATATGAGTAATTTCATGAAGTCTGTTAACAGAAAAACGTCACCATAGCGCACCTGCCGTCTCCATGGCGACCAGCGACCAGCTACTTCCGGTGCGGGCGGGCATGGACGATGCTGCCACCAAGTGGGCGACCCGCAAACCAGACTACAGGTCAGCCACGTGACCACCAAATCAATGTCAGTGTAAATGAAAAAGGGGCGTGGTACCGATTGTTTACTGATTATAGATATGTTAAAAAATTAAGCTTAGCCTAGACGAGTGCCAAACCAGTCATTTTATTTGAAAATATCTAAGTATTTAGTGTGAATGGTCAGTTGTTAGCCAGCTACGTATGAATGTAGAATTGGGCTAGACTAGAGAGGGCTTCAGGGCGTATGTCTCTTCAACGGCTGCCAGAGCTCAGGGAAGGTGGTTATGCCCATATAATTTTTATCCTCAGCAACAGAAAATTGAATAGTCTACCGAAGAAAAAGAAATGGCAACATTCAAAGCTGAGCAAAGCAGAGGGGGCCTAGTTATTACGTTGTTTATAGATCTTACAATTGAGCACACATTTAGTGGTCTGAGCCCTTATTCAGTGTTTGTGAACACTAGCAGGGTGGGGAGATGCTCACACCCAGAGGCAGATCCAGGGGTGGGAGGGATCTGCCTATGACAGCGGTGCCAAAACACTGGGGCACGTGGCGATGTAGTATATTACAACCATCTATCACCAGGCTTAAGAATAGTAATTTATTTTTGTTGCACTGAAACTCGCATTTTTACACTTTGACCTCGCCTAATACTAAAAACACGGGACGGAACGGAACACGGGACGGTACACATCGTACATAACGTCCCGTGGCGTCCCGTTAGTTACTTTATGATGAATTCCATTGTGTTCTATAGTAGATATAATATTCCGTTGTTTTCAAGGGCTTTTAACATCATACATAACGTCCCGTGGCGTCTCATTGTTATCAATGGATCGCGTGAAATACATGTTTGTACCAAGGCAGTACAGTTACACAGGACAAGCAGCGCTTGTCAAACACACTGGCGGTAAAAATCCAACAACGCCGATGAAATTAGAAATATGATATAAGATATGAGTTTCAAATGAAAACCAGAGAAACATGGAAACATTTCTGTATGTGTCCACGACCATGAGTATAGAGCACAATAATACCATCTTCAAAATTGTCTAACATACACGATGTTTTGTGAAACAGGTTTCTCTGCGCGCGCATACAGTCTCTGACGTCACTTGAAATTGATCAACATGAAAAACGCCTGTTTTTTTATTCATTTGTTTAAATAAAGTACAATATTTTTTTCATGTTTTAATTTCTCTGCCTGCTTCTTCTTACTGCTGTGTATATCCAAGAAGTTTTCAAGCACTTTTCAAAAATACGTTTCATTGACATTGTTTCGTCCTTATCAAATCTAAAAAAAAATCCAAAAGGTAGCTACAATGTATGTACACTGCTGGTAATGTACTTACATAAAGTTATAAATTAATTTGTTATCCCGTCTTTTACCTTTCATCACTAATACAATTAGGCCTATATTATATATTATTTACATATTAGACAGTAACACAATAAATAATATAGACATTAACAATAACATATAGTATTACACATTAGTAGTTATTATTAGTAGTTATAAAGATTTGATAAGGACCAAGAGGTCGAAACAATGTCAATAAAACGTATTTTTAAAAATTGTTTGAAAACTTCTTGGATAAACACGGCTGTGAGAGGAAAAAGGTAGAGAATTAAAAATGAGACACGAAGCTGTTTTCCATATAACAAGTATAATCTGGAATATTTTTCACCACCATGTTGTTTTCCACCAAAGACAGGCAGGACCAACACACGTCACAGTTACTGTTGTACCCTGAGAAGCGGGAAATGAAAACATTATATCTACCATAGAACACAATGGATATCATCATAAAGTAACTTACGGGACGCCACGGGACGTTATGTACGATATGTACCGTCCCGTGGTCCGTTCCGTCCCGTGTTTTAGTATTAGGCAAATCACTGGAGGAAAGGAAGTTTAAACTGTGAACCTTTGCCCATTGTAATGCAGTTTTTTTACTATATATTCCAATAGAAATACGCGCTGTTCACACTCACTCGGATGCCCACTGTTTGTTTATAAAATGTAACTAAAAAATACCTTCCAATTAATATTGATTCAAACAAAACCTTATTAATTTCTCTCGCCACGTGTGTTTGTTTACAGTGTGGTGGACCGGAAGTACCTAGCGGAGAAAGTGAGTCGCCACCAGCCTGGATCACTGGAGCTCACCATGGAGAACCTGGTGAAGACGTGGGAGATGGAGGCTAACCACAAGCCGGACAGAGCGGTACGCTTTTTGTCAAACCCTGAATGAAACTGAGAGTTAACAAATTTGTTTTTTTTATGCTCCAAAATTTATATAATTATGTCTCGTAAATCAAACTAGATACAAATTTGAAAAGAATAAGAATAAGAATAAGATATTTTTATTGCAGTATACCAAAAATTACAATGAAAAGTAATAATCATATACTATAGAAACTAAACTAAAATTATAAACAATATATACAAGTTTGTTAAATCACACGGCGTAAAACACTAAAACCTAGCTGGTAGCTGAAGACGTATACAGGTTATGAACCCAGTGTTGAAATAATGCACTGTGTATATAGTGAATAGTATTATAAATTGTTTGAACGAAAACATTATCTGAAGTACTAACTCTTCTCATCAGTCCATACATTGCCTTGCGTAAAATGACATCAACGTGAAACCATAAAACGACGAACAATATGTTTTAAATCGTTCACATTTAACTTCATCCGAACAATTTCTAAAATTCTCCATAAGGATATTTCCTCTGGAATAAAGAGTTCTTATTTGACTAGATATAGCATCATCATCATTACCGGAGCTGCACATAATTACACCAAGATACTTGTGCTCGCCAGTAAGTATAATACTTGCTCCATTCAGATATAACTTCTAGGCACAGGCATGTTAAAGCATTTGGGCTTTATACACATATATACTGATTTCTTTGTATTAAAAATTATATCACAGTCATTGGAAAAGCATCTGTGGGGCCTACCCGGACTTGACAAACGGACTTGACAAATGTACTCTTTCATTTTTAACGTGGGATATTTTTGCCGTCTTAATCAATAACTGTGTTTTATTTCTGAGCCTCAGAAGCTAAGAAAAGGGCATAAATAGACAAAAAATATTATTGTGTGTGTGTGTGTGTGTGTGTGTGCGGCTACGGCAATTGCTTGCACCCTCGCCAAATATATTTGCCTCCTCTGTTTTGCAATCCTTGATACGGCCCTGTTGTTGGTTTACATTCCCCCCATTCCTAAATCTAGTGAAATGTACGAGGGCTTGTACGTAACAACTAAACAACGCAGCTACCGGACCCCCCCCCGTGACACTTCCATTTCAGGCCTGCCACTGGCGTATGACGGCTAAACCCGTGTAGCATTCTGTCACACTGAGAATCAAATATCAAGCAAATGTTCAGGACATCTGATACTCAGCGTGCATTCTGTATGACGATTCCACCGGTATAACGTTCTGTACGGGAAAGCATTCTCGATTTATGCTTATGTGATAATCTTTTATAACTACTTTCTCTTTTTATATTCGTATATTCGTGAATACTTTGAGCCGACCATTTTCCAGCAGCATTACGTTGTACGTTTCCGAGAAACGTTCCTTCCTTCCGCGTAACGAGAACGTTGAACGTATCTGCCTCAAACGTAGTATAAACAAATTTCTTGGAACCTCACACGTGTTGCGTCATCGCCTAACGTTGCACGTTCGGCGCCCTGCAGTTGTTTCCTTCACGCTGTTGACCATAAAAGCTGCTGACACCCCGCCGCTGCTGCTGTTACTGCCGCCTCCTCGGCTGCCCTCACTGACCGGGCTGTGCCTATGTACCCGCCCCCGTCCTGCCTCCTCTGCCAGCTGCGCGACCCTTCAGACGTCCTCTTCAACCGACTCCTCGCCAACGGCAACGTCGTCTCGTTCGACCTCCCCAACTCACCGTCAACCGAGAGCTGAGCGTCGCCCTCTTCAAAGAGCTCAGCGACCGACTCGTGCGCTCGCTCCGCGAGTGGGCGCCGTTCGACGTCCCGAGCAGCTACCGCGAGCTCGAGGCCCTGCTGCTGCCGCCCGGGGTGGGCAGGCGGCTTGAGGAGTTGGGCGCCATGGCGGCCCAGGTGGCGCACAAGCTGGGCGTGAAGGAGCTGAGGGACTACATCTCCATCCCCACCGCCGTCGGTAAGTCGCAGTTCAATAGATGAATCATTACTTATGAAATAATACATGTATGTAATTTTTTATTGGTTGAAAACGTTTATTTGTATGAATTCTGTATATATATTTTCATACTTTGGTTATAAAAGCATATAAAAAGAAGTACAAGCATCAACACAATAAAGTAATAAAGAAGCTATGAGTCAATCCTTTCTGTTATTAACTATTTGATTCCATTATTGACCATTATTGACCACCCAGAGACGGTCTTCTTTGGTAATGCTTTTAATAGAAAGTGGTCTCGGTAGAGGGATGGTCGCTTTATGGGATCATGAGGAATTGTCTTGTAAAGTTTCTCTATAGCAGTGGGCGTACATTAACGCTCTACTGTAAAAATACTGCATTTACAAAATTGCTTTCTTATTGATAATCTTATAATCTTGGTGTGCTACATAATTGCGTCTCGAGGGCGGGGGGTGGGGTCTTACTATATGTCGGGTAGTACGGGTGTGCCATTTCTATGGGTCACCCTTTTAGACATCTCAGGTATAGTGATGGGTCTAAATATTGTGATTTTACTATAGCTATGGGTCGATACTTTGTGATTTTTGGTGTAGTTATGGGTCTAAATTTTGTGATATTTGGTATTGCTATGGGTTTGAAATTAAATGTACAGATATTGCTAGTGTAAATTTAATTTTGTTTGATACTGATACATTTTAATATTTTGTTGATAAAATGTTAAGAGTATGTAGTTTCGTTATTTAACAGGTATATAGACATGGGTCACTTTTTATGCCAAATTAGTACATCGATAGGTACCGTTTCGACGTTCGAAATGGCACACCCGTATCTATTTTTGAGGAGAGAATTGCATTCTCCCATCTTGAGAAACAGCCCATTAAGTACGGTGTGCGAAGTCTACAACTACATTACACTGATTTTAAAGATGGATTGTCAATTCCTTTCTCAATCCAAATATTATATGATTGAAACATTTACACACCTTTTCCATCTGCTGTTACGCCACTAAGCTGAGTGAAGTCAGCTGATGTATAGTGCAGAGAAGAATACCATGGACAAGATTTCCACAGACATATTCCAACCCAGCTCTAGGCTTTAGAATCATAATCTTGTGAGATGATAGATTCCTGGGGGTCAGCAGACAGCCTGACACCCCTGCCCCCCAGGATGACAATAGTGTTTGTGTTGAGGAGCTTGTTAGGCTGCCATTTAGAGCCAGGGTCATTGACTTCTCATAGGTTCATCAATGTGGCTATCTGAATGTTCCATCTTGATGCCAATACCTAAGCACGGTGCAAGATGAGTGAAAACAATATGTTAAGTAGGAAAAATCCCCATAAATGTATGCATGCCGTATCAGATCTACATCCCACGTTATCCAAACATGTGAAGTTGGTGGACGTGTTTTGCATCTATACTCTAGATTCATTATGCGATCATAAATTTAAAAATATAATGTTGTGGTTTATAGTGGTCATGCAACTATGTTGTTCTCACAACTTTACATTTTACACCAGGTCATTGGCACCCTTATTGATCATCAATTGATCATTCTCCCGTCCTTGCAACGGCAGCA
Source organism: Streblospio benedicti (assembly GCA_019095985.1). Taxonomy (NCBI): domain Eukaryota; kingdom Metazoa; phylum Annelida; class Polychaeta; order Spionida; family Spionidae; genus Streblospio; species Streblospio benedicti. The sequence continues at coordinate 8,222,343 of CM032661.1, read as the reverse complement.
AATTCAGCGCACAATGCTAATCACTAACACAATCAACCCCATGAACTGTACCTAGTAACATGTAAGTACCACAGAGCTGTGTGCAACTATTTAGGCACGAGTTTGCTCAAGACCCATAACCAAACCCGAACAGGAATCGAAGCCTTGACCTTCTGTTCACGAGCCCAACTGCCTATGCACTCCGTCACAGGAGATCACATTGTGATGTTTTACAGCAGCGTCTAATGCTAGCAGTACGTGTTGCTAAACCAAATGGCAGATCCAGGTTGTTGGAAAAAGGGGGGCGCACTTCAGGGATTTGATGGGTTTCGTACGCGCCATCGATGGTAGAAAAACCACAAGAAAATGAAGTATTTTGGTGGGAAGGCGCCCCCTGGGATCTGCCTATGAAACCTGTCATTCTGTATTTGGCCAGACTTTCGCTCTTCTCTGAAGCGCTTCGTCAGGCCTAATGCATAGATCCTCTGGGTTGGTCACATGATGGAGGTGGTCATTGTGCCGGATGCAGCTCTTGAGAAAAAGAACGAAAGTCATGCAAAGACAGAATGATGACAGGTTTCTAAAGGTAGCCCTTTGATTGAACACGATACTGAATCCTGAAACATACATGTTGTTGTTCCAGCGGTGGGCGTGGCGGTGTTTGTGTAATGAGGGTGTCTGTGTTTTTCCAGCGGTGGGCGTGGCGGTGTTTGTGTAATGTTGTTGTCTGTTTTTCCAGCGGTGGGCGTGGCCGTGTTCGTGTACATCAAGCGTCTGGAGCGGGAGTCGCGGCGCGAGGAGCAGCGCAAGCGCGACATCCTCCAGGTTCGAGCTCGAGGTGCTCAACGAGATGGACCGCATCCGCCGGGACGTGAAGCGTGAGATGTTCCAGGTACGTACTCGCCCACACCGCGCTCTAATTGTAAGCCCCTTGTTCGCAAAGGTCGTCAGCTCATGGAATAATTCGTGTGACAAACTCATCTGATTTTGTTCATGTGCGCACTTAAACTGAAATTGTAAGCCCTAGCAAAGGTAAGTCAAGCATAAAGTGCTGTTCTGTTCATGCAAGCAAAGGTTAGGTAGACGCGTCACTTTGTTCTGCTCATGCAACCAAAGGTTGCACGCAGTGACGTTCTAGCTAGAGATGTTCCAGGTCAATCGCATTATAATTCCTTTTTATGTAATTTCATTGGTCATCATGAGCCACAAGTATTTGATAACCCGGAGAGGGTTATCACGCCTCCTGTTTGAAGAGGGCTGATACCATGGTTATCATGCTTGTACTCAGCCAGACTACTTTTTCACATTTTTTGAAACGATGTTTTAATTGTTTAGAAAAGAATGATAAATACAAAACCGGGCTCATTGCATCGCATGAATTATGTTATCAGGATTTGTTCTTGTGGCGCATCAGGCTCTCGCTTCGGGCTCGCCGTGATACCCTCCAAGAACTCACTTGACAAGATAATTCATGTGACAAACTCTCATCGTTGACATGGACTGTATTTCTGAAATAAATAAATGAATAACTTAAAGAATGAATTATTTCAGGTCTCGGAGAATGTGCGGATTCAGCTGAACCAGTTCCGCGATGTGGGCAAAGACATTGTGATGCCAGAGATTAACATGGACGCTGCTCAGGCAGCCACCATGCGGGCAGACATCAGGAAGGAGCTGGAAGGCTTCAAGGAAACCATGCGAGGGGACCTAACGCTCACCGATGTGAAGAATTTGCTTGATAAATTTAGGGAGGCAATGAAAGGTGACATCTTAGATCAAGATGTGAAGAATGACCTGGAAAATTTCAAGCACGACTTGAAACGTGACATCGACGAGCTGAGGAAAGAAGTGACCGACTACGTGGCGTACACAAACAGCAACCACCTGTTACAGGAGATAAAGACTGAGGCTGGAAACCCAGACATTCTCAAGTACCTGGAGCGCTTCAAAGAAGAGCTGACAACAACCATTTTTGGCAAAGGTGTGGTGATGGAATTGGACCAATTGAAAATAGAATTGAGAGGTGAGATTGGAGAGTTGAGGAAGGAAATGACCGATTATCTGTCTCTGAGCATGGAACAAGTGCAAGAAACTGGAACTCCAGAAGTCAGAGAAGAGCTGGAAAGGTTCAAGGAAGAAATGAAAAATGAGTACGTACATGAGAATGTAAGGAAGATGCTGGAAAACTTTGTGGATAAGCTGAAAGTTGATATTCTCTCTAAGGATAACACAGAACTAGAGTCGTTCAGAAAAGAAATGAAGCAAGACCTAGCAGAGCTGAGAAGGGAGATGACGGACTATGTGACGTTTACCACCAGCCAGGGCGGCACGGCCAGTCCCAACATGAAGGAAGAGCTGGGCCAATTCAAGGAGGAGATAAAGCGGGAAATCATACAGCAAGATGTCCGCAAAGACCTCGAACGATTCAAGGCAGAACTGCATAACGACATGCTTGGTCAAAATGTTAGGAAGCAGTTAGAAGAAGTTACAACCGACTTGAAGAACGACCTGGCAAGACTGAGGACGGAAATGACCGACTATTTGATCTACCAGACCGACAACGAGAGCAGCATTGGAACTGCTGATCTAAAAGTAGAACTAGAACAGTTCAAGGAGCAAATGAAAGAAGACTTTGTGCGTCACAACGTTCGCAACGATTTGGAGCAACTCAAGGAGGACTTGAAACGCGACATGGTCAGTCATGATGTCAACAAGAATCTGGAGGAGTTCAAGAACGAGATGCGACACGATATTGCAGAGCTATCGACCGAGCTGAGGCTTCTCAAGGTCGGCGGCCATGACGGCAGTGACATCATGACGGAACTGGCGCAGCTCAAGGAGGACTTGAGGGGGGACATCCTGAACCAGGATCTCCGCAAGGATCTGGATCGCTTCAAGGCGGAGTTGAAAGGCGACATCCTCGATCAGAATGTGAAGACTGAGATTGAGCAGTTCAAGGAGGCGATGTTCCGCGATATCGCGGCTCTCAAGGATGAGCTGACAGCGCGGCTCACCAAGTAACCGAATCGACTCACCGTTTATAATGTCCCCATTTCATGCCATTTAATCATGTTGAGCACATGATTATTGTGCTTTACCATTTTATGTTTTTCACATTAAACAGGTCAAATAGTTAGCACTAACCAGCATTTTTATCATTTTATTGTATTTTTATTATTTCTATGGAGCAATATAAAACTTATGTTATGTCTGTAAATATTGAAAATGTACAGCAATGTGAATGTACACTATTTGATAATATATACAAGGTGCATATTTCAAGTAGATCTGGGCTTTTTGGACGTTTATGTCTACAATTGATTTGTTGATAACTTGTGTTTTTAAGTACATCATGGTTACTATCGATATTTTATTCAACAGTATTATTAAATTTAAACTCATTTATTGCATTGGTATTTGCTTTTTGTGGAAAAGGACAACTAATAAATGAAATAATGCCAGTGCCACATCTGTTTTTTCTTGCTATATTACATCATTTTATAATTTCCTTTTAGTTGTAAATATTTGCGACTTATTCCAGTCATCCTCAGACATTAAGTAAATAATGTTAAAACATTTTATATATTTAACATAAACATAAACATTGTCCTATAACAATAGATTCTCGCTCGATATTCTTTCTCAAATGTTTGTTATGTTTTACATACTTTGCAGTAAGTTGCATTTGGATGAGACAAAAATAAAAGCAGGCGTGATTCTTTTTACTTACGGTGACAGATTATGAGCCTTACGCTTCTGCAAATATTTTATTTATACCTGCGAGTTGGACAGTTTGCGAAGTAAACTTTTGTTAATGGCAATCCAAGTAATCTTACTCTGTTAACGTCTGCTGTTTCAGCTTTTAAAGGGACTTAGAATGGGTATGAAATATTGGTGTTTTACCTTAGCATTTTGTTGTGAAATCTAAACTAATATAAAATTCTGAACGAAAATATATAAAATGACCTAATAACTCGCTTTAAAAAACATTATACCACTCTATATCATATAGCCTGGTGGCACATCAGCCTCTATACACTTTCCAACTGTAACCTAGAATCAGTGCAATTGTCTCGCTACTTTGGAGCAGCTTTTGACCTGTCAATTTTCTCTAACTCCTCCTCATTCGATAAAATTAGCGGTAAATCACAAAAAAGACAGGTTTGAGAGACACTTTAGAAGGATGAATTTCTCTTAGTTGTAAAATCATGTGAGTGCTGTGCGTCATCATATAAAGGGTACAAATGATCCGAAAAAATATATATATATTTACATATGAAACAACGCACTTATAATAAAAATAGGTTCCAACAGGCATTGGAAATTAATTTTTATGTATCTAATAAAATAATTATTAACGTTATATTGCTTAAACATTTATCTCGATGAATTATTATTCTTTTAAATATTCAGTCACTATGCACTCATCATCTGGACATTGATTGATTGATAATATCTTTTATTACACTCAGTGAGTACTAATAATATACATATCTTGTACACTCTATAAGCATCTTCATTATTATTCGTTGTGTGAAATGATTCATAACTCTTAAACCTTAAGTGTTGAAGGCAACTAAAGATATGTTTATATATTATTTGAAATGACGCAATGTGTAAGCAAAGATGACGACATGAATTATTCACTTACAATAGCTATTAGTTTTTATCACTATCTTTCTAGTTTTTCCAGTTTTGTTGGTAGTTTAAAAAAGATTCTTTATATATATCATGAATGAAGCTCGTTATCTTTGCTATCTTTCTAGTTTTTCGTTTTTTCGCAATGTACTGTTATGGGACGGTGCAATATTTACCAGGCAAGGGGGACCAGTGCATATAAAAAAACTTGTCTGAAAAAGAGTCTTGTCCCCTGCTGATGTGATAAAAGACCTGATGTCCCATGACTTCTATTCATAAAAAAAGTCCGCCTATGAATATTTTTTTGTGATTTATTTGTACCGATTCGCTCACGTCTAGGTGGGATTTCAGCAGCTGAAAAAAGTACATGTCCTATGCCCAACGAGAATGAAAAATCATCCGGTCCCCCTACTTTGCGCCTAGAAAAAAGTACCTGTCCCCCTACCAAATGCACCGGTCTCCCTTCCTGGTAAATATTGCACCGTTCCTAATAAACAATCATGTTATCAATGAACCATGACATTATCAGGGACGGAAGGGCTCGAAATGCTAAATAATTTTAGTAGGGGGCAGGGGGGGGGGGGGGGCTGAAATTTTCAAATAAATTATCGGAGCCTGATAATCATACCATAATGGTTTATTTTTATTTTTTCATCCTCCCATTGTGGTCATACCAAATGGTAGCCCCTGAATGGCTGCACTAAGACTTGGGTGTTGCAGCAATGGGTGTCGATCACGCCGGACTTCTTCATGTCCATCAACGGGCAGAAAATGTCGCCCGAGCAGATGGAGCTTGGCGCCTACAACGTGTTCCTGTACCAGTGCCCGCTCCACGACCCCTACAAGGTACGTCAGACGTAGCTCACTTACGTAAGACGTAACATAAAGTGCGCCAGACGTAGTACAAAGTACGCCAGACGTAACACAAAGTACGCCAGACGTAACACAAAGTACGCCAGACGTAACACAAAGTACGCCAGACGTAACACAAAGTACGCCCGAGGTATTAACACGTTGCCTGCTGCAGGTGGTCGGCGCCGAGAGCCTCAAGATGTTCAAGACGGCGTTCCCGGGCGGCTTCGCGTGGGAGGTGCTCAAATGCTACTCAC
>CM032661.1:8178793-8216517 GCA_019095985.1 Streblospio benedicti | reverse complement strand
TACCCATAAATGTTGTTTGTCCTGTCTAACTGTATACGATCGCGATGCGTATGTTATCCTTGATATATACATGTCTTTCACATATATATTCCATTGATAAAGAGCATATTTTGCTACAATTTTAATGTATAAAACACTCCGACATCAGATGTACAAGTCTATAAGTACTATATATTTTTTCAAACGTCGAACGTAATATTGGTACGTAGGCGTTAATATAATACAGGCGCGGCAGAGCCTGCCAGAGACGGTTCCTTATTAGGGGACTCGACTCTCATATGCATGTTACGATTTTCCGCCGCCATCTTTTTTCTGCCAAACATTTGATTTTTATCACTTTGTCATTGATTAATTTATTTTTGGGATCTCCAGAAGAGCGGGTTTCTCTGCAATTACTTACCGTCATCAAAGACATTTCTTATTTTCGTCTTTCATTTTGAAATAATATACCCGACGAGGTGCCAATTAAGTGAACTAAGCAAGTTTATTTTATCTACCACTACATAAGCGACCCGTGACGTAAAGGGTCTAGTACTTATATTAGAAGCACTATTCAGGGCGACTAGCGTACAACACAATGCGTTCGACGTATACTTTGACACGTCTACCCTTCAATAATGACATTGATGAAAAAAAACAAAACAAAAACATTGATGGGTTTAAATAAAATTTACACTTGAGGATCTCCATAACAGGGAGTTTCTGTGTAATTACTTACCGTCATCAATAATATTTGTTGTATTCTCCTTTTATTTTGACATAAAATACCCAAAATGTTGCCTGCTTTTATTAATCCACAGTATTAAACGTTCTGGTGTTGACATCGCGGTCAGTCTAGATCTACTGTCAAATTTAAGTATCCATGGCCCATGCTAAAGACGTTGTCCAATAAACGTGAAAATCAATAATAATAGGCTTAAAATTGTAGAAGATCAACAATCTGTTACAAATCAATAAAAAAGGGCATAGATTTTCTGGTGTTGACATCCGGCGACGGCGAAGTATAGATCTACTGTCAAATTTCAGTATCCGTGGCCCATGCTACTAGTGAGTACTAGATCTACAGTTGATAGTTCATTAAAGTTTGATGAATGAAAACTCAAATATAATGATGCAATGGTGTAGACATATATAGATCTAGATGGATAATTCTTTCATGACTCTTGATACTTGTGAACTGTGCATCTGAACTGTGCATAGATCTAGATCTGCACTGGTTATAGCGGAGATGGAATATCCTGATATTCAAGACAATCGTGCACTTGGTGACAAGTTTTTGAAATTTGGCACAGTGATTGGCATGGGTACAAGGTTTTCAAAAACAACTGGCAACAAGTTGTGACGCCACTGTATACACCTCAGTGAGTGGAATTCAAAATTGCCGCCGCCAACAATAATGAATTGTAAACTGTTAGTTTTATTTATATTAAAATCATGTGTAATACAATTTTAATTATGTTTTTTGGGGTGGAGAATCCATTTCTGGTGTCATTTTTATGTTTCAAGGTCATTTCAAGGTCAAGTTTCAAGGTTAATGAACGTTCACAAATGATTTCATCGCATTTCTTGGCATTTCTGGAATGAACTTGTCATCGTGTGTCATTATTCTTCACTATGACGTGTCATTTACCTACTCATGTGTACATCCACCCACCCTTACTAATAAATAAATGGTGAAAGAAGAAATTTTATAACACTTTATAGAGGTATTTTCCCCGACCCTCATTGTAATCCATCATGTTTCAGCTGTTTTGTGACTATAATGCTATTTTCAATTTAATACAATTCCATTTGAATATTAATAGAAAATAAAAACATCACTCTTGATGTCAACAACAATCCAACAAAGCGTTGGGCAGAAGACAATATTGTAGTTCCTATGAATATCACAAGAAGAGTGTTTGTTACAAGTGCTATTGATAATTTGGATGAATCTGGCCGTTGTGAATTTCATGGCACCGCTATGATGCTGACAAGTCATCTCAGTCCTAGAAACCTTGGTGAGAACCCACCACCACTCTGCCTGGATATTCTTGATCAAAAAGAAATTAAGATTCCAAGTGAGTTTGCAACTGTACCATACGCTGATGAATATGCAGGCGATATCAAAATATCAGCAAGTGAACATCAAGTACCCAGACCAAGATTTGATCTCGAAACAGGTGCTCCTGAGTAAGCATGGCTCGACCATATATATGCTGTGTCAATTGAAAATGAGGGAGTCCTTCAAGAAAAACCAGTTACATATTCAGGTTATTTTTATCATCTTCAAAGTCCGGACGATGTCAGACCTTGTGCCAGTATAGGTTTGCTCCCTCTCTTTTATGAGAAGGCGTCAACCATGGCTATGCAGAAGCATGCAATGACAATTACTATGAAGGCAACACAATTCTTAAATCCTGGCCAGGTTCCAGTCATTGTAGGCGATTGCCCTATTTATGTCCAACAGAAAAATATGTCAATTGAAATACCCTGATGAAGTTGGTGAATCAAAGATGGTTTGTGTAATTGGATTTCTGCATATTGAAAATCCTATACAGAAAGGAGGTGAGTGGCAGAATTTCTTGAAAGAGTCTGAAAACAAGGATGAGCTGTTTCAATTTTTAAGTGAACAACTAATCAAAGAGACCACACATGTAGAGTACTAGTATATGCTTTTAACAACAAAGGCTGAATTTGTCCTGAGCAACAAGCTCACAGACCTGTCTGCACTGTATCCGTGCAATCAAGAGGAGGCAGACACCAGAACGTTTCTTCATTTAAACCATGCGGCACAGGAAGGTCATGAAAAGGCATACATCAGGACTGTAGATACGGATGTTGTGATTTTAGCCTTATATCATTTCCATAGGCTAGGCCTATCTGAATTATGGGTAGGGTTTGCCACAGGAAAGACTTACAAAGATATTCCCATTCATGACATTTATCAACACCTGGGTGCTCAACGCTGTCAGGCGATGCTTTTTTTCACGCTTTCACAGGATGTGATGTGACATCCTATATGTTTGGTGTAGGGAAAAAATGGCATGGAAGGCATGGGCAACTTTTCAAGAGGTAACAGAAACATTTCTATCAATCACAGAGGACCCAACAATCATCACACTTGATTCACGTCAAATGCAGTGTCTGGAACGTTTCACAGTTCTCATGTACAGTCAAATGTGTAGCGCTAATCATGTCAATGAAGCTAGAAAATTGATGTTTACTCAAGGGCTAAAATCCCTTGAATGCATTCCACCAACCCAGCATGCACTGTTTCAGCATACAAAACGTGCACTACTGATTGCAGGTTACATTTGGAAACAATCCCTTGTAAGAGATCCTGAAATTCCAAATGCAAGTGAATGGGGCTGGGAATGGAACTTAAGAACAAACACATGGGTACCCTATTGGACTGACTTGCAAGATGCCAGCCGAGGATGCACATTGGTTCTCCATTGTGGATGTGTTGTTGCCTGCAAGGGCAACTGCAAGTGCAACCGTGCAGGAATGCGCTGTGGACTATTATGCAAGTGTGAAGGTGGCTGTACAAACAATGCATAGGTCAATCATATAAATTGTTTATTAATGTTCGCTGATATCTTTAGCAAACCGTTTCGTATGTATGTGTGTGTATTTCAACATGTTTTAGTTAGGATAGTGGTTTGTGATTATTTCTCCTTTTAGTATTTAAGGGACTGTGAACTCTTTAAGGGAAAAATATTCTATTTTCAGCTTTTTAATATTTATTATACTGTAAAGTGTGAAGAAGAACATGTTTTGAAATGAACCTTTTATCTTCAATAGTTTTCCCATTACAACCCATTTCGTGAAGACCAACCCGGAGAGAAAAACAATGACTCATTCTTTGCAGGCTTATAAGGTTATATGGGCTAAAAATTCAATTTTTACATTTTCAATGTTTTGTATGCTATAAATGATAAAGAACAACATGTTTTTAAAATTAACCTTTTATCATCAATAGTTTTTTTATATGATACATTTTATAGTTTTTTTAATGTACAATCAAAGTATATTGATTGGCCATGTTTAAAGCCCATTTCCTTTTCAAAACTAAGTTTGCATAGTGATTAATTGACAGTTTTTTATTTCTCTCTAACCGTGAAATCAAATTTTCACAAACTTGTATATATTTGAAGATATATGCATTCTGAAGAAAACCTTACTAGGGATTTTGATTTTTTTATTTCGTTGATGAATTATGAACGTTTTTGAATTGATTTGCCAGAAAATTCGGAAAATAAGTGGTTTTAAAACTTAAAATGCATGCAAAATGAAAAATAGGAAAAATATAAAAAAATTGAGGCAAGGTTTTCTAGATAAATATACAAATTTTGTAACTGAATAGTGATTTCGGTCATGTTGATGTTTTACTATCAGTTATATGCTTCACAGACAAAGTTGTAAATTTTTCACTAATTGCTTTATAAAAAAATGTTCATCAATCTATACAATGCAAAACATGTTGTGTCATTAGATTAGATAATTATCTACAAAATGAGGTGTAATGTGTAAGAATTGAAGCAATAATGAGTGAGAAAATCAAAGTTTAATAAAATCGTAAGAAAAGAGTTCACAGTCCCCTTAAGAAATAAAATTTCATGAAAAGGTAACTTATGCATTGTCAATAATTTGGTGTAATTTGACATGGTTATCATCTGTTTGAATATGCTGGCATCATCCAGTTGTTTTCTTTAACTGCATTAAAGTAAATATTACATCAATACAATGTTATATTGTCATTAAATCATCTATACATTACCAATTCGTACATTTACCAAAATTCCACTCAATTCTTGCAACCAATAACATTTAAAGGTAACTAATTGAATATATTTAGCATAAATTTGAAATTTGACCTTGAAATGACCTTGAAACATAAAAATGACAGCAGAAATGGATTCTCCACCCCATAAAACATAATTAAAATGGTATTACCCATGATTTTGATATAAATAAAACTAACTGCTTGCAATTTGTTATTGTCGGCGGCGGCCATTTTGAATTTCACACACTGAGGTGTATACAGTGGCGTCACAACTTGTTGCCAGTTGTTTTTGAAAACCTTGTACCCATGCCAATCACTGTGCCAAATTTCAAAAACTTGTCACCAAGTGCACGATTGTCATGAATTCCCTCTCTGCTATTATGGATGAATGGTATAGACATTGACATTGTCATTGTTACATTGATGGATTTATGTTGGCCGTTTGTATCAATATAATAATAAGACAATATTGTGAATAGTCAAGTGTCAGTAATGACAGTGTCTAGGCTAAAGTAGTATAAGATGCCAGAGTTTGTGATTTGTGTACACGCTTAGTTATAAACTTATCATAGTCTATAGTCGGCAGTTGTCATATCAGTTGATAGTATTACTGCAAGAGACGGCTTATATATACCAAGGACATATGTGTGCAATACAAATCGATATAAATGGATTATTCACGCTGTTCAAAATGTGCTTATGACAGAGGAGGCCAGTCCCCAAAACTGGAGCTGGCTTATTTGTGCCAAATTGTGGATTAATGAACCAGAATGTGACTGCAACAGTGCATCACTTGACCCAGCCTCCCACGGATACCAAATCCTCCACCTCAAATGCAGCAGGCGTGTCGCGGACAATCGTTTACATTAGCTATTGTACACCCCTAAGTTAAGATGCTTGATGTGGAACAAGTTACATTAGCAGTTCAAATGCCCATTGAGGGTGTGCATTCTAACATTAGACTTGAAATCTGACATGATCAGAGAGATGGAGGTATATCGGATCCTGCTCACAACTTCGCACAATCTGAGTGGAATCTCTATCAAAATCAGCCAATTATACTGACACCAATTCTGTTCTGCTTTTTGCCAGATTACGAAGACACTTATTCTAAAAGTTATTAGACATGATTTAAACTAAAATACTGCACCAACGCAAAGTTTCATGCTTCTAAGTAACCTAGATATGCACGCTTACAGAAATCTGATCATTCCATCATTTTCAAACTGTAAATTTGCAAATTTATACACTTTGAAGAGGTAAAGCCCAGTTAAAATGTAAGAGCAATTTGCATAGTTGGGACTGCCACTGACTTAAACCAGTGAAGGATAGCATAACTTCTGTTGGTCCATAATGTCCAAATGCTCAGGAGATTATACAACGTCATTAACGATTAAGCAAACATGTGAAATCTTGCCCTAATATAGGGATTATTTATATGTTTCTAAAAGCATATAAACACAGCTGTTCCAGTCATTGCCCATTTGCCTCTTAACAATATGGCTATTTTGCATGGTTAAAAGCCTGAAATGTTTAAATTTTCTGTAAGTGCGTACATCCTTTCAAGTTATGAAGAAGCACAAGGTGTGAATCAGTTCCAATAATTTACAGAATAAGTGTCCAAGGGGAAAATATTGTAAGAAGCCCCAATTTGTGGAATAAAGTTGGTGTCTGCAAAATTATAACATCACAGATGCTTTCTAGTTTTTAAAACAATTAATACTATGTTATCTCATGTATAACTATCCTGTGTGTCATACATGTAAATGACTTTCATTAGAGAACAGTAATTTGAATAATTAGGTCATAAAGTGGCAAAATTGATACACTGTAAAACTAGAAATGTTTGTGCATGTCGTAATTTGCAAATTTAGTTTGCAAAAACGCAAACTTAAATAGTCAGCAAACATTAATAGCCTGTGTAAAGTATGTCTAGGATAGAAAAATCACAAAATTAAATGGTCACAGAGTAAGTTAATAGCCACAAAATATTTTATCTTTACAGTAATCGTCTACTGATTTGCCAATGTGCTGTAATACTTAGCATGAACTAGTCCATCAAATACGTTACAATCATATTTTATCTAAATGTACACAGCAACAATGTAAGTTGATGTTGAATATTATGATTTTTATGGACTATTTTACCAATAAGTAAAAGAAATCATACATTTTGTAATAAAAATACCCCAAATAATTTTTGATTAGTTAATTTGTTTTACCATGTCATTGTCACATGTATACAAATTTAGTTTATTTTTCCTAATCTCTACAGTATAAACATGCTGCGCCTGTCTTAGGCATTGCCTATTCATATTATATTCAGATAAAGGCACTGCCTTATAGATGGCCAACCCTTAGATTTTGACCTACAGACTGTTGACAATCGACATAATTATTGCTTAAAAAATTACTTGTACGTGTACAAGCCATTTTATTTATAAATTAATTCTTCGCCTTTTTTCATGCAGTCTGGTCTTGTTTTTGTTTGTTTTGTCTTTTTATTTTTTTATAATAATATTGTAAAACTACGGGCTTATGCATAGTTCCCCCCATAAATGTAATTTATACCTTCTGAATAAACATTTTATCATGACTCGAGTCAAACCAGTATCTTATAATGAGATCTACTTGTGTCACTAGAAATATAACAATGGCTATTTTGATTGGTATCCTATCTAGTAATCAAACTGCGAAGTTAAGACACTCCTAGTCTCATAGGAGCTGCGAAGTAGAGTTTTATTGCCATGCAATTGCCTAATTTTTATAACATTAGAATAATGGTCTCTTTTTGAGGACATTATGATTGAAATTAAAGTATAAAAAAAATGTATTTTGTGCCATTGGAATCTCATTTCTAGCATATTTATATGTTGTGCGTACAAGATAACATATACAAATAACTTTTGTATGTAAACTAAAACACCTTTATGTTTAAAAAATTGTCATTGTAAACCAAAAAGGGCAAGATTCAAGTAATGATGGGGTATATATTAAATTGATTATCAATAACGCTTAGTTATTAAAATCAGTGAAATAATGTGGACAGTGTTATGACTTCCATGGCATGTATGGTGGTATTGATTGAGGCCATTTGAGGATACCGATGCTGGATAGATGATGTATTAATTTACAGCATGCACATATGCTTACTACGTTGTGACGTACACCGTTTAATCAACGTAAGTAAAGCATTTACGTCACGCGTATGTTGGAGCGAGTGCTGTTTGTTTACGAACTAAACCGAAGCACTTTCGTAAATATTATGGTGTCCCTTTTTATATTTTAACAAGATTGCAGGAAGTTGTCCGTTTTCTAATCAATAAGCATCATCGGTAGGATGTTAGCCTTCTAAAAACTCTGTAGCAAATAAAAATAGGTCGCAGAATAGAGTCAGTCAGATTTTTCATTTCAAGCACACTGGTTTCTTACGACGTACGTGCGATGACCTAACACGTCCAACGCTGGTTGGCCTTATAAGTATCACAATAGTTTTTAATCAAGGATAACACACAGTTCACACACTAAGCTTTCAATGGCATCCGCCATCTTGATCACAGTGGTTGACGTCATTCGTCGTCACTGGGACCTCGGGAGATTTCCCGGGTACCAGCTTCCTTCCATCTGGAACAATGTCCTCACCCGAGAGGGGGAGGGGGGCGCGCAACCCGGGAATCTCCCGAGGTCCCAGTGACGACGAATGACGTCAACCACTGTGATCAAGATGGCGGATGCCATTGAAAGCTTAGTGTGTGAACTGTGTGTTATCCTTGATTAAAAACTATTGTGATACTTATATATGTTATATCCAGGATAAATGAATTTCCATCAAAAGGTACGTCCAACGTGGTTGGCCTTATAAATCTAGCTAAAAGCCTAACTGGCAGGTCAGATAAGTATGTTACTTAAATTAAATTATTCTAATTATGACACGTATTTGAGTAACAATGCTTAGATGCATAGATACGTAAGGGCTTTGTTATTGATACACGACGTTTTGGAATAACATGGATGAGTATTTCTTACAGAAAATACACCTCAAAAGTCGGACGTTCCCATACAATTATAAGGTGAATTGCGCAACGTCTGCCCCTGACGATTGCAGCGCCGCCCGGTGGCAGAGGCGGAACTACGGTTTTACGGAGTTAGCCATTGGCAGGCTCAGGAATAATTAATATCTAACACAAAATACAATCAAACGGGTACACATTGAAGACGTTTTTATTGCTCGAAATAATTTACCAATCCTGGTACTGAGAGGGGTCTGCACGTTATTTGCTTGCTGGCAGCTTGAGAGATGTGAAGTGGTTTACAAGAACCCTTGTAAATCTTGTGATAGTGTATATGTGGGGAAAACTGGCAGAAAGTTGGGCAGTCGTGTGAAGGAACACATGAAGGATGTGGATCAGAACACTAAGGGATCATTCACCAGAGCAGCGAGAAAAGAATCCCTCACCCAGATCCGCAAGAGTGCAATTACAGATCATTTTAAGCAGAACAATCATGAGATAGACTGTGAGGAAGTCAGTGTGTTGGACAGAGAAAGTGATTGGAGGATAAGACCAATCAAGGAAGCAATCAAGATACGAGGACAGAGACAGGTTATGAACAGGGACGAGGGGGGCTTTCAACTTTCTCATGTGTACGACCCGATTCTCAGTATCGGAAGTTGTGCCGATTGACCTATCATGCGCAGAGAGATTTTGAAAATGCCAACAGTAGTTGTTGAAACTGTCAATCAATGTGAGATTTTATTGTGCTGTGTCAAGATGAACTTTGTAAATATAAGTTCATTGTGTGTTTCATAAACTATAGCGGCATAAACTATAAACGATTGAATTGCATTCATTTTTCGATAAATGTAATACCAGAGAAACGTAAATGTATAACATTTTGACCTAACAAAGGTTAAGATGTCCCGTTGCGTCGTAGGAGTGTCCACACCACCATGACTAGTGCCAACTATGATCAACTATATGCGACGAACCCCCACTACGACT
This sequence comes from Streblospio benedicti, assembly GCA_019095985.1. Taxonomy (NCBI): domain Eukaryota; kingdom Metazoa; phylum Annelida; class Polychaeta; order Spionida; family Spionidae; genus Streblospio; species Streblospio benedicti. Next base: position 8,206,749 of record CM032661.1, on the reverse strand, counting down.
GACATGATGTTTATATTATTTGAGTCGTAAGCATGTCTGCACCAAAGCGACTGGGCCGGACGGATCGTTGTGTCGTAGAGGTATGGACGGGCCTTCAACAGCAAAAATCTCCTACACATTTGGACATTACGGGGCATTGATACATTACAACAATTTTGCATATCACTCTAGGTTACTTAAGAGAAAAAACTCTTCTGTATCACCAAATAAAGGTTTTACTTTAATCCCAAACCTATTTTGAATAAGTGTCTTAGAAAAAAAATGTCATTGGGCAAAATGTATTGTAATAATTTAGGTGTCATGACCGCACCTGTTAAGAGTAAGCATGTATAATTTCATTATTAAAAATTATGATTGACCACCTACCATCACCATGGAACTTTATAGACTATGACCAAAAATAATAATTGCATGTGATATAAATTTTGGCAGCCAAACCTCAAGTAGACCCCTAAAAAAACTAACAAAGGAAACTGAACCATGATATTTTGTTGTTGCCTTCAAGCTTCATTTAGATTCAATGTATTTTTTTATAGTGGGCGGGCTCTATATATTTTATTCCCCCCCGTTGGAGTTTTTGCAAAATATTTCTTTTTGTAAACAACATTTTTTTTGATAGATACTCTTAAGGAAAAATGACGTTTGCCCAAAATATTTGATGGCAAAAAGATATTTTTGGGGGTCAAACAGTGGTCATCGGGTCAAAATTTCATGAAATTGCATTTATCTCGATTAATAACAAATTTAGAGTAAAAACTTGTATTGACTATAGATAGGAACATGTATGTGGAATCCAAATTAAAACATCAGATTTGACCTTTGACCTCTCCTTCAAGGTCAAACAGGGGTCATCGTGGTCAAAATTTTTTAAAATTGCATTTATCTCGATTAATAACAATTTTACACCTAACAACTTGTATTGACCTTAGATAGGAACATGTGTATGTGGAATCCAAATTAAACGATCACATGCCACCTTTGACCTCTCCTTCAAGGTTTTTAGTAGGTCAATTTCAGGAATTTTGAATAATTAATATCTAACACAAAATACAATCAAACGGGTACATTGAAGACGTTTATTGCTCGAAATAATTTACCAATCCTGGTACTGAGAGGGGTCTGCAAGTTATTTGCTTGCTGGCAGCTTGAGAGATGTGAAGTGGTTTACAAGATCCCTTGTAAATCTTGTGATAGTGTATATTTTGATTAAAACTGGCAGAAAGTTGGGCAGTCGTGTGAAGGAACACATGAAGGATGTGGATCAGAACACTAAGGGATCATTCACCAGAGCAGTTGAAAAAAGAATCCCTCACCCAGATAACAAGAGTGCAATTACAGATCATTTTAAGCAGAACAATCATGAGATAGACTGGGAGGAAGTCAGTGTGTTGGACAGAGAATTGATTGGAGGATAAGACCAATGAAAGGAAGCGATCAAATATGAGGACAGAGACAGGTTATGAACAGGGACGAGGGGGCTTTCAATTTTCTCATGTGTACGACCCGATTTTCAGTATGGGAAGTTGTGCAGATTGACCTGTCATGCGCAGAGAGATTTTGAAAATGCCAACAGTAGTTGTTGAAACTGTCAATCAATGTAAGATTTTATTGTGTTGTGTCAAGATGAACTTTGTAAATATAAGTTCATTGTGTTTTCATAAACTATAGCGGCATAAACTATAAACGATTGAATTGCATTCATTTTTCGATAAATGTAATACCAGAGAGTAATAAATGTATAACATTTTGACTTAACAAAGGTTAAGATGTTTTTTGCGTCGTAGGAGTGTCCACACCACCATGACTAGTGCCAACTATGATCAACTATATTGACTAACCCCCACTACGACTGACATGATGTTTATATTATTTGAGTCGTAAGCATGTCTGCACCAAAGCAACTGGGCCCGACGGATCGTTGTGTCGTAGAGGTATGGACGGGCCTTCAACAGCAAAAATCTCCTACACATTTGGACATTACTAACCGACAGAAGTTACGCTTTCCTTCACTGTCTCTGTGCGACAAGTGATGTCCAGATGAAATAATATCCGCTAAGCCTACTGGTATTATGAATAAAATCTATTTTCACCTGTATATTGAGGAGTCAGTATGTAGAAGGCTTTCCTGTGGGAGATGTGAAGAGAAGAAAGAGCTGAAACAGAGGGGGACACTCGCATTACAACAACATCTAGATCACTTAGACTACTTAGAAAGAATGCTCTATGAAACTTAGCACAGTATCACCAAATAAAGGTCTATTATATAATCCACAAACCAATAGTTCTCACCTATAACTCTGGAGTCATGGAAACAAAGATAGGGATTGAATCAAACGGTTGTGCTTGTATTGTTAAAGCATACCTAGTGTATACAAGTTCAAGCAAGTAAATACAAAATTTGTAAGCATGTATCATATTTTTATTAAAAATATGATTGATGTTTCGGGGCAAGATAAGCACGTTAAAGACTATGGCAAAAATAATAATTGCATGTGATATAAATTAGGTGCAATTGCTTTGAGAGCTATTAACAGTAGAAGTGTAAATTTTAGAGATGTACACAGTGTTTAAGGTGGAATGATAACATTAAGAACAGAGCGAGATAGAGGCAGTGTAACAGTCTAATATACAAACGGAGAGTGAATCTCCTACTGCGACTTTGCGAGACCTGCCGTAATATATTTGTGTGCTCTCACCACATACATGGAGAGTGATACAATATGGTGGCCCTCAAGGCCAAACATTGAGCACATGCACTGGACAGTCAGCCTCTACTATGAAAGGCTCTCTCATCCATGCATTTGATTGGCGAAGCCCCGAAAAAAAAGTACTCCGATCAGAGAACACAGCGTCGCTAGAACAACGTTGACGCATGCGCCATGGAGAAATAAGTCTACCATGCCGTTTGCAATTACATCAGTATGAGCGAGAGAATCCCCAAAGAAACCAGAACAATGCGTTCTGTAAACACAACAGAATATCATCAGGGGACAAGACACCAAGATGTAAGGTTTAGAGTGAGAGTGATAAAGACCTTTAAAACCCCAATGTACAGACAAATATATATGTTAATGAACAGCAAATTGGACCACTACCAGCCAGCTGTTGGCAAGGTGGTAATAACAAGTAATCCCAACACCACTTAAATGTTTGTTCACCAGCTTTGTGATTCCTAATATGTATTGTTATTGCTGAGTATAATTTAGACCGTGTGTACTTTAGCCTAATAAGTATTGTTTTGTTTTTATTGTGAATCAATATCATTTGGATCTTTATTTTTGAAGGAATATGTACATATAGATGCGCTCGCCAGCACTCCATCAGATGTTAGCAGATCGTCACATCACTAAAATGTACGTGTGACGGACTGCTAACGTGTGACGGAGTGCTGGGGAGTGCATCTAGTAAATTTGTAAACAAGAAATTGAAAAGGTCTCTAAAAAGATGAAAAGCTTTTTGCGCAATAAAATAAATTTTACATTTTATATATTGGAAATCTAATGTGGTAGGAAAAGACAACTATAAATGAAATAAAACCATGCATTAGAGTTTGCATTGTGTCTCACAAAAATTCAAAAGTGTTTTTTTAGGACACCGTACATTGTACTCTACAAAAATGGTATGTAACTTTCTTATGTCACCTGCGTATGCGCAATACTATAAAATACTGTGGAGAGTGATACAATATGGCAGCCCCTAAGGCCAAAAATTGAGCACCTCTTATATTCAAGGGAAAGCCCCGAAAATAATCTATGGTATAAAAGATGCAGTTTGCATTGTGAATGTGAATCAGAAACTATTCTCATTCTACTACCTTGTGAGTTATGAATTGTACTCTTAGGGGGGGGGGGGGGTTAGTAAATAAACAAATAGCTTTAAATATATTGTCATCATACTGAGAAGCTCCCACTACTGCCAATATGAAATAGTAAAATAGCTAATATAATTATCACTGTTTGTATGGTAAGCATACCTGTATGTGTGGTATAAAATAGGCAGTTTGCATTGTGAATATGAATCAGAAACTAGTCTTGTTTTCCTACTACCACATCAGTCATGAATTGTACTACCAGAGGAAAAGATGGTTATAGTCTAATAGTATATCACATACCTTTAAAAATATTGTCATCTTATCCTATTTGTCATTTAAAGCTATTTACTTAAAGAGTCAGTTAATAGCAAGTACCTATCAGCAATACTGTCCCCGCTTTAAATACTTGGCAAGGAATACCTTAATATGGGTATAATGCAGGAGTCTCGCACTAATGAATATACATGTGATTATATGGCAAGATAAAGGTCAACCAGACTCTACATTACTAATACTTTAGATATTTGTAGTATATGATGAAAGACAAAATAAATCTTAAAGCTCACATTTCTTGATGAAATCCACAAATACACCGACTACACCTTAATATATCAAACAGTATAACCAAACGCTTCACACTTAAACAAGCATGACGGCCATCATAGAGAACAGGTTACTGGGGATCCGTTATTGTTGCGTCGCTTCAGCAGCTGAAGAGAAAGCCTAATAATTGTTTCGTTTCTAACTATATATGCATGTATGTCTCCGGACAAGCTAGAGCGTTTACCATTGAGCTGATTTCGTTCAAACTTTACACAACTATGAGGTATGAGGCGTCACTGAAGTGATTTGATTTTGGGCACTTTATAATCAAAGTGAGCTTTGCAATTTATGAAAGATTTTTTTTTACTTTTATTGTGCATGTATTTCACTGCACTGTTTTAAGTAATATTGATTATTGGGCTTTGATTCTATTTTTGATTATTATCTGTCAATAGTACTGTTGCAACACACAGAACAATATATTTTGCTGGATATTAATCACTGTTGTAAATTCAATTGGAGGTTTTCTCCTCAAATTCATAAAGTTCTTAATCCTTTCACTATATATTTTAATTGCCCATAAGTCAACATTGTTCTAGTGACGCTGTGTTCTTTGAACACTTTTGACCTAGTTTCATTTCTAACTATGCATGTATGTAGGTATGTATGTTTCTGGACAAGCTGGAGCGTTTAACGATGAATGGTTTTTGTTCAATCTTAACACAACTATGAGGCATGAGGCGAGACCAAAGTGATTTGATTTTGGACACTTTCCAATTAAAGTGGGCTTCCCAATTTAAGAAAGATTTTCAATAAGCTTATGTAAGCCAAATTTAGTATTTGAACGGCTGCAGGTCCTCTCATTGTTGTTGTTTCTGTTCGTAACTGCTGTTGAAAGGTTTTTCAAAAGAAGGATAAATTTGAATAAGATTTTCTAAAATTTATCGGCTAAGTACTTTCGAATAAATAAATTCCTCATCAGAGTTAAAATATCTGAATAAGTCCCCAAAAAATATAAAAAGCATTTCTGATTATATGAAGCCAATTGTCTGTCATAAATCCAGGTTAAATAACCTGCCCCTCATTGCTTTGACGTGTTTTATTGTATTATACCCAAGCCCCGATTGGGTTGGTTAAGACTATACAGACAAGGTCTGTAGGCTATGAACTCAACTCAGAATTCAGCCAAAAATTCAGCCAGAAATTCAGCCAAACGCACCGGGATGACCCCGTTTTTGCGTAAGGTTTTGAACGAATGACGTACAAAACGTTCAGATAACATGTCCTCTTTTTACTCAGGGTGCCACCGAGGTGTATCTGTACTTTCACCCCAAAGATTCCTTAATCTGTCAGGTGGACGTGTCTCAATAGAGAGTGATGTCCCCTTACCCTGCACACACTTTTCTTAGATGCTATGTTCCTCTGCTGGTATTCCCATAGTGCCTAACATTTTAGTAAAATCACGAATCATGTACAGTGAAGTGAACCTGCACACGTGGACTTACATCAGCCATCATTAACAGCAATGAAAGTGACACACAGATGTTATATAGCTATATACATAATTATTCTTCAACTTGTGTTTCATTTTTTCTCTATTATACAGGAGCGTAATAAAAAGAAGATATTAATGGAGGCAGCCACTATCGGCTTATAGTGTCTATAACTATAGAGTTCTATCTATACTACTTGTGTGCGTCCTCATACCAATATTTTCTATACTTTATGACCATCTTTCGTATTCATTTATCATATTCATTATCATAATAAAGAATCAATCATAATAATTCTTTTTCCTTACATTTTCTGCAAGACATATTATTAATATGAGGGGTTTGGGCTTTAAGCAACTGCTTATGTATACATATTAATATATGGTGTAATAAAGAGTACATTGTGTGTTCAGTATGAAAGCAGTTTGGTTTCAATGTTAATTTTAGAACAATGAAAGAGTACATTGTAATTTATAACTATGTGACACAGTTTAATGTAATTAATATAAAGCAGCTTAATATTGTACATATATTGTACATTTTAACTGTAAGTTTCCTTCATTTTATAATTAGCATGTCAATATTTGATCATTCCTACATTACTTACGTTTGTACTAGCTTACCAATGAGATGTATTTTTAACATTGGGTTTATGACAGATTGACTCATGCAGCAGGTATATATATTGATTACCTCATACCTCATAGTTGGGTAAAGTTTGAACGAGAACGGTTCATTGGTAAACCTTCTAGCTTGTCCGGAGACATACATGATGAATACATACAAACAAAGTGATCACAAGGCTTTTGCTTCAGCTGCTGAAGCAACGCAATTATTATCTGATACTAGTACTCTTGCAACACACAGAGCAATAGGTTTGGCTGGATATTGCTGTAAATGCATTCTGAGGTTTTCTTCTCAAATTCATAAAGTTCTTAATTGTAAAATATACATCTTTTCAGCATATATCTTAATGGCCCATAAGTCAACGTTGTTCTAGAGACGCTGTGTTCTTTGGACACATTTGATCTAGTTATGAAAGAGAACACTGTATGGACGTTGTTCAGTAGAAACAGAGGCTTAAACTCCATAGAAATGCATGCAGAGGAATAGACTATTGGTGTCTGTGCAGACGTCTCCGAGCAGAATGCCTGACGTTGGATGGACGATACAACGACCACACAACTGAAGTTTTTACTTTCGGGTTAAAAGCATGTCTGCCATAGGCATACACAACCTATAAAATCCAGTTTAAGTGTGACCCCCTTTTTTCTAAAAAATACATAATTTGGATTTGCCAGTGCCATTGATCTGCATACACAACCTATAAAATAGCAAGTGTGCCCCCAATAAAAAATTCTGGATCTGCCAGTGCATGCAATATAGAGAAAAGCAAGTTTTGGAATATGAGGAAAGATAACGTTTTTAATGAAAAACAAAATAATCTATGTATCGATAATTTTTTATTATGACACAACTTTTATATTATATGGACTTTTTACATTGTGAAATAAAAAATAAATAATAAATAAATTATGTTTAATGAAAGAAGTGCCAAGATGACAAATGGCAATACAATGAATTTGCTTTGATGACATCAGGCATTTTTCAAGCTTGTATTGCCGTGCTTGATTAAATTTTCAAACAAATGTTAATGTAGTAAAGAATATAGATATTTAAACTTTGACAATAAACATTCTTTTAGCAGGATAACACACTTTTAAAAGATTGTCTAAACTGGCAACATCAGTTCCCCTTGACTTCACCCGTTTTACCAACAAACGATATAAACTATATGGCCGCATTCTTGAACCCCACTTTCACGAACTTACTGACAAGTCTCACATGTCCTTATGCATGTTCGCTTTTTTTTGCACAATAGCGTGGAAACATAAACTTTAAAACGTAAGTGTCAGAAGAATAACATATGAATCAAGACATGGGCTCCAGCATCATGGGAGGGGAGGGATAAGTACAACGTGGGATGGAGTGGTATATATACAAATATGATTTACAAACATAGTATCTACTTTATAACTTCCTATCATTTAAATAAGCTGACACAGTCCTATGCATTTGCAATTTGAATATGCATAGTAAGTATTGACCTAGATGATAGTGTCTGCAAGTCTATAGGGCCACATCACATGGCCTCTGCAGGGACTCGAACTCTGGCCCACTGCCACTGTGGCTGTTGCTCTATTTGTGATGTAATCAACACGTTGCCAGCAGCTTAGGGACAAGTTACGCGGCTTACACAGCTCATGAAAAGTGTAATTTCCCCTCCCCAGTGTAACCCTCTTGTGAACGAGGAATAGAGCCCAGACCAAGTTCACACTTACCACAATGCACCACTGAATGACACAGTCTAAGTTTAAGCCTTTATATACATGTATGTAGTGCTTTAAGTAGTAATTGGTGTTACTAACTTAGAGACTAGATCAAAAGTGCTCAGAGAGCACATCTGTAGAACATCGTTGACTCATGGGCAATAAGTATGTTTATTTTGTTTGGCAACCATGTTTACTTTGCAATTAAGATATTAACACAGGCAAACATCTTAGTATATTGTCACAAATATAAACAAATTAAAACAGAGCAGAGTATAAGGTTAAAAAGGTAAAAAAGATTTATCAAATCACAAATTTTCGCATCATTGATGCTTTCTCAAGTGAAAAATGTTTCCCTTTGTGGAATGTTATACGTGTACTGGCCATAATGTACGTCCAAGAACCAGATGAACCTTAATCAATTTAGGGTGCGGGCTTCTGTAAAACTTATACAATTGTGCTTCTTTCTAACAGTTCTCAAACAACATCCTTGGGGTTGAATGCATTTACAGCAAGCGTTAAGAAGCAAGGTAGCTTTATAGTACGATTGTGGTATTGGATTACAGATGCTTTTAAATAAATATCTATTGTCCGTGAGTCTAGTGGTGATGTGCTCTCTGAGCACTTTTGATATAATGTAATCATTGTACTAAATGTGATGGACGAGTTTCAAAATTATCAAAACAATTGGAAAAAAAATATTGATTTAAAATGTCTCTTTGTTAGATAAAAGTTAATGGGCAAAGTGCCAAAATTGGACACGTGAATTTCATTTTGCATGCTCGCAGTGTCTCAAGTGCACAATTTTATCTTAAGTAAAGCCATTGAAATTGAAACTGACAGGAAATTGCCTAACGTCTATATTAATGACCCTTGTAAAATCATAGCGGTCATTGATTTAGACTGCCTGGTGCTTACATTGATAAGCAATTAGTGATTTCCTGATCTAAATTGCTATCTGTAAGAGTTATGTCTTATAACATGTTTTGGCGACTTTTTAATCCAAACTTATCACGAATAAAATGGATATTGTGATTAACCTTGACTAAGCTAAACTGCAAAATATAAGTTGTTGATTAACTAAAACTAAACTAAATTACACAAATTTTGATTAGCTTAATCAATTAAAACTAATCTTGCCCCAACTCTGCTAATGGCTACCTACTGGTGGCAGTGTACTGGGTCGCTAATCCTACAAGTGGCCATAGTAAACAGAACAACCTAACAGGTGTTTACAAGGGGATCATAATATCCTAGTCCAGTGCAACTTCTGTATGTCTACTTTATACTTTGGGAGGATGCTACAATCCCCGCGCAATGGAGGCCATAACAAAACTTACTGGTTATGTTACACTATCAATATGATACAATGCATCTATATTATTACCTCAGGTATAAGAAATACGTGAATAAATAAAAAAAACATACATTTGACTAATACGTCCCTTCCATCTGTGCAGAGACGCTGCGTTGCTCAGCACTGCGTGGACCCCACAGCGTAGGTGGTGGTGGTTCTGCAGGTGGTGGTGGACTGCACTGTCGGAAGTAAAAGAATGATCACCATCAATCAATAAAATATGAAAAAATGTTAAATGCATGTGCAAACTTAGCAATATAGAACATTTGTGTATGGATTGGAATACTTTGTATAATCATTTGCCATTCACAGGTTCCCTTGTTAACCATTGCCATAAATATATGAATGTGTTTCCAAACATTTTATTGATCTTTGGTACATTAGGAACATTGCAAGCCGGATGTTTGTGCATGCATACTACATACTCATGTACCCCCGTTCTACTGCTGCATAGGGCAAAACACAGCCTTGCAAACTTTTGCATAGCTTTGCAGGCCCTTTTGCAGAGGCATGCAGAACCCTTACAAAGATATGTGGATGTCAAAGTGGACCATGCGTAGGCCCAACCAATAAAATCAATAAAATTCCCTATGCTTGCCTCTGTATAAAATCTTCACTTTCACCTCTCACAAGAGGTGACCGACATTTTGCAGTGAAAATGTAGGATTATAGACATGTAGTATAAACTCAAATTGATTCTATATTTTTTAAAGACCACCTCTATAATGAGAGCATAATAACTGATTATCGACAGTATAGGATGAATAAAAGAATCAATTTTACCTGTTCAGCGAGAAGTCACTGTGTGGAAACAGTTTCCTCGTCTGACCCCACAGGAAGATGCAAAGTTAAGAAAGGGCTGAAAGAGATGGAAAAACTCGCCATTACAAACAGCATCTAGACCAAGCTACTGAGAGAGAAACCTTTGATGTCGATATCGCTTATTACCAATGTTATTTTATTTTAATACATAGTTCTATTGTTGGTGTGTCAGACAGTCGGCGGCGCGAATGCAGATATAGGCAAACTGAAAGAGATTTGTTTATAATCCTTTGTGCGTTATGACTGGGTTAAATATGGACTTCTCATGAACAAGATGGGCCAATGGATTCCATGCAACATAAATATTTCGTTTCACGCCATTAAAAACAGCATCTAGATCAATTATCGATTTCCTTCAAAAAATATCATTAAAAATTTTAGAATCATGATTATTACAGGTGATCTCTTCTATTTCCACTTGATAACATAATTATCGAATTCCTTCAAATATCATATAAAAATGCTATTTCTTATCTGTTATGTGGATTTGTTAAACCCGTTTGATGTAGATAATCTGTGGGTTACCCTACTATGAGTTGGTATGTACCACTGGTACTACTATTGCGTAAAAGATTCTATATGCTTTTAACATTAAAAAAGTCCCTATTGTTAAGGACATTGAATGCCTATTTAGAAGTTTTTAAACACCGATTTGCAAGAGTAGATGATATATTTTTTATATTTTAACACCTGCTTTAAAAAGTTATTGTTTTGTGTTTTTATTTTACAAGCTTTAAACAGTCCAAACAAAATTGCACCCGCAGCGAGAGTATATCAACTACTTACCTTAAAGTTATAATATCCGAGTAGACGCCTGTCTTGCTTGTTCGCTGCGTGTGACGAAGCAGTCTGCCTGCAAAAGTATATCAAGCATTTGAAATTACTAATATGAATATATTAGCATGCGCTTAAAAGCCGCCCGGCAACAGTCTCCCCTAGTCGTGATGTTTTATACCTGCTGATTCATGGGAAGAAGCCAAGCGTGAGATTGATCACGTCCTCCCTTCACGTTAGACTGAAAAGGCTCTCTGCAATCTTTCTTTTCAATCTTAATTTGCATGTTTGTAAGTTTTACCTGCTATTACGTATATTTGAAATGGGTTTTTACATAATTTAAATAGAATTAGGACAATGACGTTAGCACATACAGTGGGACCACCTAGAACTATTGAGACCAAACCTATTGTATGATTATTGTTTTCATGGACCCAAACCTTCAGAAAGAGGTAAATATAACCTCAATACATATCATACATATCAATACCTAATGAAACCATTTGAGGTCAGCACCTATGTCTGTCCTAACTATATATGGAGGTGTTGCTGTATCTATTTGTATGAAAAGTTCTTGGTTCGTGGGAAATACCATCATTGCCCCTCTGGGTCAAACGGACAAAACATCATCAAAATATATTCTTATTCAGTTTTGGTGATGCTATCATAATCATAAACAGTCCTCCATAAATAGACAGACTGATCCCGTCACAAACAGTGGTCCAAAACAGACCCTGTGCCAGAACGTACACGCTCAAATACCTACCCTGTCCAGCGATATGCCGTCAATACATTTAACAATATGATTGAGCCCCCCTCCCCCTCCCCTCTGGGGTACATGAAGGAAAACCAAAATTTACCCATAAAAAGTCATCATAAGTGATATCAACATAGTTTCACTGTCTTACCGTATATAAACCTTTTTGAAACGTATCATGCATGAAGGGCACCCTAATATATGCAATGTCCTTTTTTTTAGCCTTTTCAAACAAATCACTGTATGTAAGTCGCACAACCAACAATATCCAATGACACGATTCTGTACTTGCAACGTGATGTAGAATTCTATAGCAGCGACAAAATGGAGTCATGTTCAACGACGTATCTTATTTCAATCTTTCCTCCATTAGGATTGTTCATACAATGTCCCCAGATTTACATTTGATTACGTATATATATATGCCCAAAACGTCACCTCTATTCAGATCTATGAATGCCATTGTATTTATGTAATGATTACATCAACATCTTCTTTTGAATAGTTTGAAAAACATTCGGGCTTTCAAAAGTGTTATTAATCATTTAGACTTTTTAAGTAACATGAACTAAAACGATCTACAGAGCAGGATACAAATCATTTACTGGTGACATGACAAGATGTACAGTGGAACCTCTTTATTAAGATCACTCAGAGGACTGTCATCAAGTTGTCTAAATAGAGAATGTGTCTCAATATAGAGGTTTACTACATTTGACAGATCATTGTTTCGTGTACATGTTCAAGCATGACATGGCAGTGGATGAAGTTGCAATAATTGCGTTATGTGTGATTAAAATATGCTAATATAAGATTGCAAAGTATATATTTATTTTCATAATTCTGTGTCTTTTAGTTTATGCAAAATGGGGTTACACCAATACATTGACATAATATAAGCATGAAATTTTACCTGAAAACCATATTAGTAACTTGATATATACATTGCATAATTTTCTTACTATATCAAATTTCGCAAAGCATCCCACGTATTTTCCTCACACAGGTTTCTATGATACTCTAAACGTTTAATACAAGTTCAATGATCACCAGAAAACACACAAAACTTTGAAATAAATGAGTCATCCTAAATAGCTTATTATGAAATATTTAACCCCTCAGAGAGACACCCTCTCACAATTAGATATCATATGGCTATAAAATCCGTCTCATTGCGTCGTGCAGGGAATTTTCCTACTCATCCTCATTCCTGGACGCCATTCCATCACTGAACTTCGCCATTCATTCTCCAATCACTGCAACTCACACACGCCATTTTTGTATGCTGTGTCGCATGTTCACACACTAAGACCACACACAGCCACCACACACACACACACACACACACACACACAGACACACACTCACACACACACACACACACACAGACACTCACACACACACACACACCACACACTTTGTCAACAACAATTTGTTTGTTTTAAAAAGCTTGTCTGTCATATAAGTTAAGGATTGTTAGAAATCTAACACAAACAACGTGATGCTGCAATGTTCTGTATCTATTCCTATCATTATGATTATAACATTAACGTCACTCAAACAAAAATATCCTATTGAACTTTTGCATATCAAGGATGTCGTCTAGGGGTATGGTCAAATTAACACTGCGAATTTAGTGGTTAAATTTTACAATTATTTATTTTTATAACACAAATCAAATACCTGATACAAATGTCTAAATAAATTAAATAGAAAAATACTTTTTTTTACACAAGATTGCTGTGAATGTTCTGACACAATCTGACACTTGAAATTACTGTCCACTCCCAAAAGTTTCCACTCCACAAAATATCCACTCAGAAATGCTTGCTTTGCAAAGTCTAATCCAATTCAAAGTTTCCCAGCGGCTTTCAGCTCGTCTGGCACAAATGAATGATATCTCCAAAACAATGCTCTGTGAGCTTTATCAAGTCTTCAAAGTTCCAATAACAAAGTTTTCAAACAAATGCTTCTCAGAGCGATAATTTACAAATTCAAACTTAATGACAAGGATGCATGAAATATCCAACTTGATGGCAAAGATGCATGAAATATCCAAACTTAATGACAAGGATGCATGAAATATCAAACTTGATGGCAAAGATGAACAAATCAAACTCTTCAAACTAATTCACAAACTGAAACTCCAAACTAATGCTATCTATTAAATTGCGAGCTGCCTTTATATATATACCCTAAGGTCTAGAACAATTAGAACAACAATTCTTAACAAATTATGTAATGCAGCGAGAACATTCCACATTCTAGAACAATCCACATTATTCTTAACAAATTATGTAATGCATTGAGAACATTCCACATTCTAGAGTGTAAACAAAAATAATCCATAAACCTTTGTTTCTGGAAACCTCCGACGTACCAGATAGTACATGCATACTACTAACATCAATAATACATCAATAATATTGATTTACCAATCAACACCTTTGGTAACATGATGTAAGCATATCACTATACAATTAACATTTACTTTATTTACAACCTAAACACGTCACACCCCCTCCCTGTGAGCAAAAGAAAGTTTTTCCAAAACTTTCTTTTCAGAAAAAATATCTAATTTTATACAATATTTACAATTAACAATAATGTTTCATAATTATATATGTTACACCTAACCATTAGATAATAAAAACTATATCATACATAATAAAAACTCATAATCAAACTCAAACATTGCACATGAAAATGTCTTTAACATTACATCACAGACATAAAAATCAACTAAATACCACTTTTACTATTTGTCTACACAAATAAATTTCAATTATACAATGTCCAATGTCGAAATTCCAATATCAAAATTCAATATAGCATTAACACTCATCTATGTAACTCCATCTAAGCAATTTGTTAATAATAATTTAAATAAACAAACATTGCGCAATAGCATATTCAATGTTATATTAATCATATTCAAATACATGTTAATGTCCATGAATCTTTGATACAATTCAACAATAAAATCCATAGTAATGTTCCAAGATTTGTAGTTCACAATCCCATATTTGTTATCTTCTGAGGTGCACACTTTTAACTGGTCACCACTTTTAAGAGATACAATGATGTAGTTTGAATTACCAAATTTTATATTGTTAAGACCAAAATCTGAAGGAATAATAAAATCAGTCAAAAGAGCTTTTGGTTTATCAAAAGTTTTAAATGTAATGAATTTGGAAGAAGGATTCTCATCTACCACTTGATCATGAATCTCATTTTCAGAACAAAACAAAAATGATTGAACGCTGTCTTGAAAATCAAATGAGTCATATGTCTGTTGATGATCTGACATGATGATATCAACATTTGCCTCCAACGAACTAGGATGAGAAGACAAGCCCTCATCATAAGAATCCACATGTTCTCCAGGTATAGTGGAAGGACTGGACGTGCCCTCATGAGATGAATCCAAAGATTTCCCAGGTGAACTGGAAGGACTGGACGTGCCCTCATTAAACAAATCCAAATATTTCCCAGATGAACTGGAAGGACAGGATTGGCCCTCATTAATCAAATCCAAATATTTCCCAGACGAACTGGAAGGACAGGATTGGCCCTCATTAATCAAATCCAAATGTTTCCCCCACGAACGAACTGGAAGGACAATATTGGCCCTCATCAAACAAAAGACTGCCCAATACAGGGGTCAGCCAAATCAACATCCACAAAGGGAGCATTCCGCATGGCACCCTGAGCCAATGTCTGGCCAATAAAGGTCTCAGACAAATCAAAATCCATGATGGGACCATTTCCAACGGCGTTTAGAGCCAAGGTCTGGCCTATAAAGGTCTCAGACAAATCAAAATCCACAATGGGATTATTTTTAACAGCATTTTTATCCAATGTCTGGCCTATACAGGTCTCAGACAAATCCAAATCCACAATGGGATTATTTCCAACAGCACTTTGAGCCAATGACCTAGTAACTGCACTAGATGGATAGAGGTCTGGAATTTCCTCTTCCACTAATGAAGGTTCTTCAAATGCGGGAATGGGTTTCAAAGGAGCCTTAGGAGGTGTCTGATTTGGTTTGCCAACCACTTGACAAGTATGGCAAGATCTACAAAATTCAACAACATCCTTCCTTATACCAGGCCAATAAAAATGAACAGATACTTTCTGATAAGTCTTGTTTATGCCCAAATGACCTGATAAAACATTCTCATGTGCCAGCTTTAGAATTTCAGATCTATAAGACTTTGGCACAACAATCTGGTGTCTGATAGCCCAATCTTCATCAGAATTTACATCTGGTGGTCTCCACTTTCTCATCAGAACACCATGTTTCTCATAATAACAAACAGGATTCTGTGACACTTCATCATAATCAACAGCCATGGAAAATAATTTAGAAATTTCTGGGTCTTTTTGTTGTTCAGCAATCATTTCTGACCTAGAAAATATTTTATTTTCACAAGGCAACTCATCAAATGACTCAGAATTTTTCTCAGAGGTTTCGACATTAGAATTCCTTGTCTTTTTAATTTCAAGCTCATGGATCGTGTCACAGCACAAACAGGATAAATTCCAGGAACTTCCTTTTCAATTGGATCAACATGTGATTCCAGAGAAGGATTTTCAGTCACAATAGGATCTGCAAACACTTTCTTGCCTGCAAGGTCATTGCCAAGAATAACCTGTATACCATCACAATCCATTTTTTTCTAACACCCATTGTTACATGTCCTGACACAAGATCAGTGGACAAGTACAACTTATGAAGAGGTGCAATACTATAATCATCTTCAAACAGACCCTTAACAAGTGCACCTAAACCAGTGTCTGTTTCATTTGTGAATGGCAAAACATCTGCCAAAATTACAGACTGGAGTGCCCCAGTGTCTCTCAAATATTTAATTGGTTTAGCATCCTTCATATCACTTGAAAGTGAAACAAAACCATCATGAATGAATGGCTCAAAACCCTCCATATTTGGTTTACAGGGGAATTCAATTTCTTAACAAATCCACAAAGAGTACTAGATCCAACATTTTGTTCACAAATGGGGCTTGGCTCATTCTCCAAAGTACAAAGTGAGTTTGAGTTAGACTCATCCTCCAAATCACAAAATGAGTTTGAATTAAACTCTTCCAAATCAAAAAATGAGTCTGAGCCAAAAGCCTCCTCCAATCCACTAACAGAACTAGACTCTTCAGTAGGTTTACAAACAGAGTTAGACTCTTTAACAAGTGTGTCATGCACATCCTTCACAAAATTGGATACAGTTCCAAATTTAGAAACAAAGTTTACAGTAGTTCTACCTGTAATTTTTCTTTGTTCCTTATTTTTCAATAAAGGACAGTCAAATTTCATATGACCTGGCTCTTTACAATAATAACAAGTCATACTTTTAGCTGTCTGACCAGGTTCTGACTTTGGCTTGGTGTTACTATCACTTGAGGTCTTATTTTCTGACTGACTCTTGTTTTTTGCTTGACTATTTTGCTTAAAATTTCCAGAAGAATTAGGATTCTTATTTGTAAATGATTTTTGAGGTTTGCCAGAAAAAAAAAACTTTGTGTGTCAAAGCATAGTCATCAGCTAGTCTAGCTGCATTATCCAATGTGTCTGCACTCTGTTCATCTATATATGTTTTCACATCAGAGTGTATGCATCTTTTAAATTCTTCAATCAAAACTAGCTGGCGCAATTTATCAAAATTTTCCTCAATCTTTTTAGAATTACACCAGCGATCAAACAACTGTTCCTTAGTTCTGGCAAACTCAACATAAGTTTGGTCATTTCTTTTTTCCCAATTTCTGAACTTCTGGCGCGATATGCCTCAGGCACCAATTCATACCCTTTTTAAAATCAAGGTCTTCACTGTATCATAGTTTGAAGCCTGATCAACCGAAAGTTGTGTAAAAATTTCCCTAGCCTTGCCAGATAGAACACTCTGTAAGAGCATAGTCCAATTTTCCTTAGGCCAATTCAGATTTTTTGCTACTTTTTCAAAGTGCAAAAAGTACTGGTCAACCTCCTTTTCTTGAAATGGGGGTACCAGTCTAATATGTTTGGTTACATCAAATTTCTTTTCTAAGGCCTCAAATTTGTCTGAATCTTGTTTTAATCTAAGTTTTTCAAGTTCTAGCTTTTCTTTTTCTAGTGCCTGTTGCATTTCCAATTTTTCCCTATCTGCTTGTCTTTGCAGTTCTAATTTTTCCCTATCTGCTGTTTCTGCATTTTTTTTTCTCTAATCTGCTGCTTTTTTTCATTTCTAATTTTTTAGCTCATTTTCCCTCTCTTTTTTTCAAATTTTTTTCTATTTTTCTTAGCTCAAATTCCCTCTCTTCCCTTTCTTTTTCTCTTTCTCTTAGCTTTAATTCCCTTTCTTTTTCCTGAAATTCAAGTTCTAATTTTTTAAATAGTAACATTTTGTCAGTTTCAGATAAAATTTCTTCTTCCGAGAATATTTCATCTTCTATCAATTTTTCTGCAACTATGTTTTTGATTTCTGATTTTTTTATGGATTTCTTAACATCAGATAATTCAAGATGCTCAGCTAATGCCAACAGCTTATCTTTGTTTAAAGATTTGAATTCTGTTGCATCAGGATTTTCTATAAATTGTTTAGGGTCAAATGTTGCCATGTTAATACGACTTCACTACAACCACCAAATTCACACAACCTCAATCAAATACTTTTTGCACAGAGTTTAAAATAATCCTGTACACACTCAGATTCAGAATCCCGGACGAGCCCCCAATTTTGTTATGGCTCAAGTAACAGATTAGAACGTCTAGGGGTATGGTCAAATTAACACTGCGAATTTAGTGGTTAAATTTTACAATTATTTATTTTTATAACACAAATCAAATACCTGATACAAATGTCTAAATAAATTAAATAGAAAAATACTTTTTTTTACACAAGATTGCTGTGAATGTTCTGACACAATCTGACACTTGAAATTACTGTCCACTCCCAAAAGTTTCCACTCCACAAAATATCCACTCCAGAAATGCTTGCTTTGCAAAGTCTAATCCAAAGTTTCCCAGCGGCTTTCAGCTCGTCTGGCACAAATGAGATGATATCTCCAAAACAATGCTCTGTGAGCTTTATCAAGTCTTCAAAGTTCCAATAACAAAGTTTTCAAACAAATGCTTCTCAGAGCGATAATTTACAAATTCAAACTTAATGACAAGGATGCATGAAATATCCAACTTGATGGCAAAGATGCATGAAATGGCAAACTTAATGACAAGGATGAAATATCAAACTTGATGGCAAAGATGAACAAATCAAACTCTTCAAACTAATTCACAAACTGAAACTCCAAACTAATGCTATCTATTAAATTGCGAGCTGCCTTTATATATATACCCTAAGGTCTAGAACAATTGGGGGGAGAACAATCTACATTATTCTTAACAAATTATGTAATGGTCGAGAACAATTCCACATTCTAGAACAATCCACATTATTCTTAACAAATTATGTAATGCATTGAGAACATTCCACATTCTAGAGTGTAAACAAAATAATCCATAAACCTTTGTTTCTGGAAACCTCCGACGTACCAGATAGTACATGCATACTACTAACATCAATAATACATCAATAATATTGATTTACCAATCAACACCTTTGGTAACATGATGTAAGCATATCACTATACAATTAACATTTACTTTATTTACAACCATGATGCTGACTGGAAAGTTTCATGATACCGAATTCTGAACTCACTGTAAAATGGTATTGACATATATATGATGTTTGCATGTACATTCGTTTGTGAGTCAGATAAACATAAACTACTTTTCACAATGCAAACAGTTGTTGTGTTACTTTAGCATAAAACATTCATCTGAACAACACTCATTTCCATAATTAAAAACACAATAGCAACAAGCCTATTAAAACACATTTGATTATATAAATGTATTTCAAATGCGTCATCATTATTTATGACTTTGTTTTTGTTTTTTTTTGAAAAGACATGTAGTAATGTAGATTTAAACTGACATCCTGCCTAATTAGCAACCATTCATTAACTATACCAGATCCCGAGTTACAAAGTACAAACACCACTTGCTGACTGTCCCTGCGTACCTGCTGGAGCACGTTATGCTACCAGATGTCTATTTATAATGAGGTGTTTTTAAAAGTTTTGCCTTTTTACGCACGAATTATTAGGATTTAGTTTGACAGTGTCATTATGTAAAGTAGAATTCTAAAAACGATACTCCTTCAATACTTTTACTCAAATAACCTTGCTTAAATAGTAATATTGAAAACATAAAATCTGAATTTTTTTTTTTAATGAAGGCTGCTTTCTCCATTTTTATTTTATAGTAAATATTTGGTGGTATGGCTATAATAAAGCATTTAAAATTCTTACAATAGGTGCTCTTTATTTGTTACTTAAAATATATATAGACCCAATATCAAATCTGTACAATTTGTCCTGTGTATTTGCCATTTCTCCAAAATTTTGTATATAATATGTCTTGCCATAATGACACTGTCAAACCAAATAATAATAATTTGTGCGTAAAAAAGGCAAAAATTTAAAACACCTTATTATAAATAGACATCTGGTAGCATAACGTGCTCCAGCAGGTACGCAGGGACAGTCAGCAAGTGGTGTTTGTACTTTGTAGACCGGCGCATGTTAAGACAACAGTGTAATCCATACCTTGAGCAGGTAAAGCATAGGCCGAAAATACAGTGCTTGGATGGATGGATGGGGGGGGCTGATATTCCAGCTAGTACCTAGTTCTGCTAACTTTTACTTACCGCTTGTTGGCTTCTTGAAAACTACCCAAACGAACTATACAGATATCGTGTATTTGTAGAGTTAGAAATGTTCACGACAAAAGATTCCTGATGCCTGTTCCCACTCAAGGTACACGTGCTGATCACAGAACTTAGAATTCCTTAATTTCGTATAGATTTTGCCGTCACAAAGAGAATGTTAAAGCATTATGCAATTCCTCTTTAATTTCATTAATTCCTTTGATTTCATGACACTTAGTTATTTCTTTTTCACCTCGCGTGGGTCTGGGGGTCAGAGTTCTGTTGCACTTCTATGTTGTGCTTCTGTGGCCGAGTGGTTAGGTCGTAGGTTCGATTCCCGGTCGGGTCTGTTGGTGGGTGTTGAGCAAACCTACCTCTGACAGGTTGCACACTGCTCCATGGCACCTACACGTTAAATAGGTACAGGTCACGATGTGAGTGATTAGCACGTCTGCGCAACGGCAGCGATGTGCTGTATGCTCCCCGGGGAGTTGAGAATGATATAGTGGAACGAGGATGCCAATGACCTGGTGTAAATATGTAAAGCCGTTAGAGCACAAAAACAGTGAATTGCAACTTTAAATAACCACATTTACATTTTATTTACACGAAATGGGTACTTATATAAAACATCGGAAACTAATTGGCCAAAACAAATGACTGAATGCATCTAATCACAGGGTGTATTGGTAAAATCTTCTCCCGGCAACTTAAACAAAGGCGTATCACATTGTCATATCTCACAGCTATATACAGTAAATACTGTGACACTGAACATATGGGCTGTCGGAGGATTGAAGCAGAACATGACAAACCTTTTATCATTGACCACATTCTAGACCACAACAAAAACATCCCTAAAAACGTTTCCTGCGCTACAATAAAGAAAGCTCATGGAACTCCATTGTCTCTGCTACAATGCTTGAAAAAGAAAATTAACCCTTCTGTAAAACTTGAAAATATGTTTAAAGTAACAGACCTTTTTCAATTTAATAAATAATGCATTGAAAGCTTTATGTCAATACGATGTTCTCCGTGGGCGGGAGAAATGATGCCAACCATCTGGTGTCCATGTCAAGGCAGTAGAGCTCAATCACAGGGACCATCAATAAGTACATTTGGCGAGCAAAAAGTTCAAGATTTCCACAAAATGCCAATAACATTAAAAAGCAGATGTTGCCCATAAATGTGAATGTGGCGGTTTGTAGTCGCGATCCAAGACTTGCTCTCACCACTTTACATTTTACGCCAGGCCATTGGCAACACTTATTGATAATCAATTCATATTTCTCCCATAATTGCAATGACAGCGCATTCAACGGATAATGCTAATCACTCACTCACTCTTTCTACTCAATCACCTGTACCTAATTAACGTGTAGGTGCCACGCAGCAGTGTGCAGCTATTTGGGGATGAGTTTGCTCAACATCCACGACCAGTCCCGACCGGGAATCGAACCAACAGCCTTCTGGTCACGAGTCCAACTCCCTGCCCACTGGGTCACAGAAGCACCAAGCGAACGGCGTGCGGCGAGCTGGTGGTGCC
The DNA here is from genome assembly GCA_019095985.1 of Streblospio benedicti. Classification (NCBI taxonomy): domain Eukaryota; kingdom Metazoa; phylum Annelida; class Polychaeta; order Spionida; family Spionidae; genus Streblospio; species Streblospio benedicti. Next base: position 8,184,555 of record CM032661.1, on the reverse strand, counting down.
AGTCTATTGCTGGCGCCGCTCTACTCAAAAGTCTACTGTGGTAACTTGGTGCTGAAACTTCGGGTTTAGATTGAGAGCCTATGTTCTTGAGATGGTCACTTGTTGAGACTTTTATTTAGAGTTCAGTGTAGGGCTGGCATAGGCAATAAATTGGTCTTGGATTACATGCATTAGGATCTAGTGAGATGAAAGTTAAAATGATTAATTTAAAGCAATATACTGTGCATAAACGTAACTGACAAGAGTGTTTTCCTTAACCTGTGGATCAAATAATAATTCAAGGATTATACTTACATCTATACGGATTTGTGATTATATAGTTTTACACTCACCCTCATGCGGCTAGGGAAGCTGTGTTGATTGGCACCAATCACATGAATTGTTACAATTCAAGTCACATTTAATCACCAGCAGAACACACGTGGGTTGACGGATATCACACCGTGCACCCGCACGCACCGTGCGTACACGGTACAGGAGAGGGCGGTCAGAGTCCGTGGATTCCCCCCAAGGTGAGAGTTCATGTCCCTACACGTGCACAGGGCACAGTTTGGTTCACCTCATGGCACGTGCGTTACGCGTACGTCACACAAACTACTGTACCCCTGAGTTTTAAGTTCCCAAAACGCAATATAATTAGACAAACGAACGGAAATCCGTGAATGAACGTTAATTCCGATAATGTGATTTTAGATACTTGTATCATTCAAAGAGCATCGAAATTTTTACAAAATGTAATGTATTTGACACCAATTATCAACGTAGATGTTCAATATATCTTCAGTGTATCAATGTGAAATGTTTCAAACCACATTATCCGAATAACGTTTATTCACGGGTTTCCGTTCGTTTGTCTATTCTTATTTTAATATTTTCTACCTTGCGGTCATCTTCAGAATATAATGCAAAATGGACAAACTTAAATTTAAAAACAATACTTGTACTGTAATTATATTCTTCCATTTTTTTTCGTCTCTCTTCTCAATTTTAGTAAATAAGGGCCATGGTTTAACATGTTTTTAGAGAGACTAAACTAGGATTTAAAAACGTACAATCAACAAATCATAGAATATTTATTATAAATAACCACAGTCTATCTTGACGGTCACATGATTTCCTGGAATCTCAAACTACTAAATGTGTGTTATATTAGAGCTTTAACTGTTCTGTCTGTAAATAGGATGCAAAACTTTCCAGTTACTGAACTTTTATGGAATAGACAGTTTTAACATAAAAATATTGTTAATTTTAGAAACAGATTACTGTCAAGTAGAATGGCCTGATACAGACATGTTTTTTACTAGTGATTTTCATATTTATAGGAGTTTAATTAATAAGAAATGGCTGGAGCTGGCTTTTGGATGATGATTTTAAGTATATTTTTTGTAAATACACACAAAGTGTATTTAACAGTAAATAACTGCATGTTAATATATAGTTTGTTTTGTTATATGGACATGTTTTTCTGATTTCTATACACATTTATACGCAACAGGACTTTACTATAGACAGAGCCACTAGTTGATATAAATGAACACGGGTGTAAAATTCACGGCATTGACATTTCCATGTATTTGAATGCACAGATATTCACAATATGGGTAAAGCATTATACCACTTTTCACGGTCCCACTCATGGTATGGTATATATCGGGGAGAGGCCAGTCTATGCGTCCTCGTCCCAGACACACAGCTTGAGGTGGAAATAACTTCAAGTTGTTTAGAGGCATAGGTATATGTAATTACGTGTCTATGGTTTTCTAAAGTAAAATCACAATTACTGTCTTCTCAGTGGTCAGTCCGTGGTTGGGGTGGGCAGTCTCTTGTTTTTGCTGGTGAATAAATATATTTTGCGGGTTACAGTATCAAAGATGCTAAAAAAGAGACCACACTTTCAAACATTTTGTTTCAAACATTACAGCGTTTTCGGTCTACAAACTTATCTATTTCAGAATTAATTTTGAGAGTGACTTTTTCTAATCGAGCTGCGACCCTGGATAGCAAAGAACCAGCCACTTTAGAAATTGGAACAGTTGGCTAAGTCACTGGTTTTAATTCATCCTTATTAATCAAGTCTGAGGCGTGGCTGTCCATGACAATTATAGCCTTTTTCTATCTCTATGTGGAGAAAGCTTTGCCTTTGCATTGATATACAGTAGAATCTCTCTATTAGGACCACCTTTTGGACCGGCTGTTTGGTCTCGATAGAGGAGTTCATCCTGGTAGCTTTATAAAAATTTGGGACCGTGAAATGTGGTCTATTCATAGAGCTGGTCTCAATGGAGAGCTGGTCCTACTGGGAGGTTCCGCTGTGGTGAGTTGCATAAAGATCAAACGATGACGATGGTATTTTTACGACCATCTTGAACGGCAACGTTTGGGCTAACCCGTGGCATACAGCGAATCGCCGACCCATTACCGGGCACTACCCATCGTCTCAGAGTTTTCAAGCAAGCAGTCATGCCGCTGTGTGGCCTAATATGTCCAGATTAGCGGACCCAAATAAAATGCCTATTTTTAGACATTGAAAAATATTTTAGAAACCACATTTTTGTCTCTATATAGAAAACATGTGGTTCCATTATTCTTTGATGTATTGAACTAGTACATCGCACTACTCATGGGCTAAAAAAAATCATCACTTGTAACATAAACACGGAAATGTTTTGATTCTCGCCACCCATCTTGTACGGTTTTTGCAGAGAGCTCTTTTACGTCCTTCCACTTCATATATTCATATGTGTGCTTCCGTGGCCGAGTGGATAGGGAGTTGGACTCGTGACCAGAAGGTTGTGGGTTCGATTCCCGGTCCGGTGTGGTGGTGGGTGTTGAACAAAAATCAACCTCTAACAGGTTGCACACTGTCCCCGTGGCACCTACACTTTAAATATGTACAGGTCTGATAAGTAAATAGCACGTCAGCCCCGGTGAGTTGAAAAGCATATATAGGGTGTGAAAAGGATGCCAATGACCTGGAGTGGTTTGTAGTCCTCTGAATACCAAGATTGTATGGTTGCAAATAAATGCTGAATTATTAAAAAAACGTTCTTTATGTAGACGAATAGCTAAAAATGTGTGTGACGATTTCGAGTGTTTTTATGTGCTGAGTGAATGGTTACGGTACTCGCCGTATGGGGGATTGAGAAGTGACCATTGCTTTCTTACCTCAGACATCAAGTGAAACAAGAGGGAATCATACACACTAGCTTATACCCGTGGGGTCAAAGAGTCATGCTGAGAATCACATTGAATCAATCCAGTTTCATAATCGTATAAATAGATCACAACTACGTCATCGTAATATCGATTAACTTGGCATCTAAAACTAAAATGTAAGGGAGGAAATGTAAGTGTCTATGTAAATGGGAACACAATGCCCTCCGTGGACATAGAAAAAAGACATATTTGGTGAGTGTACAAATATGATGTTTTGAAGCATTTTATCTTCAAGCACCCTTGTCTTGACGACACTTACCCATCTCCTGACAGCACCACCACCCATCCTGAAAGCACCCTGACAGCATTCCCATACACACAACATCCAAGATCGAGCCAAGGTGTCACACATTGAAAGGCAGTTTTGACTATGTAAACATGGCAGAGTGACCATCCTCTGTAATAGCCAATGAAAATCAAAGTCATTGAAATTTTTCCCTAACATTGGCTATAAGTATTCTTATTTAGAGACAAACACCTAAATAATATTAACACACCAACTTCACAGCAAACTCAAGCATCAAGTATGATTCATTGTCGGAGGTTTTCTGAACCATTTAACAACAGTCGATGATGAAAAGAAAGTCAAGATACCAACCATCCAAAAATAAAGGCCACTCCGCAATGTCCGCATTTTGACACCACCAACCACTTCCCGATAGTACCTGCCAACATCCCCCAACCCCAGACCATTAATTAACAACAAATACATATTACGTAGTTCAGGTCTTCACCACCGGTCTACACCATCCACTCCCAACCATCGTCTTGATAGCACCCATCCTTGACCTAAAAAAGCTCAGCCCCAAATCTGACACTGATCGCGAAGTCCTGATAGCATGCATCCCATCCTGACAACATCCATGACTTGATAGTACTAACATTACCAACCTCTCATCCTGCTTGAAGCCACATACACATTGGCATAGCCCAGATACCGACATACATTGATACTTACACAATACACATATGTAGTGAAATCCTTTTAATACTTTGCTTCTGTCCATTACGCCCAACCATAATATAATAGTAATAAATTATATTAATCTTGCAAGCATCCATACTCCAGATTACTATAGCGTGACTACAGGAACATGTGTGTACACTTAGGTATCAGCCAAGTCATTTTAGTCACAGCTAAGGTAGGAAAGGTTAGTCTTTATGTATCATGCCTTCCATGGAATTAGGAAGGAATATATTGAGTAAAGTGTATAAAATGAGTACCGCACTCTTTTTCTCCAGCACCCACCCTTGTGCATATTGTGGGCATGGGTGATACTTTGTAAGTCAATGAGTCAAGCAACATATCAGGCTATGGATTTCTGAGCTTGGATGTAGTGTTCTTGGCGCAGAAGGAGAACTACCTGGATTAACTCCAAGTTGAATCTCGTATGAGGATATCTCAATCTCAAGTAAGTCATTGATCACTGACAATGCACTTGGCATCTAGTATGCAAAAAGCTATGGGATGAAAAATTAGTGTCTATGCTAATGGGAACATAATGCTCTCCATGGCACAGATATTCTCACACACATCGGTAGACCATCCCTATGAAGACTGCCCAAGGACTGGCGTCAAGTGGTTTGATATTGAGGTGGTCTGTTTAGAGACATTTGCAATGATCTTTTTATGAAGACTTGGGACTGTTATAAATCATATTATAATAGAGGTGGTGTATTTATAGAGGTGGTCTTGATTGAAGGTTCTAGTGTACACATGGCCCAATTGGCAAAGTGGATTTAATCCCTAGTATTTGAACCCATGTGACGCCGTTGGCGTCTTTATGACATCACACTACTCCACATGACGCTGTCATGGCTGCCGGTGTCTGCTATTTTTGTTATAAAACCGTTAATCAACAACCACCAGGGCCATTTTGACCATGAAAAACATATTCGTGCAAAACTACACAGTACCATGAACAACCTCCCGTAGTTTGATGGCGTTCAGCTAGTCAGGTTAAAGAGGAGATAGCCGAACAAAGTCCAAAAATTAGCATATTAATATATAGAATTAAGATTTCTAATCTTACCTTGTAGTTGATATTGTATAGTATGATGTTGATGTAAAGATCTGGACTTTTAGTATATAGGTTTATGGCTGTAGAGTGAATGATCACATCTATGTTAATACCAGTGACAAATATTATCCCTCATTTTCAAATTTATATACTTCAATATCAGAATTCAAATAAAACAATGCTACTGGAATGTATAATATAGACTTTTCACACATCATCCTACATGTTTCTTCAGTTTCAGATAAAAGCTCTGTTTGAAAGAAAACAATCTCGTAATGTTGGTTTAATGAAATTCAAGTGTGATAAAACCTGTATTTCTCAGTAATCTTCATAATCATTTAAACTTCAATAGTTTAATATTTTATGCTATAAGTATTGAAATGGGTTCATGTGATGAAAACTTGTTAATATTTGCAGGATTTTTACTATCTTACTGTAAACTATTGATATTGAAAAAGTAAATGTGAATTGATGAGAGGGTGATTTGTAAGAGTGATGCCCGAATAAAATTATATTTTGTAAGTG
>CM032661.1:8121464-8178693 GCA_019095985.1 Streblospio benedicti | reverse complement strand
TGAACGTTAATTCCGATAATGTGATTTTAGATACTTGTATCATTCAAAGAGCATCGACATTTTTACAAAATGTAATGTATTTGACACCAATTATCAAATTAGATGTTCAATATATCTTCAGTGTATCAATGTGAAATGTTTCAAACCACATTATCCGAAAAACGTTCATCCAGGGTTTTCCGTTAATTTGTCCATATTCTTATAGATGATAGAACCAGCATATTTTTTATTCGCATTTTAATTTAATATTTTCAACCTTGCGGTCATCTTGAGAATATAATGCAAAATGGACAAACTTAAATTTAAAAACAGTACTCGTACTGTAATTATATTCTTCCATTTTTATTTTTAAGAAGGCTTTTCGTCTCTCTTCTCAATTTTTAGTAAATAAGAGCCATGGCTTAACATGGTAATCTCGAGCCTCTTATGCTCCATTCGATTAGACTAAACTATCCAGGATTTAAAGACGTGCAATCAACAAATACATAGAACATTTATTATAAATAATCACAGTCTATCTTGACGGTCACATGATTTCCTGGATGACACAAGAAAGCTGACACAAAGTACTAAATGTGTGTTATATTAGAGGGTTAACTGTTCTTCTATACACATCAGGACTTTACTACAGACAGGCCCACTAATTGATATAAATGAACACGGGTGTAAAATTCACGGCATTGACATTTTCATGTATTTGAATCATGCGGCACAGATTTTCACAATATGGGTAAAGCATTATACCACTTTTCACGGTCACACCCGATGGTATATATCGGGGAGAGGGCAGTCTATGTGACCTTGTCCCAAACACACAGCTTGAGGTGGAAATAATTTCAAGTTGTTTAGAGGCATAGGTATATGTAATTACGTGCATATGGTTTTCTAAAGTAAAATCACAATTACAATTACTGTCTTCTCTGTGGTCCAGTCCGTGGTGGGGGTTGGCAGTCTCTTGTTTTTGCTGGTGAATAAATATATTTTGCGGGTTACAGTATCAAAGATGCTAAAAAAAAAAAGACCACACTTTCAAACATTTTGATTCAAACATTACAGCGTTTTCGGTCTACAAACTTATCTATTTCAGAATTAATTTTGAGAGTGACTTTTTCTAATCGAGCTGCGACCCTGGATAGCAAAGAACCAGCCACTTTAGAAATTGGAACAGTTGGCTGAGCCACTGGTTATAATTCATCCTTATTAATCAAGTCTGAGACGTGGCTGTCCATGACAATTATAGCCTTTTTTCTATCTCTATGTGGAGAAAATGTTGCCGTTGCATTGATATACAGTGGAACCTCTCTATTAGGACCACCTTTGGGACCGGCTATGTGGTCTCGATAGAGGAGTTCATCCTGGTAGCTTTATAAAGGTTTGGGACCGTGACATGTGGTCTCTTCATAGAGATGGTCCTACTGGGAGGTTCCGCTGTGGTGAGTTGCATAAAGATCAAACGATGACGATGGTATTTTTACGACCATCTTGGACGGCGACGTTCTGTCTAACCCGTGGCATACAGCCAATCGCCGACCCACTACCGGGCACTACCCATCGTCTCAGAGTTTTCAAGCAAGCAGTCGTGCCGCTGTGTGTGCGGCCTAATATGTCCAGATTAGCGGACCCAAATAAAATGCCTATTTTTAGACATTGAAAAATATTTAGAAACCACATTTTTGTCTCTATATAGAAAAAATGTGGTTCCATTACTCTGTGATGTATTGAACTAGTACATCGCACTACTCATGGGCTAAAAAAATCATCACTTGTAACATAAACACGGAAATGTCTTGATTCTCGCCGTCCATCTTGTATGTTTTTTGCAGATAGCTCATTTACGTCCTTCCACTTCATATATGTTCATACGTGTGCTTCCATGCCCGAGTGGATAGGGAGTTGGACTCGTGACCAGAAGGTCATTCCCGGTCGGGTCTGGTGGTGGGTGTTGAGCAAATCAACCTCTAACAGGTTGCACACTGCCCGTCTTTAAATAGGTACATGTCTGGCAAGACGTCCAACAGCTGCGATGTGCTGTATGCTCCCCAATTGAAAAGGATATATAGGGTGTTAAAAGGATGCCAATGACCTGGAGTGCTTTGTAGTCCTCTGAATACCAAGTAAATACTGTTCAACTGATTGTATGGTTGCAAATAAATACTGAATTATTAAAAATAAAAAAACACACCCGTTCTTTATGTGGACGAACAGCTAAAAATGTGTGACGATTTCGAGTGTTTTTATGTGCTGAGTGAATGGTTACGGTACTCGCCGTATGGGGATTGATAGGTGACCATTGTTTTCTTACCTGAGATATCAAGTGAAACAAGAAGGAATCATACACATTATTTTTCCATGACTTGTTTACCTCACACACGCATGTGTTTGGCGCTTCCTAGCCCCGCCATAGATGATTCCCGGCCATTTATGATTGGGCCATTAAAGCCATTAAATGACTTGATTCCAAGGACCATGGTGGCCTTAGGAGTTCATGCCCCCTACATAAATAGTATGTAACATTGTTACATTGTTTATGTTTCCCCGATATGTCTGTGGGCGGCTTGTGTGGGCCGCTAGATTCTGCTTACGGTGAATTGCACTGTTATTATTGAGCTGCAATAGGATTCTGGCTGTTTTTGATTGGGCAATTTATCAACTAGTCGATCATACGAGACAGTTCCCATCATGTAAGGGAACGGTCATACATAACGATACCGGGGGCGGGGGTTGTCTATTTTTTGGGGGCACCCATTAACAATTTAAAGATAATTATTTTACCCGCCCCCCCCAACAATTTAAAATGTTGAGTGACTGCCCCCCCCCAATCAAAGCAAAAGTCCTCTATATAATCATTGCATATCTGGACAATTGCTGACAGAATATATTTAAAAATAGATACCGTAGTGAAATAAAAAAGTCAGGCGACACCCCCCAAGTCATCTGACAAGTACAGTGATCCCCCTCCCCTCCAAAAAAAAGGAATCAGAAAAGTTGGATGACCCCCTCCCACCTTTTTGGACGACCTGCCTGGTATCATTATTTATGATTGTTCTCAAAGCACATTTCCACCAGGTTTTGAAACTCATGAAAATTTGCTCGCGAACCATGGGAAAAGTTGGCAGCCCTTTTAGTTATGTAGAAACGTGACCTGCTGGACCTTGGCTAAAGTAAGCAGGCACAGGGCCGTAGGGCTGGCCATATTTGTGCCCAGGGGATGGGGTGGGCCCACTATTTCGTGGTTTGGGGATTGCTCCCCTTTAAAGCTTTTTTTCTGGAAAAGTTTTTTGTCTAAATATTGGTATAATGTAAAGCTAGAATATTTCGTGGCTAGTAAATTTTACGATTTTCATCTATAAATTATTTTGTGACTATTTAATCCTGGACCGACTTTAAATAGGCTATTAATGTTTGCTGACTATTTAAGCTAGCGTTGTTGCACCTACCCACGAAATTAAATCGTGGGGAAGCATTTCTAGTTTTACAGAGAAGGTTTAATTAAGCGGGGAAATACAAGTCCCTGGTTCTCACAAGGGTGGAGGTAGAACAAAGTCAACATAGAAAATAAAGAAAAACACATTTTTAATACTATTTTATAAAACATGAAAACGAAATACATGTACCTAAATTGGTATTATGGAATGTACATTTTGGTACCAGACAGAAAAAAAAACTGTAAAATTAATTCTCGGAAAGTCTCAAAACTACTTTTGTGGTTTCACACTATAAAATGAAGAACCAAATACTGATTTACAATAATAATACATTATCTACATCCACTCGTTCGTAATCAGTTACTCAGCAAATACAAAAGATGAACTGTAAAATCACTACTTAGTCAATATAAATATTTGCAGTGTCTTTCCTCAACTTCAATGAACAAAACAATAAACACGCATCGATAAACTGCCACACCTTTAAGCGAAATATTTCCTACAGTTTCAAAAGCCATAAAAAAAAATTCGCGAAAGAACATAATCGGAAACTCCCATTGCCCCTCGCGTCAAATGAAAATTTGGGAAACATTTAACAAAAGTAATTTGAATTGAGAGAATCCGTCCCTGATGCAAATAAACACACACGGATAAACTGTCACACTTTAAAATGAAACCACTTCCCACAGTTTCAAAAGCAACATAAAAAAAATTAAAATCCTTAAACAAACAGTGTCTTTCTTCCACAGTGGTTGAGACCCATAAAGTCCTTGTCTCGAGGCCGCCCGATGAGCAGTCCCTGAAAAAAGGTTCCTCATGGCGAACCCAGCGTACACTCTGATAAACTGCCAAGAACCCCTAAGCGGAATTTAAAAGAATTTGGGCAAAGCAATACAAAATGAAAATACAAATACAATGAAAAATCAATGTCCTTTTTTCAACTGTGCCGAAATTGCATGCATGATCGTATGAATCCAGACATAAAGTCCTATTAAAGGTCGGACAGCCATCCTCAGCAAAAGTCGGTCCCCGATAACAAATAACATTGAGCAGGCGAGCTTTTTAAACCGACAATCCCAGACATATACAATTACACATTATACACTAAAAAAAATTTATAGAGACCACCTATTTACTCATTTACAGCTGGCACCTGCCCAGCGTTTCAATAACAACCCCTCCACTCTTTAATGACATTGCCACCCTAGGCGAATCTTTTGGAATGTTCCCCATTTTTTTATTACTATTTTTTTCATCTTCACAGGGCTAAACTAATTATTTCTGTACTCATTCCCAAATTAAAATTTTAGCGATTGTTCCGTGCTAATTAAACGGTTCTACAAAAATATTGGAAATCAGCCAGAACTGATACTTACATTTCTGGTTGTAATAAAATATTCAGACGATTTTAACACCAATGAGCCTATCTGGGCATGGTTCCTGTGCTTTTACTTCATAAAAAAGTAATTATTGATGAAAAATACACAAAGGGTGGGGACATCTGTAGTTTTACAGGTAGATTTAGTATTTGGCTATTTTGGGTTGAAGATCTGTATTAATACCGGGACATATCACAACCTCGGACAGCCCCTTTCATATATAAACCTCACCTGTGAGCCCCTGGGGCTGCGGGTCGGAGAAGCTGGCCAGTCTCGCCTGGGAAGTCGGGGAGGCGGGGCGGAGAGCTCGGCTTCTGGGGTGGGGACTTGCTGCTGGTGAGGGTCTCCATCCATCTCTCGATGAACTTGCTCTTGGGCGCGCTTATCTGGAGGTGGGGAAAGGAAAAATGAATATGAATTGGTTTATTCAATCCTATCTTCCAATACTATTGTTTTAGTTTGTGTTTGGGACTCATTGAAAAGACTTATAATAAGTTTTTGATACCATGATGGTACCATCATCCCAATATAATATTTGTTTTAACAAGTTTATTCGGGAGGAATTTAAGAAGGAAAAAAGAGGAAATAAATATGGTTTACAACACACTATTTGTTTTAGTCAGTTTAGGTTTGGAAAGAAGTGGCATTAGGGGGGAGAATATGATATTAATAATAAGATCATGAAACCTTACGCTGCATAACAAGTTCATTCAATTTTACAAGGAAATAAATATCTGTGCTGGGTCAAAATGTTAACGCTTATGGTATAATATCACAGGGATAAATAATGGATCAAATTATTTGAAGAGACATTTTATATATATGTGTCTATTTGTCCAGGAACTTGGTCCTTGCTCTGAAAAAATTTCAAATAATGTCTTGTGAAATTGGATTTTGATGTTCAATGGATACATCTCCATGTAGTAATGAAATTACTCTAGGTTGTGCTGTGAACATCAACATGTATCACTCACTCTAACCGGCAGCCAGCAAATGAATCAGCCAAAGTTGTGCATATATGAGCAAAAGGTGCGATCAGTGCTTTGATATGAGCAATATAGTTGCTATTATAAGGGTAATGGTATGTTATAGTGTTGAGATCACCCTATCTCTGCACGACTGGTATTTTTGTCTGCACAAGTGAGCGCCAGCGAACGCTTGCAGACAAATATACCAAAAGTTCACAAAGTACTAGTGAGATCACCTCGGCAAAGTAGTGATACACTCATATCTCACACGGCTCTTAACCAATCAGAATCGAGAATGAGCGGCAAAGTGGTGAGAATATGAAATCCCAGCCTCCCAGTATAGTTACTCTACAGCGGGACTAGTACCTTCAAAATGGCACCAGTCCTCCCCAAAACTTCCTCATCCTGACAAATACAGCTACTCGTATGCAGGACGAGTGAATTGAATTCAGCACTAGTCCTCCCCAATTTCTACTATAGTCTGTGTCTTTATTATTTGCACCAAGAAAAAAAGCAGTTTTCAAGAAGATGTGAACTTGTATCCTGTGTGTAAATACACAAACACTTCAGTATGTTGTAATGTACAGAACCGTTTGAGCTATTTTACCATGATTTCTATCTACCCTCACCGATTCTGCACCAAAGGATGTTACTTTTATAGAAATCCGTTTTGGTTAAAGGAAGTTTAGCAACAAAAGGTGGGTCTGGATAATTAAAGTACAAAGTATAGTCTGTTCGAGCAGAGTAGTAACAGAGGCGGAAATACACCTATTTTGAGATGTGAGAATGGCCCATGATTTTTCATGAGGAATGAGAATGGGGGTCGATTTTCTTTGAGAATTGTGAGAAATTGTGAAACTGTGAAATTGTGAAATGAGAATGGTTAGAAAAATTAATGAGAATGGCCCTGGATTTTTGCTGAGATTTGAGAATGGGGTAGGGTATATATACATTATTTAGTTCATCTTTACACAACACAAACACAATTTACCGTTGACTGTTTCTGTTTGTTTTGAAAATTGACAAACCGATTAGTTGATTTTGATGATTATTTTTCATGCCCAATTGTGTTTGTGTTGTATATCCAATATGAACTAAATTTTGCGTGATTTATATGTATTCCAACACGATGAACTCGTTCCCATATCCCCCAGCGGATGCGCTCATTGATACAGCCTGTGAATCAAGGTCCAGTCGCTGCAGGACCAGCGGAGAGTCGACAAAACGCTGCCCAGCCCAGGAAGATACCGCCGTACCCTGGAAGAGGGTCATATAGCAAAAATGTCAACGGTGATTTGCCCTAAATCTTGTGCGTGAATTGTGAATCGCCGTACTCTGGAACAATACAAGATTGTATAGCGCTGCTACTTCACAAACAGGAATTCAAGCGCGCTGTACAGAAAGAAAAAATAAAGATACACATGATAATAATTTCACGTTAATTCCCAAAATCAGTGGTAAAAACAAATGTTTTTTACATTGTCTTAAAATCATCCTTTGAGTCAAGGTTAATGAGCACTGGCCTACTGTACAGCTTAGATATTTGTTAAACTATCATGAATTGCTAGTATATAAATCACTTTCAAATTATATATATATATATGTATGTACTAAATTAGTAACATTATATTACTTAAAATAATACAGCTTTTATTGTAAATATGAAAAAAAAAACACGTTTTGTATTTGGGCCATCACATCATGAATTCGGGCACATCTTAATATCTTAATGCCAATTCTGCACCAACATTGGCTTAGGCATCGACCATTTGATCTCAGGGGGGCCCAGATATTTTCACCATAGCTTCAATTATTTTTTTTCATGAAATTTGACATCTAATTCTTTTTTTTTCGTAGATTACTGAACCTCAATTATTTTTTTTAAGCTGTATAAAGCTGTTTTGAGAATTATTATTTTTTCTAGCCAAATGAAACCTTATTGTTTTCACCAATTTTCACACTTGCGTTATTTTTTTCAATATTTTTGCTGCCCCCCCCCCCCACCCCCTGAGATCAAATGGTCAATGCCTTATTTAGAAATCTGTGTGGCTACAGGACAGAAAGGCACTCACTGTGCCTCGTCAGCTATTACATTACGATTACTACATAATCCTTTTTTCTCTGGGACAATAATTATTTTGATTGTTCTAATTTTACCAAAACGTATATACGTGCACATGTACACGTTATGTGATTTTATCGTTGGGACGGAGGACGTTATGACGTTCGCACTCACTGTGGAGTAAGTCTAGCCGCATCCACAGGTCCCGCCGGCGCCGTCCGCTCACGCCCGCGGGCGGTTTGCGCTTTACGCGCCACACGTTGAACACCTCGCCGAGGGTCGCGTGCCACAGCGGGTAGTCCTCGTCCCCGGGCTCCGGCTTACGGTCGCCCCACACCACGATGGCGGCGGGAGAGAGCAGCTTGTTGATAGCCAGCAGCGACACGCGTCTGTAAAAACACGGCAGCGGAAACTGGGTTGACTTGAAGTTTGTTGATTTCAGGGTACAGATAGTTGAAAAATCATACTTGGCCATAGGACGGGTATCTTAAAAATTATACCCGTCCTGAATAAGATTTACACGCCCAAATCACCAACTGGGTTGACTTGAAGTTTGTTGATTTGGATGTGTGAATCAGAACTAAATGTTATATTTAGGACGGGTATGATATCTACTTTTTTGAATGTCCCTTCCAATGAACAAATGTGTTTTTCTTCTATTAGTGGCAGCTTCAGCTGGGGGTTGATACATGAAGTTCGTTGATTTGGATGGGTAAATCTTACTTAGGATGGGTATTTTTTTAGGATATTACCCTTCCTATGAACAAATGTGTTTTGCTGAACTATTTGTGGTCGTGTATTAACTTCAAGTTGTGACGAGCAACTTTGCTGTAGAAAAGATGAACTGCAACTGCAGCTAACTTATCATAGCAAGCCACACTCAAAGAGCAAGAGAAGAACAGTGGACGAGGCAATAGACAGTTGAGATAGCAAGTTGTAAACTTGCTTGTTCATAGGAACATTTGATGTTGCTGTTTTCTACAACAATGCTGCCGCCCCCCCCCCTCCCCCGCTGTAACACACGCCAGCCTCAACTGTATTGACTTGAAGTTTGTTGATTTGGATGTGTGAATCAGAACTAAATCTTATATTTAGGACGGGTATGATATCTACTTTTTTTTTATTGTACCCTTCCTATGAGCAAATGAGTTTTTCTTCTATTAGTGGCAGCTTCAGCTGGGGGTTGATACATGAAGTTCGTTGATTTGGATGGGTAAATCTTATCTATCTGTAAAACACGCCAGCCTCAAGTGGGGGTCATATAGGAAAAATGTGATTGGTGATTTGCCCTAAATCTTTTGCGTGCATTGTGAATTGCCTGTATTTAAGTGTGTGAAATGTGATGCAACCTATTATTGGTGACTTGTGATTTGCTCATTACAAAGGCTGTGATTGGTGATTTGCCCTAAACCTTGAAGGTGAATTGCCTCTATCTAGGTGGGTGAAATGTGACGCAACCTATTCAATTACAATTCCTGGGGATATGTGAAAGACAGTGAAATGTATTGGTGACTGGCGATTTAGGAAAAAAAATGTTGGTGAATGGATTTTCATCAAGGCCCCTTCAACTATATTTTAATACGTGACGTTCATTGATTTTGAAGTGTAAATCTTATTTAGGATGGGCATTCTTTTTTTAGGATATACCCGTCCTATGAACACTTATGTTTTTTTTTCTATTAGTGGCCATGCTGCGATGAGCAACATTGCTGTAGAAAAGATGAACCGCAACTTATGCTAGTCTTGATAGCAATCAAAGAGCAAGAGAAGAACAGTGGACGAGGCAATAGACAGTTGAGATAGCAGTAGTAAACTTTCTTGTTCATAGGAACATTCAGTGACAGAAAGATTGCAAGTAGCCCATTATTAAGCCCAAATTGGCCAGAAGCGCCAGTATTTTGAAATCTTCAATGAACCTTCCACTACATTACGAGCGCCGAAGATGCAAAGCATTGTTAGGGGATTTGGGGGGCCTTGACCCCCATCCCCACCCCCAGAAATTTATTGAATTTATACTACTGTCAACTGTCATCTTATTCTGTTGGCATAATGGTAGCAGACTAGATCAAATTTGATGTTAGCCAGCCAGGCCATCATCTGGGAAACATTACTGGCCCTTCTAAAGTTGTACTAGCCTCGGGCCGACGGGCCAGTGCCAAATTTTATCACTGGTAAGATTTGATGTTGCTGTTTTCTACAACAATGCTGCTTTCACCACTGATCTCTGGTCCACTAGAAGCTTAGTATGGGAATTTTATTGGGTCCAGTGTATTTTCTAATTACATCGTCATATCTCACGTTTATATACGAATAACCAAGGACTTGTAAAGGCAGTGTGAGTGATCGAGCCTTGAAAACCGACGATGCACTGGTTAATTCTATATGAAAAAATTATAAATGGAAATGATGACAACAATATGCTGTCAAACTTGACAAGATAAATTCAGCCTCATTTTTACGGGCAAAAAATCAAACATGCTCCTAAACTGACTCTCACCTGGCAAAAGTGAAGTTCGTGTCTTCGCCCTCGAGCATGAGCAGGTGCACGATGTTGGGCACCTGCCCCGGGGCGCCATCCTGGGCCTCGGTGTACAAGGGCCGCTCCCTGACGCTGTAGAGGGACAGAGCCTCGGTGAACAGACCCTCGGCGCTCAGGGACTTGAGCCAATCGTCCACTGTGGCCGCCTTTGTTGTCTTTGACTTTTCCTTACTTGGTGGTTTCTTCGCTTCGTCTTTCGGTCGAGGGAGAGCGACACTGTCTTCTGTTTTGCCTTTTTCTGTTTTTTCAATTACTATTTCCTCTAACTCATCTTCTAATTCATTGGCTGGTTCCTCAACAACACCTTTCTTGGCGTCCGAATCCAACTTCGGGTCTGCAGCAACATTTTTTCCAGAATCTTCCTTGTCGGCCGCATCATCTTCATCTTCATCTTCATCTACATCTTCTTCAGGTCCCTCCTTTACAGGAGGCATGGCCGTAGGGACCGGCTGCTCGTGAGGAAGAGCGTCATTTCCATCCACGTCTGGTGAAAGTTTGGCCTTAGCTTCTCGTGCACGATTTTGTCGTTTTACCACGTTGGGATACTGATTGTCGTACAGTTCAAAGTCAATGTCCTGATTTCGGGGCGGGTTGTTGATCCTGGTGAGAACAAAACCTGCTATGGTAGCCAGGACAACCACAGAGAACACAAATATGATCCAGGGATACCTGGGATACCGCGGCTTGACGATAGGGCTGCTATTTGAGGCATTTCCATCACTTTTTGAACCCGCCATTTTTCCCATTTGTCCACCTGGCAAGCTAGTCTCGATCATCCAGACCCCGTGGTGGCGTGCGCTCTGTGTGCAATACAGAGTCTGGTTGAACGAGGCTACTGGCAGGCGTCAGTGTACTGCATTGTTTCGAGTACTTTCTACTGCAAACCGGCGCTCCTTACGTCAGACGTGCCGGGGGCACCATACGGCGTCCACAGTAGGCTATTGATTTTTTAACCTGGAAAACATATATTTATTGCATGCTGTAATGCTTTTTATTATATTGCTTTTGTCACCTACAACAATGTTTTAGACACCTTTTAAACTTCCCAAGAGGTGTACGCATGTCTCAAATATATATGTATCTTGGTATTGATCATAAGGTAGTTCTACTATTCAGAAAGAATCTAAGAAATTGATTTTTTTTGTTTTAATATTCTATCTTATTATTCTTTTTTTTTACAGTATAAATTGCATATAGTTTATGGGATTGTATGACGCTATCACTCTGAGTATCAGGTGTCAAGCAAATTGACATCTAACACTCAGAGTGGACACTATGTACTTTTAGTACGAAATAAAACAAACATAACATACCAATCCGTATCCATTATTGTGCGGTTGTATGGTCGTATCAATGGTAACTGTCACGTGTAATAGACATCCCCGCGCTGGTACATCCAGGATTTGCCATGAGGGAGCGGAAGGGGTCGTTGTGGTGGATCCTGGGATCTGTCTCTGTGTGGACGCCACATTGTGTGAAGAAAGGTCATAAGAAATCAAACATTTCCACATCCCATATTCTTCTTTCCGTCTATGTTCTTATTTATTCATTCTGTGGGTGACCACATTGCATAGACTATTGTATCCATAGTCCTTTCCCTATGCGTCCTTCTATTTTCAGCCTTTCCCTCCATGCTACTAAACTGGATATCCCCAAACACCCCGCTTTCTCCCTTCCACCTTCCTCGTGCCCTTCCCGCCCTCACCGCGGGGCTCAGTTGGTTAATTAACCCGCCTCTGGAGGCTTCGCTCACGTTCCAACACCACGTGACCTCCTTCATTGATTACTGCCGATGTAATCAGACGAAAATCACAACCTGCCATCTGCTGTAAACTTGCAACACGTTCAACTATAGTTGAAAACGGCATAAAATGTGTACGTCAAACGTTAATCACGTTTGACGTATAGGTACACATTATACGTATGACGTTTACAATAGCCATTAACAATGCTATTTCACCGACGTGGGAGCGTGGCCGTTGTTTAGACAGATTGAGATTACAGTAGCACTGTGGCGTTCCTTGCAGTAAACTGACGTCTCA
Organism: Streblospio benedicti; assembly: GCA_019095985.1. NCBI lineage: Eukaryota > Metazoa > Annelida > Polychaeta > Spionida > Spionidae > Streblospio > Streblospio benedicti. Next base: position 8,166,278 of record CM032661.1, on the reverse strand, counting down.
TATTCAGTGAGGCTAGCCACGTGAGATTCGGTCTGCACTCGGCGATAAGACGCTGGGGCTCCCCACAATTAGTAAACACATGCCGGGAGCGGGTGGCACAAGCACAACCACAGCACACAAACATTTATATGGTGAGAATACCAGTCTATAGTGTGTTTCAGGCCATGACACGTCGCCCTCTATGTTCTTCCCAAGTGTGACCTAGAAAACTAACCAATCAGCTTGAATGACAAGAGTATTAAAATGTGCAGATATTTCTTGGTTTGAGTGTACATTTCCTCACCGTTAGGAATCAGTGATCCCTTCTTTTTCTAATCTGATTTCAATCAACGCTGTTTCACTCATGAAAGAAATAAGTGTGTATATATTTTTTCTATCAATTACTTCCAGTACTGGTGAAAATAATTATAATTAAGACTGCACTATTAGAGACTACAGCTACAGAGAATGCGAATCCCACTGTCTCTACTGACAAGTGTGTGGAATACTTGGCGTGTGTAACCTCTGCATGATTGACACGTGTGACATACTTGACCCGTGTGGCCTCTGGGTGATTGACAGGTGAGCAGATAGCCACAGACCCGCGCTATCTTCTACAGCAATAGCTCATTAGCGAGCCGGTCATGCTGTTAGCGGCCAACTGACCGCTACAAACTGACCACAACAGTGACCACAAAGCCTGCACCCGTGAACAGAGATAGTGGCTTGTTACAGTCTCTCACCACGTGCGCACTGATTGATTGATTGATATTCTTCAGGAACTCATTCCTTGGATAGCACATGAAAGGTTACATATATATGTAATGCTTATTTCCAATGTCGTCCTTGTTTGTTTGGCAGGATAGATAGCCAACTGAGCCTCGGGGTTGGTGGAGGGATCACACTAGCTATTGTTTTCAAACTAGGTAAGTTCTTTTGCGTGCAGAGGGATGGCTTTCCTCTACACGGGACACGCCTTTTAACGAGGCTTTCGAACCTCATGCTTGGTGTCGCCACCGTCTTGTATGATATACTCGACAGCATGTGGTCATTATGGGCTACCATTTCATGGCCCAAGGGGTTATAGAAAACTAGGGAAGGGGTCTGACAAACGCATTATTAACATAGAAGCTCGTCCCCTCTGCACTCTTCACGTTTGTCTTGTTATGCACTTAAAGGCGCCCCGCATTGATAACTACTGCACCGTTCCAATTGCTGCAGTTACAAGGAGACAGAATGGAGGCAATGTTTATCTGTGAGGGTTGTCAAACTATGTGAGAAACCTCCGTATAGTGAGCGGAGGGGGCCATGCAAGATCCAAAACAGTACCCCCAGTAACCCCTGCCCCCCAACACACACACTCTAACGAGGGGGTATATAGACTTGATGAAAAACATAACATGTTTTTTTATAAATCACCAGTCACCAATACGTTTCATTGTCTTTCACCAATCCCCAGGAATTGTAATTGCATAGGTTGCATCACTTTTCACACACTTAATGCAGACGATTCACAATTCACGCTCAAGATTTAGGGCAAATCACCAATCACATTTTTGTTATATGACTTCCTCCTAACAGTGATTCCCCCTGCAGTCTCAAAACGCCTTTGACTATGAGTACAGTGTCCGCCTCACCCCTCAATGCAGCCTCTCAGGCAGTCACCAAAGCCTCTGTCAGCGGCTCACCATACAGTGCAGCCTCTGTCAGGACTCACCATACAGTGCAGCCTCTGTCAGGGCTCACCATACAGTGCAGCCTCTGTCAGGACTCACCATACAGTGCAGCCTCTGTCAGGGACTCACCATACAGTGCAGCCTCTGTGCAGGGGGCTCACCATACAGTGCAGCCTCTGTCAGGGCTCACCATACAGTGCAGCCTCTGTCAGCCTCTGTGCAGCCTCTGTCAGGGACTCACCATACAGTGCAGCCTCTGTCAGCGGCTCACCATACAGTGCAGCCTCTGTCAGCGGCTCACCATACAGTGCAGCCTCTGTCAGGGACTCACCATACAGTGCAGCCTCTGTCAGGGACTCACCATACAGTGCAGCCTCTGTCAGGGGCTCACCATACAGCTGGAATCTCTGCATTTTACAGTCAGATGTCGCTATGAGTGAGCACTGGCAGATCCAGGTTTTCGTAAAAAGGGGGCTCGCAACCACTGGATTTCATATGGGCTTGGTATCCATGAAAGCTGGTGGACATGCAAAAAAAACAACATGGAAACTGCTCTGTGTTTCTGGGGGTTGCTGGAGGGGCTGCCTCTTGCTCAACTCTGGATCTGTCTCTCGGTTCACGAACCACAGGCTGATTCATGTTTTTGGAAACAAACTAACAATATTTTTTCGAGCTGCTACGTGCGAAGGAGCACGGAAATGACACTTTTGGGGTGAAAAGGTGGAGAGACCAACCCCCGGGTCCAGCGTGTGAGGTTCACTGCACCCGGTAGCCTGGCTGCTGCCATGGGGTGATTAAACTCGGTTGCCCGGCAATACGGGGTGTTACGGGAGAGACCCGGCAGTAGTGGCCATTGGCAGCAATTAGCAGTGTTATTGCCCAGCTGAGTGTAGGTCGGACAGTGCATTGTACTCCCACCTCGCTAATCATTCCAATAACGCTGTAACCAGGCCAATAAAACAAATCTATCAATATCGAGTTTATCATATTACTAATTTCATGTATCCTATACATACCATATGGTCTCATTTTGTATTTAATGTTGTTCTGTCTATGCTATTATTGTATCTAATCGTCAAAATTGATCCAAAATATCTTTATTTAAGCTTTCGGCTCTACAGAGCCCTAATCATAACAATTATTGATTGTTATGATTAGAGCCGAAAAGCTTAAATGAAAACATTTTTGAAATTTTTTTGAAAATTTTTGTGATTACATACAAAACACTGAGTTTATAAAGCGACTTTAACCAGTGTTCAAACTATGTATGTTTTCAGTCTGAAACTATTTTAGCAAAACTATTTTATTTCTACTAGTTCGCACACAACACACAAGAGTTTAAACTCAACAATAGCAGATCCAGGATCTTTTCAGAAACTGAGCCCCACAAAAGCACCTGTGCACCAGTATTGATGACGTCATCACAACGTGTGTTGTTTTCACACACCGTTTGCTCCATCACATAAAAAACACCACAAACACAATTACTAGTAATTTTCCAAACAAGCGATAAAAGTAGACGTTGAGAAATGCCGTTTGCACCATTCTCAGAAGTGTTTATCATTTAGGAATCAATGGACAATTTGCAAAGATGTCGGCCAAGGTCGCCACTGCGCTATAATTACAAATCACCGAGTGATCGATCTGACTGAGGGGCCTCTCTGGTGGGGAGGCCCCGGGGTGGCAGGCGAAATGTGCTCTCTGTGCCGAGGTAGATTAGGTATCGTGATGAAGACTTATGGAGGCCAATACAGGTGTCTTTGTACACTGTGAAATGGTGTAACGTAGATATAGAGGTGGCCTCGCTAAAGAGGTGGTCGTCATTGGAGTGGTGTTTTGCAGCTGTTTGTTGTTGACAGCTGTGTTTGTTTGTTGTTTGTTGTTTGTGTGACAGAGAGCGCTGCCGGCGTCACACACTCGCGACACTCGCCCCTGTGTGACGGGGGCTGATCGCGGCCTTGAGCCTCCAATCACACGTGGACAGCGCCTGCTGCTGCACTAAGTGGGCCAATCAGGCCGATCAAAACCCTCATTACGGAGTATGGGCGGCGACGTGTCCAGGCGGTGGGGTGATGGTGGCCTTGTGCATGCGAGACGCTGCGTGAGAGTGTATTAATGGGTGTATTTGCATGAGGTTATGGTCATTATGTGATAGAGTTTGTAACTTTGTGATTGACCAAAGCTGACAAGAAATAACTCTTTTGTAGAGCAAGACGTTTGTGTTCGAATAGCAAATACAACTCTTGTTCTTCATTAACTATACAGCTAAGAGCTCCAGTAGATCAATTTAACAAATCTGCGGCCACTACTTCGGGGTTTGTGTAATTTTGGCACCCTGATAAAAGTCCTATTTTAGACATTGAAAATCCTCGTTGTCACAACGAGGTCCATCAGTATTGGGCTATTTCCTGTGGCGCGCGATGCATTCACACAAACTCAAACTCATATCTGTTGTAAAACATATATGATTAAGATACATTTTGTATAGATATCATTCAGCATGTGGTTTAACATACGAGTCTAATCATATCAAAACGTTTTACATGCATTTACCACATTTTGAATCGCCGAAGCTTCTTTGATTTTAGCATATTATGAATTCTGTATCATTACCTAATAAAAATGGAAGAGAATCTGATAAATTGCAAATGTAAAAGACTACTGACCTACCCGGCCCACCCGCCTGAACTTCCAAGGCCGCAGGATGGGCGAGGGCAGTAGGGGGGAGGGGTGGGTGGGGCCTCATACCTATAGAACTGACGACTGAGTCTTAAGAATTTGGAATGTAAAACGTCTCCTATTAATAAAGATACGTTTCAAAGGGAAGTAAATTTAGCATGTGACATACACGCTGATCTTTAAAGAAATATTGAGAGTTTGATTTACAATGCCGTGACATTTGGTTTTAAATTCTTGCCCTGTGTGCTTTTGTAACATCCGCCTTGCGTGCCCTATACTTTGTAGATCAGACATTTGACAACATGAAAACCCGTCAATTTGGTCGGTTGAATATGTGAGATAAGGACAGGGTGGCGTGCTAAGTTTATGATTGTCCATTGTGCGTCCGACAGAGGTGGTCAGTTATAATTAGAGGTCCCGGCTTGAAAGGGCACACATTTGGCAAGTGTCCACTGAATGTGAAAGTTTGCATTGATACATACAGCAGACATAGTTTGCACTTAAATACGGACAGCAACATATCCGTAAACATATTAGAAGCATAAACTATTGATCACTTTCACAGATTGCCCTAATTGTATGAAACTGTCACATCTGATTGATGCTAATCTACTATTGCTAAATTTGTGAGCGTAATTTTACATTTATAGTGTTTTGAATATAGGGGCCTAATTTTGCCCTTGCCAATATCTTTTGCGGGGAGAAGACATAAAGACAATTATTTTAATCAATTTCACATGGAAATCAGCAATAGTCCATGTCAATCAAATGTACAAACAATTTGCTCCGTTTTCGTGTACACATGTTTCAAATAGCCTCACCAATCTCATTCTGCTCCCTACGGGCCTGCTGATGTAGTCAAAACGAGAGAATCTCTGCCATGGTTTAGTGGGAATTGGCTGGTAAAATGTTAAAGTGAATAAAGCGTGGAAATAGACACGAAGTGTAGATGCTATAGTTGCTGTGAGATTGGTCACTGATTGGTCACAGGGGGCTTCGTAAACAACTAACGTATTTCGCAAAGCATGTGATACGAAAGCGGGAAAATTCAATCAAAATGGCCGTCACTGCCTCATGTTGTATCCGGATAGACGTCCGGTAGTGATGTTGGGGGTGGGGGGGGGGGGGCTGTGGTCCCGTGGGTGCCGTTTCCCACCCAGAGCCGCCTTGACAGTGGCATGTTTACGAGTCGATTACCGGGTTATTGCACTATCAAGGTCCAAGTTATCATAAACCTCAGAGCGGAAACGTTCATGATGAAGCTATCTTGATATTATGGGGATTTTATGCTGATGTTATGCTGATGTTATGGGGATGATAGACTGCTCTTAGTGAGAACTGGTTTATAGTACGTTGTAACTAGCGGGGTGTGGTATTAAACCACCATCAGGACTTCTACCATTACACGCCTTGGGTGAGGGGAGGAACACAGGTACTTGTTTGTTAGTGGAAATATGCAATTGAGCTTCGTTTTATTGCCTGTACACATGTATTCCTAGAATAAAGCAGCAGGGCCCGTAAAACCATTGGTGAAGTCTACTTTAAAAAATTGGGAGCAATAAATGATAAAACTAGTTTAAAATTATTATCATCAGCCACCAAATATTTAACCAATATTTGGATTGTATACTCTTGGGTGCTAGCTTCAAGTTTCAAGATCTAAAATCTCTTTACTTTTGTAGAGAAAAACTATTTTCAAGTCACTAGAATCCTACTCGGGGTTAAAGGCGAATTGGATTTTCATACCATCGTAAAAGGGGTTATGAAACAGCTAACGTATTTCGCTTTAGCATGTACATGTAATAGTATTGTAATAACCCCCTCCCCCCCGTCCTTGCACTGTCACAGTCACCTTGTAACGGGCCGAATTACACACATAAACCTTGATGTGACGCATCCGGTGTACTAATACAGCGCTCCACTGATCCCGAAATACATTGACCGCTGGTCAGCTGAAGGGAAATGGTCACTCAATCGGTCACTTGATCGGTGTAGTGGTCAATACGGCAGCCTTCCGAGACCACAGGCCACTTCAGTGTGAGGTTACTAAGTGTGTACGCTGCGACTGGCACTGTTAGGACTGTGAGCTTGTTTTCACGGGGGAGTCTCTGAAAGCAATGTGGGGCTGCGAACTCGGCACTATATGGCCCGTAAACGTCAATTAGCTGGCGTCAAACAGGAGCTAGCCCGGTGCGGGTTTTACAGCCGAGCATGTTAACAGGAACACTGCACGCTGCTATGTGTCATAGGGGAGGGGGGACCCTCCCTATCCACACCAAAACACCTGATGTTCATAGTGTTTTTAAATCACGCATACGATATACATGAGATCCATTAAGTTTCTGTGTGCGCCAGTACGAATCATATCCTGTTCAACTAGGAACTATTTTACTATTGTTTTTGGTTTGCAAACTTTGTGCTTAACACAAAGTTGAGTTGGTTTTTTTTGCTTTCCAGATGATTTTGTTGTGTGTTTTTAAAAAGTCCCACATCATTTTCAAGGAAAGGAGAATTTTCAATAATAGCTACACGTGTGCATGCCAAGAAGAACACTAGACGCTGTATATTATTTAGCATTGATATTTCAAGAATGAAAAGAAGGGATACGTTTGTAACGTTAAATGAATAAATGAAATAAATTTGTGCAAATTAATTGCAATCAGGTAACTGATTTCCAGTTTATACACAATATTTCTACTTATCAAACAAAGAATAAACGGTCATTTATCGAGCCACAAAGACAATTTCAATCCTTATTATCTACTAATTTCCACACCATTTCCCAGTAAATTCATATCTGTCTTTACAGAGTTTAAATGTGATACTTCTAACTTGTACTTAAACACCTGCGCACGTTCTGATAACAGCAAACCGTTTGCCTAAACTTCGCACCATGCACTTTTATACGAACGTGCAGTAGATTCCTGCCTGATGCATTGCAGATCCTTGGTTCGCCTATGATCGCTCTGATTGTTAAAAGGGTTTTACAGAATCTGATGTGATGAATGTATCACCTGCGCACATAAAACAGGATGGTCTATATGTCTCATGTCACCTGGGAAATCCTGCCTGATGTTTCTAATCAGAGTTCAAACGAAAATGAACAGAATCGGACAAGATGTGAATTTTCCTGGTAAAGCAGGATTTGATGTCTCATGTCATGGAAATCAAGGGGGTCGAGGGCCTTAAAAACATCGGACAAGCTGCCGCCGCAGGGCCGATTCCTAAAACCACCGCTCTAGGCCGCCCCGCAGGAATGTCAGGAAGGTTTTTTTGTCAGTTTAGAAAAAAAAACCGCATCAACAACTGTAAATGGTTGTGAAAGATTGAAAGCAAAACGTGGAACGCGATCATTATAATGTCAGAGTTTGGTTTATTCTAAAGGACATATTTAATTTTGCAATAGAGTGTTTTTAGACAGACTTGTTTTTAGTCTCTTGTTGATTCCAATGACGAAAGATGAATGTCCGAATATTGTTAGAATTCTACAGTCTTTATCATTTCTTTCTGCCACGCCGTAGCACCACAGAGCTTTGGTTGATTGAGGCTGCACCACGTGCGGGTAAAAATTGTTGTAACTATTTTGAGACACCACTACAATCTGACATAAATATTTCATTGAGACAGCGACAAGAAAACTGATGTGTTCCTGTTCCGGTCACGTGTTGGTCATGTGACCTGTCAATCACCCAGCCAGCGGGTTAATATTGATGGGTGAGAGCGGAATTACGGCTTCTCAGAAGGCTAAATATATGGTACCGGCTCTCTGATATTGATGATCTAAATGGCTTCCCTGACAGCTAAATATAGGATTGGATAAGAGGTTTCCTAATTATAGATGGACATCATTGTCCCCGAGTTTCACTCATGTATTGAGACGTTTCAGGGACTGGTAAATATTAATGTCTATATGTGGACTTATTGGGGACCTGGGAGCTAATTATAGTTAATGGCAATTGATGGCCTTTGTGATGAGTTAATTATAGATGAGCTCCCCTATGAGGTCCCCTTGTTTACACGTGTTTGTGTCATGTACTGATACCACTCATGTGGCAGGATCGGGATAATGGGGAGCTTTGAAGTCCAGGCAGAACTTTTAGCTTTGTCTATCATTTAGTAGTGAAACCTGTCCTTATGGTCTTTGATGTAAGAAGGTGTATGTTGGTCATATTTGTAAAGGCTCAACCAGAGATGGTCTTATTATAGCGGTGGTCTCAAAAGAAGGTTACAAATGTCTTTATGTGGTCTTACCATGTTAGAAGCCTTTGGTTGGGTGATCATGATAACAAACAAACTACAAATACCCATTTGTTTAAGTCATCAGGGGATTTTACTTGACATGAAACATTAAAATGATCAATTCAACTGTGCCAATAAAGTGGCCAATGATTGTCATAAACACGCCAAAGTCACACCTATTAGTTTATAACATGTACTGTACATTCACGACCAATAGCGAAAAGCTTGATTTGTCGAGGTGAAATCCGCCGTAAAACCCCTGTTATATCGCCCGCCGGGTACAAAGAGAGCCGGTTACGGTGTGACACGGGCTTTAGTCCTCAAAGGCAAATCGGGGGGGGGGGGGGGGCACGCCCCTTTTCACACCAAGATACTTCACTTTCATTGAGTTGTTTACACGTCTGTCATCAATAGCGTGGACAAAAAAACATAAAATCACTGAAGTGCCCCCCCCTTTTTTTCCCCAAAAACCTGGATCCGCCATCGGTCCTCAAAGCTTACCATGTACTTTGCTACTGACGTGTTCCTAACAGTCTCCTCTATATGTTTGTTTTGGTACAACACACGTGTTTTGCTACCAAACCAGACTAGCGCTGTGGAGGCGCCGTCAGCTGTTGATGCGGACATCTCAGTCATACACAGGGCCATAGGAGCTTCAGGCTGGACACAGCGGGCTGGATACATGGCTGGATCTCACCTGTAGTTCATAGACAGGATGCAATATGGAGAGGAACAAACGCACACGGGGATGCAAGAGGATTATTCTACTCGTGACAACAGAGGGAAAGTCAACTGGTTGTAGCCGGTTGCGGATGGTTTAAACCTGTCACAAGCGTTCAAATGTCGGTCAATTTAAGTTTGACTTTCCGCTGACAGACTGACTGTGGCTGGAGGCCATAGAGCTCTAATGGAGATGACTTGACAAAGGTTTTACATTGAGGTATGTTCAATCTGTTTAAGTTTGACCTTTTACTAAGAAAGGAAAGCTGACTGAATGCCACTCTATTGAGGTTATGTTGCAATGTTATGTGGGCGTGCGGCCGTGGAGGCCATTATGCCTGTACCACATGGTGCTGATGGCTTTTGTGTGGCAGCCTTGGGATGTATCTCCACGGGGTACTGGGATTATCTCCAAAACCATAAAATGTTGGTCAATAAAATGTTGCCACTTTAGTTTTATAAACCTCTTTTGGAGTGTGTGATCGTTTTATAAGGAGCGCATAGATACATAATTCCCATTCAAACATAAACGTCAACATTTCCATATTCAAGGCCGCATTTTATGCATATCAAATTTAAGACATTAGTTTGAAAAGCGCCAAGATTTGACTCTGAGGCTACTTAAATGTAAATGTAAATGTGTTGGTTTATAATCTTGATCAAAGTTTTGCTCTCACGACTTAACAATTTACACCAGGTCATTGGCCCACTCATTGATCTTCATTTGATCATTTCTCATATGGAAAACTATCGGAAATATACTTGTCCCATGTTTATGAGAACTGCCCCGACATTAGGTTGGTTTTTAGAGGCCGACATTCATTCCATTACATTTCATATGTTTTGAGACAATCTCATAAATCTTGATCGTATCAGAACCACCATTTTCAGCTCGACCTCGCCAGAAACAAAGTCAGTGTTTAAAACTAGCAGGAAAAAGTTGGTGTCAAGCAGGACCCTTTACTTCAAATAGTTGCATCATGCTGTGATGTGTGTTCGAAATGTTAGCAAAAGAAAGTGGTTGCTCTTTTAGACACATATTTGAGCATGATAAAGTATGGAATTCACTCTAACCCACCAATATTCACCAACAATAGTTAAGGCCCGCAAGTCCTAAACGTTAAGGGCTCAGAGCCCTCGGGCACTTCCACTTGCCACACCTCCAGCAATATACACAGAATGCACTAGCATGACTCTACAGATGTTCCAACAAGAAAGCGGCACCAGAGATGACAAACCAGAGTGTGTCTTTGTCAGTTGTCAAAGCTTTAAGTTCTTTACATTCTCTTGTCAAATTCCAGACGGTTTAGCCATTTAAGGCAACGCACCACACGTAAATATCAATTAACGGGCCTGCATGGACCCGAATACGACCGCCCTTGGCCCATGAGAAATGTAAATGTCGCCCGATGCGACCTGTGGAGGGGTAACGAACCGATGGACACGACACGCGGACGGACGGAAGTAATTAACTGGGTATAAGCCGGAGTGTAGGGATGCTAATGACAGAGCGTAATTGGCAATTTGCCAGTCGGAGGCAGGACTCGCCGAGCGCTCGGGCGTATGGACACGCCTGGGTGGGCAGCAGTGAGGTGGCACTAACACGGGTAATGCTTTATACGGCGCCGGGGGGGGGGGGGTCGTGGGGAGGCGTGTTCGTTATGGTAATGTTGTAAGAGAGTGTTAAGTATCGTATCATCGTGACACCGTCAGTATTAGCCAACAACTTAAGTCGTTGACGACGAAGAAATAACGTTGCGTTGGCGAATGTAGTAATGTGTAGTAGTGCAATATCAGCAGAATATTCTGGTCTCACAATAGTTCTTTAAATTATTGTTTAACGTCCTGCAATCTTCACATAGTTTGCATTATATTTAGGCACGCTAGACATATAAACATGTTTCCTTTTCCTAGAACAAAGCGTTTTTGGGTCACAATGCGCTCATTCTAGGACTACATACCACTCGATACAATCATAATTTCTAAATGTCTGCTTTATGGTCTTCTTCCCCGAAGGATCAGATGACTCTACTTCACACCAGGTCAATAACACACTATATCCTTTCTCAACTCCCCAGTTTTCGCTATCGTAGCGCAGACGTACAATCACTCACATCGTTTACTCGCGCCTGACCTGTACCGATTCCACGGAGCAGTGTGCACGACATACTCAACACCCACCATCAGACCCGACCGGGAATCGAACCCACGATTTCTAACGACAATGCCAAAGAACAACAACATTAACCTGATAACATCTGGTCTTTAGTGTGGCGCCGGCACATGAGTTCATGTTTCTGTGTACGCCATATTGAGGACTAAACAAATCCCAATATACATTCTAATCTAATGCTACATGATCATATAAAATCTCCACGATTACACAGATAGGTTACTAATGTCAAACATTATACACAGTTTATTAAAGTTGGCCTCAGAACCAACAATGAGAACCACACATTAAAAAGCCCACATTTAGTGTACCCGGTTAACAAAATCATTAAACAAAATATGCAGTTTGTTGAACAAATTCATTAGCTGTGTTAATTCATATAATACAATACTTTCTTCGATACTAGTGAACAGTGTGGGGTAGTATATGAATGTGACTGTGATGTGTGTGGACAGATTTATGTGGGAGAAACAGGAAGGTCATTGGATGAAAGAACCACAGAACACCAGAAGTCAATAAACAAAGGGGATAGTAAGTCTGCACTTAGTCAACACCAAGAAAAGACTGGTCACCAGGTCAATAGAGATAATCCATTGAGAGAAAAGATTAAAGTCCTTGCAAAAGAACAGAATGACATAAGTAGGAAAATTCAAGAAGCAATATATAATTACCTTAGAAAAGCTTCTTTGAATAGGACAGATGGTTACCAGTTACCAGATGTGTACTTCCCTATACTGAGGGGGGGGGGGGGGGGCACTGACACACTTGCAATCCTAGAGTCATAGTGTTTGCATTATGACTCTACACTCTTGAAAAAGACAAACAGACATTGTTGTCGAAATATTGAGATATATTTGTAAATTATGATAGCTGTTGCTATGAAGAAAGTATTGTATTATTATAAAATATGTTGAGTTTTCATTTTTAAGACTCCGGGGTAAGAAAGACATTTAAACGAAAACCTGAGTCTTCCTAGAGACTACGTTAAGACCATCTCTGTATTGGGGACGAGAGATGTATTTCACCTAATTAACGGCGCCTCGGCGTCTGAGTAGCGGAAAATGCAGCATCTCCAGTCAGGCGGAACGAGAGAGCGGGGGAGGGGGGGGGGCGTTGTGGCTATCAGATGGAAAATATCTTTGGGTTATTTAGACTTCCGTCAAACACAAAATCAATACTCGGATATATTTTTATATACATTTGATGTTGGTGTTGTTGGACTTGAGAAAATGTCTTTGTTATGTGATTGAGCCATTAGACGAATGCCACCAAGTACGGTTATTAGGCCTACATCACATATGGGTTCGAATCCCACCAGAGACTGTGGATGTTGCCCGTACGATGAATGTATTTGACACACAGTTAAGTGCTTGTTTTTCACAACTAGCCGGCAACAGATAAACACCTACAGCTCTGCGAAAGCTTTTCTTCTATCTTAGTGTTGTTCTTTTATAAACATCGTAACTATATCTTAATCTTTTACTAAATTTAATAATGATTTATTTTGCTTAGCATCTTTTACATGAGTAAGCCCATTCTTAATATACTTAGTCAACAAAACACCAAATGGCATTGGGAATACAAACAATATCTTAAGTCAAAGATTTATTTCATGAATATATTTCATGGATACATCCCCGGCAGAAATGAAGCAAAAAACCATTAAATGTAATAAGTACAACCATGGTAGTTGTGAGGGACTTGTTTTTAACGCTCTATATTTGGACTTGCAAACTTTTTATTGTTGTGTATACTATAGTGGTTAAAACTAAAATTAAATTAAAATACTTCATATGAGTATTGAACAGATTTACAATAAATATTATATATTAAAAATTTCTGTATTTATCCCGTTTCTCGAGTCTGAGGTTTGCAAGTTATAAAATCCGTTTATTTCCACTACAGGCTCACGATGTATTTGAGGCTCATGATGGGAAATTTACAGTCTCCAAATATGGAAATGGAGCCTATAAGATTCAATTATTTCATACAAACCTAGCCAAATGGCAAGGCTAATATGTGTAGCGTTTACGCATTGGTCATCGCTGCACATTTAGTCAATTTTATTAGGCTTTTTATGATGGCAAACCCTAGTCTTTATCCCGCCTATATGCTGTGGTCAATATATAGTCAACCTGCTACTTATAAAAGAGGTCAGTTATGAAAACTGTTTTCGCGACATGTCTTTGAGAAACACAAGTTTAAAGCTGCTGAAAATGTATTCTATACCTTGCACATTCCTATTTTAGTAGAAGTGAGTTATCCAAACTTTTATCCGTCTTGTTGATTAAATTAATGTAAGAGTATGAAATAGTAAATGTGTCTATTTGTCGATGAAACTGTGTGACAAACAAAAGTTACTCAACCGTACAGGCTTTTAAGTCACGTAAACATAAACATGGCACAAATAATGTACTTGCTGTACGGGTATAACCTTACAAACAAAACATCACATAAGAAACATTGCTTATCCACAGTAACGGCTGGTGGCACTGCATGAATTAGTTGTACAGTAGAACTTTCATAAGTAACCCACTTAAATATCAATGGAAGCGGGGTATAGACATGAAATATGTTGATTATAGAGATGGTAATAGAATCAATTTATTGGCAATCTATTGAGTGTTTTTGTCACCTATTTCTGCAATAGGAATGTGCAAGGTACAAAACACAGTGTCAACAGCTACAAGTTTATATAATGGCTTGAACAACTTCATGGGTTCAATATTCTTGTGTACACCCGACAGATAGTGAGATTGTATAGTGTAGACAATAGATACTGATAAATGATATGCTGTTTTTGCAACAATGTGTACAAGGGTAATGGTCGGTTTTAGTGTGGAGATAACACTAGCTATGCACGCGTGGTGTCTTTGTCTGCACAAGTGAGCGACATTTTCAAAACCACTTACAAAAGACCAAACCCATTGATGCCTTTGGTCCGGAGAGTACAAACGTCAGAAATGTATAATTTCCAGTACTATCGGAGTGTTTGGGTCAGAGGTTACTTTCAATAACTCGTGAACACAATTAATATATAACAAGCATTTATATACTCACCACTTCTGGGACAACATCTGGATTCTCGCAAATGAGCAGTCTCAATCAACCAGAACTTGTCATCCCACGTGATCCCGACCCACACAGAGCCGGGCATAGCGAGGCTAGAAAGTGAGACAGTTAGCATTCATTCTAGTTTTGTCTTCTTCTTTTTCAGATTGCATTTCCAACTAGGGTACACCATGGTCGCTTGGCACTGATGGCGTTATGATCCAGTGAGGACTCTGTGGATATTTCAAAATGGACATACGCAGGATCCGTGGATATTTACTTTCTTGATGACATCATTGCCGACAATATGGACTCTAATGATAAGACACTTATCATTATCTCATGTATTACAATATACAGTAATCAATTTATTTGTCAGTTTTAGCAACACTTTTGATTACAGAATAATAAACAGAAGTTTGATTTAAAGTGTGTCTAAACAACCTCTAAAACGTCTAACAATATTTTATCAAATAAAACGTGGTATTCAGTACAAAAATCCCATACACGTGTTAAAGTAGTGTTCTGAGAGCATAACCACCATAACCATGGGGAACACCACCACCGTGCCGGTTTGCAAGGCGTTCCGCGTCACTGCGTCCACCGCCGACTACAACCTGTCAATCATCACCACGGCCACGCCCCCCACTCTGGCAGCCTCCGTCAGCGGCAACCTGACGGCGGGCGGCGAGGCGGAGGCGGAGGCGCGAGGCTGGCAGTGGTTTGAGGTCGCCATCACCGTACTGTGTATCCTGGGAGTTGTAGGTACTGCATTTTGTACTGCATTTTGTACTGTATTTATTGTGTACTGATTTAATAAGGGGGTTCGGCAAAAAAGAAGAAGAATGTAGGAAAAAGACTGAAAAGAGAAACATTATAAATGATAGAACCAACATATTTTATCATTCACAGTTTAATATAAAAGAGGAACGTTACCAACCCGGGGGGGGGGGGCAATGAGGTCACAAAGAGGCATGTGGGAATGTAAATTAGAAAGAGGGGGTTTAAAAAGAAGCGGGTTTCTGATTTCATAAGCCCTTACAACTCCACGCTGTGATTCAACTTATGGGCCGTAAGTGGACATAGTTTGATGGACCTAAATAATTGTCAATTTGTCTTTTAACATCGTCGGTTTCACGGCTTGACCACTCACACTGACTATCTAGCCGTGAGATATGACGATGGTGTGTCATTAAGGTCCAACCAAACTCTGCACACGAGACAGCAGGAGACAGAATCTCTGCAGCAGAACACAGAGCAGAAATAGCAGAGAATCGATGAGAATCGATGACGCAATGGCTTTTAAGGGCGATATTTGAAACATGATCTATGTCTGAGTTTTCACGCTGAATGCCTCACCCGCCGAATCGATGCCCTCTGTTGACACAGGTGATTTTGGAAATCGACTTTGGTGACTATTTATAGACACACGTCACGCCCTTCGATTAGTAAGCTCTAAGTTTTTGTAGGTTTGACATTTAAGCAACTAAACTTTAGTAGTACTTATTTTTTATTTCAAATCTCTATGATGACCCAGTGACCTGGTTTTCTTCTGCTGATCTCCGTATCGTGAGGCTGGGAAAATGGCTCTTTAAAGTTTTCTCGCCTGTTGACAAGGCTGGGGGTAGCGATTCTGGTTCTGATCTCAGTATAAGTGACTTATATGTGTAAACTGCGTCCAATTTATATAACTACTCTATATTGACAGATCCGGCGCAGGGGGGCGCGCCCTCCCCTCGCCCACCAAACTACTTCTTCATATTGTTTTTTGCATATCCGATGGCGCATACAAAACCCATTAAATCCCTCATCTGCGCCCCATTTGCGAAAACCCGGATCTGCCATGTATGCTGTCACTAAGTGGCCACCCTATGTAGTTATATAATGTTGTTACTCTATGTGATCACTATATATGGTCACCTACATGGTCACTACGTGGTCAATATGCAGTCACTGTATGGTCACTATAACGTCATTTTCTGGTCACTACATGGTCACTGCGTGGTCACTGGTCGTGGTCACCATGCGGCCAGTATGTGGTCACTACATAGTCACTACATGGTCAGTACGTGGTCACTAAGTGATCACTTTCTGGTCACCGCATGGTCACTACGCGATCACTACGTGGTCACTATGCGGTCATTACATGGTCACTAAGTGGTCACTACCCTGTCCCGGCAGGTAACCTGCTGAACCTGGCGGTGCTGTCGTTTCCGCCGGATGTCGGCGGACCGGATCGGCCGCTCCATGAACCTGGGGCTGGTCACCCTCGCCGTGTCAGACATGCTCTTCTGTGTGGTCGTCTTTCCCTACACGTTCATCACCCAGGACCTCACCCCCACCACACGACAGCACGTATACAGGTACGTCATCCCACGTGTGTCTGTCTTGGTCAGTGTCTGTGTCACTGTCTGTGTTTCTGACGGTGTCTGGGTCAGTGTCAGTCAGTATGCCTGTGTGTCTGGTAGTGTGCCTGCCTGTGTCTGTGTCTTTGTCAGTGTGTCTGTTAGCGTATTTGTCATTGTGTGTATGTTTGTGTGTCTCTGTCAATCACATCTGTTTATGTCTTAAATACATTTGTAAATTTATGCCTAAATCATGGATTTTCCATGTATTCTTAGTTTCTGTGCAGTTACCCAGTCGTCAGTTGACGGTGACCTCTTTTACGACGTCTTGTCGCATGTCTGTTGGAAATAAGGCAGAAATAGATGGCGATGCAATATCAGTAGAACCTCTCTATACCAAGACAGGTGGTCTGTTTATGGAGGTATTCTCTGTATAAAACCTGGTGACCCGCTTTTTTGCATCTAATACCGTCTAGACCAGTGCAAAAATAAAGCTGATTGACATTAAACTAGAGACATGACATGAAAACTCAAGGCCTGGCCGCGGGTGTCAACTACAGGGGAACCTCTGTATGTAGACCAATCGTGGTACTGGCGCCAAGTGGTCTAATGAAGACGTGGTCTTTTTACGGGGGTTGCGATGGTCTCTTTATAAACACTTGGGACCTTCCGAACTGTTTCCTATGATAAAGATGATCTAATTTTACAAAGTAAGAGGTTCCACTGCATTCAATAACATTCCACAAGTGTCAAATGCTGATGATCAATGTCAATACAGAACAGAACAAATTTATGGCTAATTGATTTGGCCACAGAGCTAATTGACTTTGACCCGTCCCATCGTACAAGGTCTCCTGTCAGCACCTTTCACCGTCTCCGCAACGACGCCTCAGGGGCCGTATTATACCACAGTACAACCTCTGTAAGAAGACCATCCGGTGTTTGGCCTCTAGTGGTCTCATTACAGAGGTGGTCTCTGTGTAAAGGTTCACGGTGTTCGCTTCATGAATGTTTTGGGGCCCGGAAATGGTGTGCTAATAGAGGTGGTATAAATAGGGAGGTGGTTTTTTTTGAGGTTTTACTGTAATTTGACCTTGCATGGTCTGCATGTTGTGAAGAATTATTTAAAGTCTCTGCAGAAGACAGAAGCCCTATTTATACGAGAATACAAGTGAATATAATCAATCAATACATCATTTTGCTCTACATAATTTGTAAACTAGTATGCATACATAAAACACTTCATTATTTCAATTGTGTGTGAACTGTAGATTGAGTTGTCATGGATTTAGGTTTCATGTTTTGTTTTTTAAAGCAAAAGTTTTATTCTCATAGAAGTTGATAAAAATGTTTAAAAATAGTTATCGCAAATTAATTTCATTTTTCTGAACACTTAAAGTATTTAAAATCAAAATGGCATCCTAAGACGTCCGCCACTGAGAAAAAACGCTGCTAATTTTGTAAGTATTTGGGATGCATATATAAATGAGCCAACACTTTAGCACACAGTCCCCTAAGGATTTCTCCACATTTACTACCTCTATATACCCTGATACAATCCTGTCATATTCTCTCCATACCTGTTGTAATCTCAGGCTAGTCTATAGGAGTCACAAAGAACGTACTTGAAGAGATGACCATCAACACGTCATATGACACAATGTTACCACTTATGACAAGTGTTATATTGAGTTTCATATGGAATGTAGAACAGAATTAAAAACTGTGCCTTTGTCCCAAGCTTTCACGACAGGATCTACTGGCTCAGGCAGTGGCTATGACTGAGAAGTGACAAATGAAGAAATATGTCATGGTTTGGAGGTCACCATGTATGAATGAATGCCCGAATGTAGTGAATGAGTGAATCTACTGTATGAAATTTCATGGGAAGAAGTGATCGATGAAAGTTAACATAAATACAAATTCCACTAACCCCACTCTGAGTATCAGATGTCCTGAAGAGACCTCTGACACATAACTATTCTCATTAAAAATTCTGACCAACCACAGGCTGTTAATCTATATTCATCACAGGCCTGTGATGAATATAAATGAGGTCAAGTGACCAATCCCAGCTAAGTATCAGATGGGTGTGGCGGGTTCAACCAATCAGGTTGCAGTATTTAAACAGGTCACATAAAGTGATAAATTATGTTAATCCACTCTCAGGCGAAACATTTCAGAGGTCAATTTGCTTGACATCTGATACTCAGAGTGGCACAAATTCCACCCCTACCCCCTACCTGTGGCTTTCAGGTTTTACTACCGCGTGTTTCAGGTTTTACTACCTCGTGTTTCAGGTTTTACTACCGCGTGTTTCAGGTTTTACTACCGCGTGTTTCAGGTTTTACTACCGCGTGTACGGCATCGCGCTGATCAACCTGTTCATGATGTGCGGCACGTGGATCGTCACGCTCATGTCCGTGTCCCGCTACGTCGGCGTCGTCCACCCGCTGAGGGCGCGCCAATATGTGTAGTCTTGCACAACACGGTCAGTACAGGTTCAATACCACCGGTCAGTACACGGTCACTGTTCAGAGAAATGCAATCACATGGGATCATTCAGTTATGGAGTCATTGACGTTATGGAAGGAAAGAACACGTTGTCCGTTGTCACTTCAAGTGGTCAATCACAGTACACCGGTCAATTTACCAGTTTTCGCAGTCCCTATGTCAACAAACCTGGTCAGTGGTGAAATTCAGCACCGGTAACCGAGATATGGTCATTTTCCAAAATGGTGTCCATCGATCAATCAGGTCTGTGGTCACTGAAACATTCCGAGTAGTTCCGACAAAACAGAGGTCAATATTTGTTCAGTCGACACGGTTTGTTTAAATTCATTTATGAATACTACTTTGCCAGTCTATGTTGTTAATTCATCTTGAATGAATACGATGTATTTGTAAATATATACAACGAAAAATTTCCGTATTTACTCAGTTTTCAGTTCAGAAGGAATGGTTTTTTCCAACTGAATCTGGGGTGGTTGATCACTACCATAAAACGTTATGTGGTCAGATTTATTTGTATGTAAAAACATAGCAGACACTGGTCACTGAATGTGACTCACTGAAACCCCCTTTACATGATGAGTTCAGCAGCAGTGGTCCCTAAAAGTGGTCACTTGTTGCCACACTGTATGTGATCCACTGTTCGTCACGGTTTAGTCACTACCTGGTCACTAGTCATTGTCCCTGTGCGGTCACTGCTGTATCACAGGACCCCCTCTGTGATCCTCACCGTGGTCACTCCTGCGGTCACCTCTGGGTCACTGCCCCCTCTCCCCCCCCGCAGCACGCCGCTGATCCTGGCGCTGATGTTCGTCACCACGGGCCTCGTCACGCTGCCGTACTTCGCACACCTCCGCGTGGCGCCGTGCACCGACCACCAGCTCGCGGCCCAGCTCTACGAGATACGGCCTACGTTCTCGCCACAGGTACGTCAGATACGTCATACGCCATACGTTCTCGCCACAGGTACGTCACGACGTTCTCGCCGCAGGTACGAAGCTGGTCCAGGTTTTGTTTATAATGATGGGCATACACTACTGGATTTTATGTTTTTTACAGGGGAATAGATGAGGGTTACACAGAAACCCCCCATGGTATATGTTATGCAGAGAGTTTTGTTTTCTACATCATCACTGACTTCCACAAATTGGCAACCTTAAGGCCACTCGAGACCAAGCACCAGGTGGTCTCCATAGAGAAGTTGTACTTTTGAAAGCTATTCAATTACATTTATTCTAAAGAGCATGAATATTTATATGTTTGTATGAAATATGCCCTTGTTTCAATTTTAATTGGAACACATGTTCTTAAGTGACTTACCAACCAAAAAAGAAGTTTCTATTTATAATGCACCCCCTAACTGCAGGTGTCGTCCCGTGAAAAGGTGTGCAATAATCTGAAGGAAAAAAAAAGAAAAAAAGAAAAAAATTGATTGTAACACAACAGAAGGTAGGAAAATGATCCTGTCCATTCAGTGTACACACAACAGCCCAAAAATATATTTCTGTCCATAATTTCCCTGCAAGTGTAAGATAAAAGATATTTAGAAGGTAAAAATAGGTTCACTATAATGTCCCCTGCAAGTGTTAATTTATAGATTTAGTAGGTTACCTAGCCTCTGCCCCCCCAGTTGTTTGGTTTGTATAGTTGTAGGAAATCTGCTCTTTAATAATTATCATTAGAGGAAACCGAAAAGCCAGTAAAATAGCCTTCTGTCCATCCCCCCAGGTGTCCGCGCGGCTGGTGTTCTACATCCGCTGGGTGTGGCCGGTGGTCGCTGACTTCCTGCCGCTGCTGCTGCTGCTCTACTGCAACACGCGGCTCGTCAGGGAGCTGCACAGGACCAGTCACAGCAGAAAGGTGCACGCGCACAGACACGCACACCGCACGTACACCACAGCACAGCAGAAAGACACACACACGCACACACACACACACACACGCACAAGGTACACTGCACTGCACCAGCCATATGTGCAAAGTATGTACACTCACACGCTCACACACACACGTGCACGCAAATACACCGCAAACAAGTCACACGCACATGGTGCGTACACACACGCACGAGCAAAGTGTGCGACACGGACACACCTCACACGCACACCACGTCCTGCACGTTCACACGTGCAGACATGTGAAAAAAAGTATGTGATGTTTATCTGATCCACGCACACGTACAAGTGCCCCACCTGGCTCCCCCCCTGTGACCGTAAAAGTATGTGATCTGCCCAGTACCCACCATTGCACCACTTCACCCAAGTCCACGTGCCGCACGTGATTCATGTGCAAATACGTGATGACTTTAACAAGCACACACGTACAAGACCCACTGGGTTGTACCCCCAAGTCCACCCTGTGTCTGTAACCAAGTTGTCACCTTGCCCAGTTACCCACCACCCGGTCAAGCGGTCAAGTCGCCGAGTAACCGAGTGACCATCACCTTGTTACAGGCGACGTGCCCCGGTCAAGCGGTCAAGTCACCCAGTAACCGAGTGACCATCACCTTGTTGTTACAGGCGACGTGCCCGGGTCAAGCGGTCAAGTCCCCAGTAACCGAGTGACCATCACGCTGGTCGCCGTCGTCCTCATGCTCCTCATCTTCGTGTCTCCGGCCGAGTTCCTCAAGTACATCAACCCCTACAAGTCGTGGGGCGAGGCCGGCTTCGTGGTCGCTAACGTCGCCAACGTCATGCAGGTCAGTGGTCAGTGGAGGGTCAGTGGGGGTCAGTGGGGGTCAGTGGCTGGTGGTGGTCAGAAGTGGTGGTTTGTGGTCATGGGTCAGTGGTCAGTGGTCAGTGCAGTGGGGTCATTGGGTGGTCAGTGAGTGGTCTTTTGAGTGGTCTTTGAGTGGTCAGTGAGTGGTCAATGGTGGTCAGTTGGTCAGAATTACATTTCAGCTAAGATACAAATGAAGAATGCTCATTTCCAGAGATAGATTTTCAAACAGAAAAGAAATAAAGTTTGAAGTTAAATCTGACAAAATCTTGTGAAGTTTTCACAAAGTTTTGATATCTGCGTGAAGCACATGTTTCAACCCGCGTTTGCCGGTGAATGAACTGATTCATTCCGCCCCACATCTCCCTCCTCCTTTATTACAGAGGTCACAGCCACCTCAGCAGCAGCAGAAAACCAAATTGGAGCAAACTGATTGTTCCCCATCTCACTCAGTCTGTGTGATTGTTCTCGCCGAGTCTTTGTGGCTCAGCCGTCTTCTGGTGATCGCGGCTAAGTCCGCGCCAATTTAAATGCAAACGACAAGATATAGCGAGAACTGAATGGGCTAAAGTGCATTTTAGTGGAGTTCCGAAACCCACACTTTGTGACAATTTCCATCAGTGTAACGATACGATAAGACATCTTGGAAAGACCGCCTCTATAAAAGAGAACACTTATGTAAAACTGACCATGTTTACAACACCACCTCTATAATGAGTCCATCTCTTTTGAATAACACCAGTTTGAGTGGGTTTGATGCTATCACGTCACCGCCTCTTTTCTAAAGCGACATAGTCCTTAGGTTCAGTTTTTTTCGCCTACAGGTCATGACTCCTAATTTCCTTTCATTCCCTTTAAGCTCTACAAAAACCATGCACTTTCCCTCAGGTAACGTGTATTTTCACTTTACCTCAGACTTTTAGCTCATAACATTAGTGAAGGATAAAAGTGGATTCACCCGAATGAGAGTTGCGCCCAGCTCTTTACAATCATTGCTTGAGTTCATTGTATTTTTTGTTCAATAATAAAGGTCGGTTTGACCCTGTGTCTCTGATCATGATTGACTATGAATGCCACAAGAGCACTTTGTAAATCAGGAAATCTTTTTAGCAATAACTAATATATGGAATTTACCACTAATATTTCAATGACTAGCAGTTCATTTAGATCACTGAAACAAGGTCATTTACCAGAAAATATTAATGGTATAACTCCAAAATTGGCTTATGTTAAAAGGAGTTCCTGGTTTCCATAGTTTTAAATACAGAGCTACTG
The DNA here is from genome assembly GCA_019095985.1 of Streblospio benedicti. Lineage (NCBI taxonomy): Eukaryota > Metazoa > Annelida > Polychaeta > Spionida > Spionidae > Streblospio > Streblospio benedicti. The sequence goes on along the minus strand of CM032661.1, from coordinate 8,142,912 downwards.
AATATTAGTCTAGGAGGCCGCTAGGGGACACCTTTTGCTATTATTTTTAATCATCTTTTCATGAGTCATATGGTCCATAGTTATATGCTTTCGATGTTAACATTTAGTGCAAATTTTGGTTGATCAATTTAGCATATTTCCAAGATGGCTACCAGAAAATTCTCGAAACGACAACAAATTCATAACTGAACGTCCAATCACACAAAACCAGAAATTAGCTATTTAAAAAAAATCATGATGATTTCCATTTTTTTTCAAATGCAGTAGAACCTCTCTATTTGGCTGACCATATTTGGGACCAGTGTTAGATGGGCTCAATAAAGAGGTGGTCTCTATACAGAGGTTCATTTTGGTAGTATTATGAAGGTTTGGGGCCGTGAAAAGTGGTATCTGTACAGAGGTGGTCTCAATAGAGAGGTGCTCTACTGTAATCATACATTATATTTTTGTGTGTAGAACCTCTATAGTTAAGACCACACATAGGATTGGCTTCAAGTGGCCTCAATAGAGAGGTTGCTCTTATTAGTCAGGTCTAAAGTGGTGTCTATTGGTACTGTGGAAAATGGTCTCAATAGAGGGGAGGTCTTACTTCGAGTCTCCACTGTACCCATCTGCTGTTTCAGGCGGTGAACTTTGGGAACCAATGTTAGGTGGTCTCCATTGAGAGGTGGTCTTAATGCAGAGGTTCATTTTGGTAGCTTTTTGGAAGGTTTTGGACTGTGAAAAGTGGTCCCAATAGAGAGGTTCTACTGTAATCCTACATTTTATTTGTGTTTATCATGTATTTTTTCATGGACCAACTGAAAACCACACAACTTTGGCTTCAAATGGTCTGTTTGAGGGTTATTTGAAGTTTTTGTGTACCTCTCCCTGTTTCAGGCTGTGAACTTCTCGTCCAACTTCCTGCTGTACTGCGCGGTGAACCCCAAGTTCCGCGCCGCCGCCAAACAGGTGGTGCTCGATATGTGTTGCCGCGGCGACGGCGGCGCCGAGAGCAGCAAGCGCACCCTGTCCACCACCGCGGGGGGGAGGGACGAGGTCAGCACCGGGCAGCGGTGGGCGGCGCGGTCAGTCGGCGGCGGTCAGTCCGCGGCCAGCTACCGGCCGGTCAGCACACGCAGCAACACGCATATATGAGGAGCGCAGACATGTGGTAAAACATGCAATGAAAGGAACACTTTGGAATGTTCTCACCCCCTGGAAAGAGCGCAGCATGGTGTGATAGAGGGTGGGTTTGAGAGGACGGTGGTTTGAGGAGCAGATATGTGAACAAAGATACAATGAAAGGAACACTTTGGTGGGGAAATTGGGATGTGTTTTCACCCCCTGGGTCTTACTTTGCGTCTTGTTATAGCTGGATGTCCGAATGGTGAGGTCGAACGCGCGGACATGCTAAAGCCAAAGAGTGAAAGGAACACTTTGGGGGAAAGTGGGATGCTTGATGAGAGGACAGTGGTTTGAGGAGCAGATATGTGAACAAAGATACAATGGGAGGAACACTTTGGGGGCAGTGGAATGTTCTCACCCCCTGGGTTAGAGGTGGACGTCCGAAGTGTGGTGTGATAGAGTCGGGTTTGAATGGACAGTGGTTTGATGAGCAGACATGTGAAAAAACATGTAATGAAAGGAACATTTTTTGGGGATATTTTCACCCCCTGGGTTACAGGTGGACGTCCGAATGGTGAGCAGCGCGTGGTGATAGTAGCGGGTGCAGGTTTGCGCAGTCAGTGGATTGGTCAAACACAGTGCAAAAACCAAAGATTGGTTGGGGGGGGTGGGGATGCTCTCACGTGAGTCTGACTGTGCGCTGTGATGGAGCAGGACATGGTCAAAAAACAAAGAGGGGCCACAGAGAGACTGGACAATGTGCACCCTCGCGATATGCTTCAGATTCCCACTGTGTGTAACTATAGACTGTAGCACGTGCACAAATAATGACAGTGGAGACGAGATAAGCAGACTGTACTGGGTTCAAACTGGGATTGTTTATTCACCATACAGGATAATGCCTAGACTGCGGGCGCTACAAAAAAAACAATAGACAGACACCACCTTACGTCCGGTGGCAATCTTATGCACAGTTACCAGCCCCTACTAGACATAAACAATTGAACAATTAGAAGGATACCATATAGTATGTGATATTATTGACAGACTGTTTGGACAGTGCATGGTTTTACTGGATACTGGACCATGTTGATGTACATATTATACATATGCTTATGTCCTTTCATGACGTAATTCTCACTGAACATGAGTCATTATTAAGTAACACAGTCATTTGTACGTAAAGTACTTCGCTAATTTATGACTTTATTAATCACTTTAGTTTATTCATTTTCCATTGCTTTCATTTCCGGAGTTGTATTTGCCTTCATAAAATGATAGAATAGTCTCATTTAAAAGTAAAGCGAAATTATATTTTAACTTAGAAGGTTATGTTGAATAAAACCTTGCAACTCGGACATGAATTGCCTCTTGCTAAGAGAATCATTTGTGAAAGATACTTAGTCTGCAACTCCTGTTATATATAGTCGATATATGTTTCATATATCATATACATATAGTATCATTACACGTGGATGTCTGATATTTATAGTAATCTATCAAGTTATTTATTAAGTAAATGATTGTTTTGTGTGATTGTGTACTGTCTTCCTGGCACGGCCTGTAAGCACTCTGAGTATCAGATGTCAAGCAAATTGACCTCTGAAATGTTTTGCCTGAGAGTGGATTAACATAATTTATGTGACCTAAAATAATATGTTTGATTGTCTACTCTTACTACTGAAGTAAAGCAAATCTTTTATTAAAAGTTTTTAAAAGTTTTTAATTTTACAAAAATACTGCAGCCTGATTGGTTGAACCCGCCACACCCATCTGATACTCAGCTGTGATTGGTCACTTAACCTCATTTATATTCACCACAGCCTTGTGATGAATATAGATTAACAGCCTGTCATTGGCCAGAATTCTTAATGAGAATAGTTATGTGTCAGAGGTCTCTTCAGGACATCTGATACTCAGAGTGCCTGTAAGTTATCTTATCATGAACCGCACTCGGAATCATTGTCCGTCCGCTCACACATCTACGAGACCAGGGCCGGTGGGAAGTCTCTATTTTGTATTTAACTGCTATATCATCTGTATAAACAGCTTTGTCACGTTGGAAGCAGCGAGGCGGGTGTTTGTGTGTTTGGTGGACATGGCAATGAAACAGTGGCAGTGATTGGGATGTGATGGTGGTGAGATTTGCCGGGAAAGCTGGTTATTGTGATCTGTGTAATGAGTAGTGGGTCTGATTATATGTTCTAGTTAATATACGTAAGTACAACCAATTCGTATCCTTTTAAGTTACTTTGAAGTTTTTGGGGGTTGAGAGTATTAGACAAAACACGTTATCCAATGAAAACGATTATACAAAATTAAAAACATGGTCATCAAAACTCACAGTTCACTTCGCTTTCAGTTGAACAAACCATTACTTTTGTAGTCAATGTTTTCTTTTTAAAATCATGCCAGTATTATTTTTTAAATGTTGTAAAAACAGAAAACGATGGGATAAAGACTGACATAATGGCCTGGGTCAATGGACATTAATGGTTAAATAAGAATTACAATAAGATGCTGGAAACAGTAAATATTTGAACACGGTGGATTTTACAAATTTTACAAATGGTGAAATGTGGCTCCCTCAACGCAAGTGAGATGCTAGGCTTTGCAATGGCAGATGAGATTTTTATTTAGCAAATGTTTCCTACAAACACAAATGGTGCATGGTGTAGGAGGACGTTATGACAGGCACAGCAGGCGCAAATAAAAAGTAATTGGTTGTTAACAATTCCGCTTCACGTAGAACGTTATGTGTACAGTAAAACCTCCAAACAAGAACAGCACAATAACGAGACAACCTCTAAGAATAGGCCATTCCTCATGGTTGTAAAGCTTCGTGAGTAGACTGCCTTAAACAGACCACCCCTCTATTGTAACCACGTGAGAACAGATCCCCATTTGTGTTCGTATTAGAAGGTTTCTACTGAACATTGGCCTTTAGCGTATGACGTATGTAGCCCTCCAGAGTGTAAGATCTTAACGAGAACTCACAAACATTCAATATTTTATTTCTAATTTCTGTTCGAAAAAGTAGTCTTATATGTGGTTGAAGGTGCTAAATAATAGAGCATATTGTCAATAGATATGTGTGTTACATTGTAAAGAGGTTATACACTACATATATTGTGCGGCAGTGTAAAGTATGTAAGTTGCATGTATATATTTTTCAGTAGTAATGGTAATTTGGATGTTTGTCATATATGTTCAGCCTTTGCCAAGACGAGAACAACAAAGGAGAAAGAGAAAAAGTCTGTCTCTCCCCTTATATGATGGGTGAAAAGAAATGGGCAAAAATAAAGATGTAATATGTGTTTGTAATAAAGTATAGTGAGTTGAAAAAGCCTATGTCATATTAACCACCGTACTTGTAAAAAAACACAGTTTTTATTGTACCTGCGTGTGTGAGATATCTATGCCTCGGCTAAAGAACGTGAACATTTGTCTTTGTAACAGATGTATTTTGTAACTGATACTGAATAAAGTGATATAAATCTTACCCACACTGACTTTTTACTGAGTTAACGACGTATCGCATGTTCCCATAATTATGATGTATGCGGCTGTAGCATGGATCTGGTTTCTCACAAAACAAACAAATTACTTTATGATCAATAGTTTCAATAATTTCAATCATTTATCATTACACCACATGAATAACTGTATATATTTTCTGTACACACATGATTTTTTGTAGATTCAATTCTACTCTCACTGTTCTGCCAAGCAAGCTCCTACCACTGTATTGACATATATAGCTGAAGAGACATCTTCCATTTGACTATGTCAATACAGTGGTAGGAGCTTGCTTGGCAGAACAGTGAGAGTAGAATTCATTAAACCATGCATGCAGCCATTAAACAGAGGACAATTTGTTTGAAAACCCACACACTTTATACTTGTAATGTTCAGCATTTTCACTGAATTAGAAAAACAAAATACATTTTAAAGTATGCAGATTTTCCAAATGACATAATCATCAAAATGATAATGGTTCCCAAAGCATCGCCAATTAAGGCTGATGAAAGGGAAAATGGGTAAAAAGAACAAAAATAAAAATAAAAACAGAGGCAAGAAAACCCACCCACTCAAATATGGTTTAATTCTCCACACGCTCTTGAGAACGTTAAACGTGCCCGCGCAAACGTCCCAAACCGCTCCACACGCACGGCGTACGCTAATCAAGGACTATACACCTCTTAGATCTAGAGCAGGGACAGGAGGGGGCAGCGTGATGGACGAGAGGTGAGCGCCAGACCCCATCGCCTATCGGCGGGGATCAATCATTTCTACATTAGACAATGTGGCCCGGGGGAGCGTTGCGTAATTCCACACATTGTAGAGTGTAGGTCAAGCTTGGGTGTTACTGGGCTGGTGTTAAATGTAAATAAATAAATGATGTAAATGTCTGGTTTATGGTCTTCTTCCCGAAGGATCAGACGACTTTTTTACACCAGGTCATTGGCATCATTGTCACACTATATCCTTCTCAATCCCTGGGGGCATTGGCACATCGCTACCGTAGTGCAGACGTTAATCACTCAATTAGCGTTCACTTCCTGAATGTACCTATTTAATGTGTAGGTAATGGAGCTGTGTGCAACCTGTTAGAGGTAGGTTTGCTCAACATCCACCAACATACCCGACCGGGAATCGAACCCACGACCTTCTGGTCAAGGTCCAACTCCCTATCCACTCAGCCATATCTTAGCACAGTTAAACACATTGGTAAACATCCCAGAGAAAATGTGAACGTGTCTTTTATTTTTCATATTGATTTTGAAATGGCTGTTGGGCCGAGTTGAGCTTAGAAAATAATCCAACGATTACATATTTGACGAAAAAAACAACATTATAGACGATAAGACATAATAATCCGGGAAATACCTAAATCTTCTAGTCTCGATCACCGATACTGATGGTAGCTTTACGCGTGCTGCTACGGTCCAGAACATTGTTAACCGAGGCTGTAACATTTCAACATGATTTACCGTACTCGGCTTGACAGCTGCTGTGATATTGGATGGTGAGGAAAAGTCGTTTCAAATATTCATCATCCTGAATGTGAAGGTCAACGTAAAGTCACAGGAAACCTATTCTACAATAACCACATCAGCGATACCCGATTTGCTCAACACAAAACAAATACAAACAATCCAAATTTGTAAACGCGCCCTGAATAAAAATGGAATGATTTCCTTTTGAAAATCACGTGACCTACTTTGCGTGACCCGGATGTAGAGAGCCTTCCCATGAATCATCAGTGCATTTCCGGCTGACGCATGCGCACTGAGCGGCTATGACACATGAGAACAGTGACCTTTCCGGAGCCCGCTCCTCAAACCGGCCATTCACTTTCAATTTGGGTGCCAGCTTTATAAACTGCAGATGAGCTTTTTCTATCAACACCGCTCCCTTAAGTCTTGGTGAAAAAGCTGGTCAGTGCATGGGGGTTTGTGATGATTAGATTAGTTTTATTTAAGAAAAAAAAAATATAAAACAAGATTATAATATAATGCAGTATCACATATAGGCGGTGAGCTAGCGGCAGAAAATTGGCTTATTGGTACCACCAAGATGGGCAAATTCTAATAATATATCACATATCGTGATTGTAACATGATGGTCCTTGGATATCACATGAAAGCGTACATATAGTATTGCTTATTTACAATGTGGTCCTTAAAAACATCACTGGACTTCCGGCATACGCCTCATAAAACCAATAACAGAATAAGTTAAAAACAAACAGATTAATCATTATATATCAGATACATTAAACACTAATAATACAAAAAAACATCATTTTCTTCCATTTGGTCTGTTGATTGAAGCTTGGGCCAGTCTTACTATAGAGGGTGTCTCATTCCACAGGTGGTCTTATTTGCAGCTTCTACTGTAGTTAGTTTCTGAACGTGAAAGACCAGACTGCAGACCTTTACTTGTGCACCCGTCTTTGCATGTCTGTGGCCGAATGCGGGAGTTGGACTCATGACCAGAAGGTCGTGGGTTTGATTCCCAGTCCCGTCTGATGGTGGGTGTCCAAACTCACCCCCCTAACAGGTTGCACCTGTCTGATTTGAAAATTAAATTTAAGGTCATTTTGGAAGTTCGGGTATCCACGTGTGAGTTATGATTAATTGTGCCCTGTATGTGCAATATCATGAGGTATAAGAACTGATCAAATGCTGATTTATAAGTTCGCCAATGACCTGGTGTAGATTGAAAAAACATGAGAGTCAGACTGGGATCAGGACTATAAACCAACCATATACATTTACATTTACATTTACAATGTGCATGTCCTTTTTATAGAAACCTGTCGGCCATGACAAATTTGAGTTCGGTACTTTAATACACCCAAGTGTGCCATGATATCAGCAACATAAACCATTTGGATTCAATTGTTTATGAAACAAACTTCATCACTGTAAATGGATGGCTTTGCTTTTAAATCACCATAACAAACGGCTTAACGTTACAACCGATTAACGATAAGTGGAAAATTAAAACTGCTTTCAAAAGCGTCATTAAAACAAATGGAAATGACTCCCCCAGGCACTGAGTGGGTGATCCATTCCACCGTTTTAGCCGATTAAAATGAGTGAAGGGCGTTAGAAAGTGATAACACAAACGGCCTCTTGTTGGCGGCGAACGTGACATAATTGTTGGCTACGCGAAACGTAAACATGTGACGTCATTTTGAGGTCGTTAGTTCGCCTCTGGTTGACTGGTCGGTGCCGATAGCGGGAATAGAATGCGGGCAAAGACACGACCGACAACATGCGATGCGTCACAATCAGTTCTCAGCGAAGAAAGGAGGAGGAGAGAAGATAGCGGACGAGCTGCAAATAGGCATTCAGTTTTTGTGGATATGGCTGAGTGATGTTTTGAGGAATGAGCTTCTCTAGTTGGGAATCAGGTCGGTTTCTGATGCTGGGTCAGTGTAACTTGGGGATTTTCGCAGTCATTTTCAGGTGCACGGAAGAGGTTGTCAAATTTGTCACAGGCAAACGCGTTTTGTAGCCAGACTGGTTTCATTTTGTGTTCAATTAGTTTCTGTTGGTAGGAAGTTATTTGATTTGCCATGAAATTAACAAAGGGTTTGTGTAATTCCATGACGCTCGCTTTGTGATGGCAAAAGTAGAAGTAATTAAGGAGATTGCTTTTTGTAATGAGCACTGTAACTTAAGCACCGTCATAGTCGGCACACCTCAGCTATCCAGTTATGAAGACAATTAACTTCATAAGAGAAAAATAATTTAGTTTCAATATCTTTTGTATATCATTAGACAAAATCATTACCTACACAACAGGGCAAACCTTGTAAGAATTGAAGAAAAATAAGCCCGCTGCTTGGGATGATGGTATCATTCTGGTCTCACAACCTTGGGGTCGTGAGTTCGAGTCCCGTCAGGGCCACTTGATATAGTCAAAAGGAAGATGTCTCTTCAGCTATGTCAGTACAGTGGCAGGAGCTTGCTTCGCAGAACAGTGAGAGTAAAATTGAATTCACAAGAAAACTTGGGAAAAATATATGTATATATATATACAGTTGTCCATTGAAGAAAAATAAGAGAGAACGTCGAAGTTTAGTAAAAGCCTAAAATAACGTTAACCCTTTACCATGAACAACTTACACTTCACACAGCCAGGTGTCTGTACGGTCTGTGTACACCACGCCCACTCCCCAGAACCCCACCACGTGCGCCTTGCCCGTGGCGGCTGACACACCCTGTTATCTTAATGAGCCGACCTACAAAGTGCGCCGCTGACGGTCCATTTGTCCCGTGTCTTTCTCTTCACCTGCTGGCTGATGGTAAAAAACAGGCTATCGCCGTGTGTAGATAAGACGGATGATACAGCACGGATCCATCTTCCGGCCGATTAATCTCACCAAATGAGATGTCTGCCGACATATTGCTCCCGTTATCTGCCACCGGGCTGCTGCTGCTGCTGCTGCTGCTGCTGCTGCTCTTGTTGCTGCTGCTGCTGCTCTTGGTGCTGCTGCTGCTGCTCTTGTTGTTGTTGTTGCTGCTGCTGCAACTGTTGTTGCTGCTGCTGCTTTCTGCTGTTGTAGCTGTTGCTGCTGCTGCTGTTTGCTGCCTGGTTGTTATTGTTGCTGCTGCACTGCTGTTGTTTTGCTGCTGCTGTTGCTGCTCTTGTTGCTGTTGCTGTTGTTTTGTTGTTGCTGCTGCTGCTGCTGTTGCTAGTAAAGAAAGTTGAAAACATGTCATGCGTCAGATAGCGCACACTCGACGTAATGAGAGCAAGTTTCAGAGACATAGACACACAACATGCACAATGCATCCTGCCAAGATTACAACGTGCCTCACGCACATACGTGACCTAGGCTAGTAAAGGCTACTAGCCTAATAATAGTAACAAGGCAGACAGTTGGCATTGCATAAGATTGATACAGGTGCGAAACAAAGTATGCGTACTGTGTCTCGGGGGATTAGTGTAGTGGTTAGCACGTCCGCCCATGACATATGACTGGTCTGAATCATGGACAGGAGACCGTGAGTTCGAATCCACGATCTTCCAAATAACTTTACCTTGTCTCTGAAATTTCGTTACAATTCTGCTGCTGCTGCTGCTGCTGCCACTGCTGCTCCCAATACTTGACCATTTCTAACTTCTTTGCACCAACTAATCCGACTCCTCACAGAGACCATGCTGTTTGGCCGGAGCAACAACAATATGTTGACGTCCGGAGATACGAAGAAAATATGATCAAATAGGCATTTGGTTTTTGTTTCCTTGTCTGTTCCCTGCGCAACACGCGACCCATGAGAGCAGCACGTGCTCATTACGAGTAAATTGGCTGTGTGATTACCTGGGTGGGTGAGGCTGTCACAGCCCCCGTCTCACAGCTCAGTGTGATGTCGATGATGAATACACATATTTGCTAATAGAAATATTTAGGGTGCGATCGTAGTTCCTGTCTAAAACCAGCAGGTGGCTACAAACTATTGCCATTCTGGGGGAAAACAGACAAACAGTATCAGTCTTTATCATTTCTTTCTGACACGCCGTAGCATCACAGAGCTTTGGTTGATTGAGACTGCACCACGTGCGGGTAAAAATTGTAGTAACTATTTTGAGACACCTGGTTGATCGTACTGAAATATTTCTATTCAGACAGCGAAAAGCTTCATGCATAAGTAAAACCGCCACGTGCTTGGTTTGTTTTCCAATTTATTTCCCATGATTCCTAGTTACACGAAAATTTTACACGTGGACAAAGACATTGCCGACAGTAAACAATTCACCTGTGATCATGACCACACATAGCCTATCACAAGGCCTTTAATGATCGGGCATGAAGTTATATCTATTAGAGCTAGAGGCTGTCACAATTGTACTTGCTCTTCTTCTTTGCACTTAATTAATAGATGGTTGACATGAGCGGTTTTTGTTTGTAAAAACAGATATAAACACAATTAGATATGAGATCGCGCCCTAGTTGTCGGTACTGTCCGACGCCCGCATCACGTGTTTACAGCAGCCTCACTGTGGTTATGGTTAGGGTTGTGTTTACACAATATGTTGTTCATAAACTTGTTAACATCTTAAAAGGTAGGGAAACAGGATTTTCACGTGCATCAGGTTCTATTCGATGGTCATCCTAGGTCTCGGAAGGACTAGCATGAATCTCAAATAAAAGAGCAAAACATAATAAATAAGAAATTCAAAAACAAAGGCAGAAAAAAAATACAAACAGATGAAAAATACACATGTGCCTCATTTAGACCCTATTAGCTTTAGTATTGGAGCTATAAGAGGAAATGCCAATCATCGAGGCTTTGCTAGTCTTAATAAACACAGCCATTTGCCGTACGAGGTAACAGTTACTGGGACGCTGTGTCAGCGGCAGATAGCCGGGCGACAATTCACCTGGGGGGTGGGGTCTGGGGTTGGGGGCTGGCCTTTAATATTTGCATGGGGCTGAAGGGCTGAGGGTTTACGTGTTTGTATGGCCAACCTCTTGGGCTGAGGTGTAGGTGGACAAAAAACGGTTTTGTAAAATCTGTATTCAATTCACACTGCCACCATCACTGTCATGACGCCAGTGTCACTGGGACAAAAGCCTGCTGTGTTCAAGTTTTCTAAGTGACGGTTTACTGCACTGCTGTTTTAAAGTAGGTCTCAGGACTTTCAAAACCATTCAAAACACATTTATTGAAAGTTTCTAAGGCCATTAGAGGGTGTATTTAGTAATGTCGATTCAAAACATAAGAAGTGGGCGTTTTACCATATTTAGATTTTTTAAAACCTCGATCAAGTTTGATTTTATTGGAAAGCCCGTTCTTCTAGATGGCTGTTTTCGTATGGCCATTTTGGCAAAAGATACTTTACCTTTTACGTCAGCAAGACCATGGCTGGATCTTGCAGCTTTTGACTTGTCCGTTCTTCACTACAAGGATGGTAATAGTTTATTGGGGAACTTTGTTTACACGTTTGGGTCCTGTGGGGTTTCACATGCTCAAAGATACATAGTTTATGGACTGGTCACTGGGTACATTGTGTTCATAGTAAATTGGGGCCGTGTGTCGGGGGTTTGGGGTGCGACCATATGGGGTGGGTTCGATTCCAACATCGGGTTGGTTTTTGTTAACTGGTACACTGGACAGGTTGCACACACCTGCCGTTTCGGGCGTAAAAAGGGAGTTTTACTCATTCCTGACCAAAAGGGTTTTGATTTCGATTTTATCCGTCGTTCTGGGTCCAGGATGGCGGTCAGGTGGGGCAACGTCTGGTGCAAATGTGAGTGATTAGCACGTCTGCGCCGTATTTGTGCTGTATGCTCCCCCATATTGATGCATATAGTGTGAAAAAGGATGCCAATGACCTGGTGTGAATGTAAAGTCATTCGAGCACTAGAATCCCTTCCCTATAAACCACCATTTTTCATTTACATTGTGTAACAAATCAGTGCAAGTGCGATACCCGTAAACCTACGATTTATACTACCCTGAGATTGCACTGGCTGTTACACAATGTAAATGTAAATGTTACTGTGGTGGTTTATAGTCATGATTCTAGTGCTCTCACGACTTTACAATAACTGCGTATCCAGCCGTGAGATATGACGCTGTATGTAGGCCAACGGGTCAGAAAAATCCCAGTCAATAAAAAAGCCTCTTGCAATAACCCAGTTCACCGTGTACCCGACATTTGTCAAGTGGCTGCTTTAACCCGCTCTATCGACGGCTTCATAATGAACTAGATGCTGCCGGGGTCCCAGGGTCCCGACGTTCGACGTTTGACGTTTGACGTTTGACGTTTGAAGCCGACAAGGATGTGATCGTAACAAGCATCCCACTATCTGCACGTTATTGGTTACACTACGTGAAGGTGTTGAAAGGTCATGATGTTCAGGAAACGGTCATGAGGAATATTCTAATTTATTGGTGTCATAAAAAAACAACTTACGACATGGATGTTACTTTGTCTTAAACTTAGATTTTTAGCAGTGAGACTGGGTCTCAACTTGGTCAAGACCAACAAGACTAAGTTAAAATTAGCCCCTGTGTGATTCTGTGGCCGAGTGGACAGGGGGTTAGACTCGTAACCAGATGATCGTGGGTTCGATGCCTGATTGGGTCTGGTGGTGGGTGTTGAGCAAACCTATAGCCCGGCACACGTTTTGTGCACGGCTTCACGAATACAAAGACAGGACTAGCTCCCAATGAACAAAATTAGAACACGCTAATGTCCTCACATATCCTGACGTGTTGGCGGTTAAGCGTCGCGACCGACCTGTCTGCCCCGGGCTTCAGGCTGCCCCGTTAGACTGACGGGTGATAATAACGTGTTGGTGCTGAACAGTTACACGGTCTCGCCACTTCTTTTTATTGTGCTATAGTTCTGAGTGTTTTATTGAGCTATAGTTATGGGGTGTTTGTCTGCATTGTATGAAATGTGTCATACTATTTTGGGCGCAATAGAAAACTTTGTGATTTTGTGTTATATATGTTTATTTTCTTCCAATTTGTGTATTATGGTGTTGGAAAACCGTCAGATCAAGGCTGAAAATCTCTGTTCACGAAGCTATTGCTGACTCGCATGTCACATTGACATAAGGGCAACAAGACTAACTACCTTACGTGTGCCCCTACAGATGTGATGGCACAAGTAACCATGGTAGATTGGGCGGACAGAAAGCCGCGATAGATCAGGAGATGATCCTGGTATTACACGTCCTGAGACGGGGATTGTGAGCCACGAAGATCGTATGACGTATGTGCGTATGACGTATGCCGTTTGTGTGTGGTGCCATCACTCTGAGTATCAGATGTCCTGAAGAGACCTCTGATACATAGCAATTCTTATTAGAAATTCTGACCAATCACAGGCTGTTAATCTATAATCACCACAGGCCGGTGATGAATATAAATGAGGTCAAGTGACCAATCACAGCTGAGTATCAGATGGGTGTGGCGGGTTCAACCAATTAAGTTGCCGTATTTAAACAGGTCACATAAATTATGTTTATCCACTCTCAGGCGAAACATTTCAGAGGTCAACTTGCTTGACATCTGATACTCAGAGTGGGTGCCATGTACATTGATCATGGTTTAGGATCCTAGCTAGGCTGCTGGCATGGGCGAAAATTAAGCCCGAGTGTGGACGTGTTTCAGTGGGGTCCCTCTGATGTAGGTGCTGGCTTATCAGGCTCCCGGGGGCAGGAGGGGGGGTTCTTTCGACAAGGTTACACATGAAATGTTCAGCGCAAACCTCGCAACGCTATCCATCGTATTGCAGCCTGCTGGCAAGAAACCTAACCCCCTTTGACTGAAAACGCGGAGTGGCTTATGCAATCCCGTGTGAACTGTTCGCTTTTGGCTCACATAATATTGGATCTAGTGTTGAGACACTGCTTATTCTCAAAAGATAATAGTGAATAGTAGACAGCAGCATACGTTTCCCCCTCTTATAATCACTGTCGCACTGTCACTTCTCACATCACCACACACTGATGAAAATCGGGTTTGTTTGACTGAAGCTGTGAGAAAAACGTGAACTTATGTTCTCTTGTCATGAAACCAACTAAAAACACAATGTAACTCTGTGGCACGAGGCACCATGTGGCTGGCACCATCGCTACAGAATGCATTGAGCCCGTGCACAATAACGCGACACATCGAGTCAGCGCAAAACATGCCGCAAACAGCACGCACTTTGTCTCCAAATCGAACGGCTGCCATTAACAAGACACCCACAGTCATTTGAAAACAAAACTATACACACATAGCTGAGAAGTTTTATCTCATTTCTCAATTTACAAACGGCGCCGCCTCAAATAGCGCACTGCACATGCGACAAACGTTTTACTTATTTGACATTAACATGATATTGTTACACCATTGTGGCAAATCTGTTTCCGAATTGAGAAATGTGATAAAACTTCTGAGTGTATATTTTTGTTTTCAAGTTTAAACTGAATGTGTCTAGACTTGTGGTGCAGCTATAGATGTAGCTGCAATAAAATGACCCAAAGTTTTGTATATTGAGAAATATAAATCTTACTTCTATTTTAGTTTTCAAAGTAGACTATTTGGGGCGTATGGACTATGAGATGAAACATGCTAGTCGGTTTTCAACGAGATATTTTCATTTTAAGTAGTAGAGTTGAATTAAACATGTAGGTTACTAAAAGTTCACTTGACATTTTTAACAAAGACCAGACACATCGTGTGTGGCCAAAGGTTAGTAGTACACAAGCAGCACAATGGTGTGCAACACCTTGACGAGTGATTTACAAGCACCAGTTCTAAAGTCCGCCTTGTCTATTGACGCTGCTCTGTCTGATGTAGGACACAGGTCGCTCGCCATTCAATCGTGAAGCACGTGAAAAAAAGAGGCTCACCTCACTTACGTTGTTTGTCTCTGTGTTACTTTGCTGCACATCTCACCACAATACACGATGCTGTTATTGCTGAGCGTGCTGTAAAATGCTTGTCTGGTGTCATGTGCACCGTGCGTGATGTCACGCAACTGCCATCTTCATTCTAGAACGAGTTTCATTTGAAATATCACGTGATCAAGAACATGTGCAACAATCGCGACGTTGCGCGTGAAATTCTACACGTCAGACGTTGCTTTTGCTGAGTGAGCGGACATCCTTGCTTCCCGAGGAGAATACACTGAAGAGAGGCTTTTAGCATCATCATCCCAGTTCCCGTGTGCCTATCTCATTTCATGCTAACTCACAGGCCTCTATTTTCCAGCTTCCCCTGACTACATCTATCCATATACAATTGATACAGGATACCGTGCTACGGCAATAGTATATTTTCTAAACCCTCGACTTGCATTTGTGCGTCCACTTTACAAAAATGGGATTTAAAAGATATGCGAGGAAAACATACAATGTAGACATTTGTCTGTATGCCCGTCATAAAGCATCATGGCAGCACAGCACAAGAGTATGTCTCGTATTGTGAATGTCCAATTGGATTAAAACTGTGTATTGCATGCGCCATATCTTACCATCACTGCTCAATGATGTGCAAAAAAAGCCCAATGGAAAGGGAATCATTGGGATGAATGATAGGAATGGGCGCCCCCTCCGCCCACCCCTGATCACAGAATGGCCATGCACAGAGGGCAATCCTCGGTCAAAGTCAAATTCTTCAAAAAATGGAACTTCAAGATCGCCAATGCAATCGTAGAAGAGGTCAGTAACCTGTCAATGTCAGGGTCACGGGCTGATTTCCAAACAGTAGGGGCCTACTCAACGTCCGGGAAACTGCACCTACCCGAGGATGTCAAGGTCGCTGTTATCGTCCAATCAGCAGCCGTCACACGGACACTTTGTCAGCTCGAGACTAATGGCGGCCATTTCTCCTCATCATGTCCTCATTTCCAGGCACACACGAGCACTTAGTGATGATGGCAATAACACTAATATTGGGAACCCATGGTGGGTGCATACTGCATGTGTTTGGGGTCCCGCCTTTCGATAAATGCTGGACCAGCCTCTCTTGACATTTAAAGCATCAATACAAATCTGACATCACTTGTACACTATGTATGATGGCCACTGTGATCGGTATGCTTAATCAGCTGCCAGATATTCTTCAACAGCTTTGGCAAATCCCCACCATAAATATCTGAGCAGCTTGTGGGTTAGATTAATCTTGAAAAGTAGAATTAACCACACGCAAGCATTCTCCATTCCTGTGTTGCGTGCATGTGACAATTCGTCATCCTTCCTCTACCACGTCTAAGAATAGAATACTATGTATTTGAATTGAACAAGCATGTTGATGTACATTTGATAACCATCTGAGGGACTAACTGTTAGTACTGTAGAACCTCTGATTGATGCCACCTCTATAACGAGACCGGTTCTACAATAAATCATTTCTCACAATCCCAAACCTTCATGAAGAGACCACCAGGAACTTCTATACAAATTAAAGCCACTTGAAGTCGTTGACCAGGGGTATTTATACCGAGGTCCTACAGTAATTGTTGATGATAAATAAACAAAACAGTTTATAACATGAATTATTTTATTCGGTGAGTTCTTGCGGCGTATCACGGCGAGCCTGATGCGCCATTAAGAATGATTCCTGATGAAATGATTCATGTTACACAATGAACCCGGTTTTGTATTTATCTTTCTTTTCTAAACAATTACAACACTGTTTTAAACAAAATGTGAAAACGTAGTCCGGCTGAGTACAAGCTTGATAACCATAGTATCGCCCCTGTTTGACCAGGGGTGGTAACCCTCTGTTTATCGTATACTTCTGGATCATGATAACCAATGACATTACATGAAAAAGCATGATAGAATATACAAATCAAGAAAAAATGCAATATTCCGTGTCTATTGCAGTCCCCGGATTGCACTCCCAGTGTACCATGGTCCCCATTCCGGACAGCGCAACCCACCAATTCATTGCGCAGGTTCAAGTTGAAAACTTGATTTGCATTGTTAGTTCATTTGGCAGGCTGTGATTGATTCAATGTCATCGCAGGAGGCAATTTGGGGGAGGAATGTGTAGAGAGACTCATTACTCTAGGTCATATGAGCCAGTGGCACTCAATCAGTTTCACAATCAACAAACAAGTATAGATGTTTTTAAACACTAATCAGTCGTCAATTGGTGGCTTACTAAAAATGATTCAATGTACAGTTTCATGGTCCAATTACTTTGTAAGGTGTTAATCTGCTTTTCTTGCGAACAATAGTTCTAGAGATTCCAAACTAATTTGAAATACAATTTTAATTAATTTCAAGCCTTGCAGGTTCCTTTTCAGAATTACCAACATATGAGCACATAATTAACTACACAATTTTACAGGTTATCGGGTAATAATAAGCCAATACATTCATTATATAAACTGTACAAAAAATAAAAAATAAATCTATAGAGATGTAGAGTATTACTAAATGACACACACAAATACACAGAATTTCAATTATAAAAAACACACACAAAAGCAAACAAACTGATAAACTAGATCATAAGTCTTCAAAGCACACAGCATCGCTAGAACAACGTTGACATATGGGCGATCAAAATATTCCATAAACATGAAGGTTGTTGTTCAAGTGGAAATTCAGAAATGTTGAAAACTTTAAACAAATTGGCTGCCTGGAACCTATACTTAACTTGGCAAAACGCCTAAATTGAAAACATCATGATGGTCTCGATTAATGAAAACAGTGAACCAAGTTTGAAAGAATTTTGTCTTCAAGGCATTGATACTATTAATAAAAATGTCGAATATGGAACAAAAAATTACACACCGCACACTTTAATTGGCAAAGTGCCAATGATGAATATATTTGATTGTCACTATGTATGTAAGCATAGAATGAAATTAGCGGGTCATCGTTCAAACTATATTGAAAGTATTGAAGAACGTTAAAAACAAACAAACTGAAATGTCTATGAACTGCTACACAATGCTGTGCTCTCTGAGTACTTTTCATTTAGCTAGCAAAGGGCCAAAGTTTAACGTAGGTGGTGGTCACCACTCCCATAATATTGCATGAACTTAAACGAAAGTCATGTGTCAAGCTGAAAATGCCGAAATTGACTGCCGATGGCCTTCTGGAGAAAACACTTTGAATGGCAAGGTGCCAAGATTGGACACTGATGATGGGCACTAGGTATACGAGTAGTGTATTAAATTTGGAGCTCATGGTTCAAACTGTATTGAAACTATTGAAGAAAATGGCAAAAAATGAAGCGAAGAAATGCTACATGACAATCCTGTGCCAGTGAGACAAGGCATCGTGTTGGGGTGGATGTTGATGTGTTCTAACAGGCTCCTGCTTTCTCCTAGTTGACATGAAAGTCATATGATGTATATCGGCATAACGTGCAATAGCCACACAACAAAGCATGATCAAAGACGATATAACAGCGCAATCTCTCGGCCACGGGAACAGTTGACAGATAAATCGCCACGGCAGCAGCCGCCATGCACAGCGGAGAGCTAACAGGGGACTGAATGATGCACAGTGCGGGGGTGGATGGAGATAGATGGAGCAGGTCATGGCAGGTGTCATGGCTGGTGTCATGGCGACCTTAAAGCCCCCGTCACACGCTCACGAATGGTAAAGTGCAGTAGGAGATGGGAAACATGGCTGTGTGCAAACCGAGACCTCTCTACAGAGATAATGGTGCAAATAATACCAACTACAAACCCACATATGAGACACAGTCTGGCCACTGCTGCATGGATCAAGATATGTATCTCGGTTTGATTCCATGCAAACTCTGTCCTTGGTGGTACAAGTCCAGACAATTACCGATACATGGTGGCACTTTCTGTTTTGACACAGAGTCTGATATGGATGAACCTCACATCCTACCCCATGTTTACATCTTCTAGGATGAACAGAAAACGTTTTGTTGCCATTCAACAATAACATATTGTGTTAAGTCTTCACATGCTATAATTAAGCATGATTAAGTATACAAATGTTACATAAGACTATCGCTATATTTTAAATTATGAAAACCAAACACATATCTTAATCTTACAATGTGATGAAGAAAGAAAACGTTATGCTGTTGGGTGAAATGAAGTTTCACACCAACAAGCAGGTTTCTGTTGTTGTTGACTGAGCAGTAATTAGCCCCATGACGCACCTGCCGTGATCGAGCAGGTGGTAAACAAATCGATCTGCAGCGATCTCACAGCAACACTCCAAGTAATGCCAGAGGCAGACACGGCCGACAGTCACAGACACACTAGCCGTGATGAGGCTTTCACAGTTGGAGTGTGCAATGGGAAGTGATTTAACCGTAAGTGCGAAGTTGAAAATTGGCAAAAATGCACTGTGTTCAAATCCAAGTGAGGTCAGGAATTAATAGCAAAAATTTAAATGGGATGAGTGAACAAGATCCTGACTTCCATCTCTGGAACAGAACCGTGCTTTCCACTGGTAAATCCAGGTTTTGGGAAAGGAAGGGGGTGGGGTGGGGGCACTTAAGTGACTTAATGGGCTTTATATGCACAACCATTGAAGGATATGTAAACCAGTGTGAAATGAAGTTTATTTTTTTTTTTTAAGTTTTTAGATGGGTATGTGGGCGGGGGTAAGAGGGAGCGCCATTGTGTCCATGGATCTGTTCTAAGCCGTTTCCTCTGATGTATTTTCCCCCTACCATCCCATAACTTGCATGGTATTAACATTCGTCAAGTTGTGACTGGGGCTTTGAGGAAGACACGACACCTGCGTGTTTGGGGGACATCTTTCACGATGGCGACAGTTTTGCGAGACGCACGATTGGACAATGCGGCAGCAGTCACATGCAGTGAGTGATGATGGAGGAATGTCACCTCAAAACAGCGTGTTTGTATAAAAACAGTTTGTCTAGTTGTTTGCAACATGCAAATAAACAGCAGATAAAAGGTTATTTATGATTCATATTAGCTGTTCTTTGTAGTTTTTCAGCCTTTGAGTCTGACTGCAGCTGTGATGTACAGTCACTTATTCTATTTACACATGTAGAGATGTAGGCCTAATGACATGATACAACAAGATTTGCTCAGGGTGATTAATGTAGGTTGTAGTTTGCATTAAACTAATGGTCTCTTCTTTGAAGAACTAACGATTTGTGTATGAATCCAGGCCTAGCAGTCTGACATGAGAAGCAGTTTATTTTACAGATTACCTTGTTGTTGTTGACTATTGAAATGTCTATATGTGGAGGTGAGCAGACAACACTGTAGGGAATAATCCAGCATTTATTGGAGCACTACTTTCTATTCACGCAACGTACAATTTATCGACACTATAACTACACAGGAAACAGTGACGTCATCAATAACGGCGGTACACAAAAACAAGTACAACGAAACAAAACAACAGTAAGACGACCACTTGCCGCGGTCCAAAACCTGTGTAAATAGATCCCCTCTATACAGACATAGATCTACGCCACAACTCTGTTTTGCTGATCGCTCCTTTCAACCACCGTATACTTCTATGATGAGACGTGATTATAACGTTTTACTCCTGCTGCCTCCCGCCTGTCTGACAATGGACTGTTTTTACCACAATAATCCCCCGTAATAGGATAATCCGCCGCCGCCGCCCATTACCCTGTCATCGCCGATACGCCGAGCATAAATCTGCCTCAGGCACAGGAAATGATCGGCAAAAATACTCCATATAGATGCGGCATGTGACCTACATGAACACCGTTAATCACTATACAGCAGAACCTCTGAGAATGGCCTCAAGTGGTCTCAGTATGGAGATTCTCCTTGGTTTCTGTATGAAGTATTGGGACAGCAAAAATCACTCTGAGTATCAAATGTCAAGCAAATTGACATGTGAAATGTTTCGCATGAGAGTGGATAAACATAATTTATGTGACCTGTTTCAATACTGCAACCTGATTGGTTTAACCCGCCACACCCATCTGATACTTCGCTGTGATTGGTCACTTAACTTCATTTATATTCATCACCGGCCTGTGATGAATATAGATTAACAGCCTGTGATCGGTCAGAGTTTTTAATGAGAATAGTTATATATCAGAGGTCGTCTGTTCAGTACATCTGATACTCAGAGTGGCAAACATGGTCGTATTGTAGAGTTAGTCTCTTTTTTCTCAGTACAGTATTTTGGAAGACAGCATGCAGTGCCATCATATCTTGAGTAGCTTATCTATTCAGTCCTTATAGTTAAACGACAAACCAAATCAAGAAGAAACGCACGATCAGTGAAAAACACGTGTGCACCCACTTCGCCGTGTTTTCCGCTCTCCGCGCCCGCTACGTTTAACGTGCTGAATGAACGTCAGACGTGTCTCCGACGCTTTTACTGCATCGTTTTACGCACCGCGTG
>CM032661.1:8108201-8121364 GCA_019095985.1 Streblospio benedicti | reverse complement strand
TTTTAAAAGTTATGTTTCTTCTGGGGGATGTACCGGGCTGTAAAGTTTTTTGCCAATCGCTTTGTTTTGGCCTTAGTGCTTTGGGGTGTGTGTGGATTTGTTAATTTTCATTTTGAAGTTCACTTTGTGGGTGGCATGTGTTTGTGTGTATTCTGCACAGTACCAACACATTCGAGGGGGAACCTTCAGGCCGGAGCAGAGCTTACGCACTGTATGTTGAATTTCAAACGTCAAAATTATTCTCAAGATCGAATTTAAAATTAAAGACAACCTTCATCCCTTGTTTTTTGTTTTTACTACTGCTAGAGAGGTGTCCAATCCTAATGTGATTGGTTTTAAATTATCTAATGAACATTTTTAAAAGAATTTCGATTTGATTTTTAACATTTATGCATTGAATACTTTTTTAAATTGCATTACGAAATAAAAATATTAAAAAAAAAGGGTTGATTTAATAAATCGGTTTAATTAAAGGGGGTTAAATAACCAGTTCTTCCCTTGCAACACGTGCCGCGTCTCAAAAACAAACGCAGGACGTAAGAACGCGCCTCGGTGCACGTGGCGTTTTTACGTTCGACGTTCTCGGAAACGGCGGCTCCATAATGAACCCGTGTCGCCGACTCAGGCGGATTTCCCGCTGCATGTCGCCGTTTTTCTTCTCTCCTGGTCCTTCTATTATTCAGCTTGACAACCGCTCACTAATCGCACGTGAGCTCCTTAAAAGGAAAGAAAAAAGAAAAATGCAGCCAATCTTCTGAATTTGTCTTGTAGAAATTGGGTCACGCTATCAGGGAGGATTCATTGGTTTGATTAAAAGCCCCGGCGTGTGTCTTCGATAGACTCATGAATCACGCAAATGGTGTATCTGCTTTTTAGAGTCCTACATTTGCGACATGGTATAACCCGCACTTTGACGTAAGACACGTGCAGTCTTCTCGTTCATTTTGTAATATGCACACAGACAACCATAGATAGTCATTTCTTAAGTTCACAACACAAATAACTTACAAATATCATTGACAGATTCGTGAAAAGCAGTTGATATCTTCAAAATGTCTATGACCCAATTATTTGCGCAGTTGGCCATTTTGAAGATGTTAACAGCCGTTGACGTAACTGCCAATGATATTTGTAAGTTATTTTGTGTTGTGAACTTAAGAAAGACTAAAGAAATGACTTTAAAGAAAAAGGGGGAGGGCACTTAAGGAAAAAAAGGGGGGGCACCTAAGAGATTTCATTAAAAACCCTATGAAAATGAAGTATTTTGGTGGGGAAAAGCTGCCTATGAACATGTATCGCTATGGCCCTGGGGGAAGTATTTGTGGACGTTTCAATAAAGACCGTTATGTGCGCAATCTGGAACGAATCCTATGATAATTATGTCAACGTAGCCCTAGTTATTTTGTCTTACGAGCTGAACGTATTTCACGGTGTTATCATAATTACATCATGCTAATGCAGACTATTTGTTGTAAAGAGTGCGCCACTCCTTCAGTCATCTATTGTCGTACTTTTGCGTTCCACAATACATCACAACCAAGTTTGTGCCATAATTTCCTTCCATCATAACAGATCTCCATAAATAGCGTAGCAGATAACTGAATATTTCAGAAGAAAGATTTCCGTTGCAAAATGAACCAGTGCAGAAACCTACTGTAATAGCTCAGAATATTTTAACAAAGCCATATATTTACTGTGTATTATTCTGTATCGGTGCATGATATATTTTACATTTTACGTATGCAATAGACTTTGGACACTCACATAATTTGATCTCAGCAAACACTATATCTACAACCATCAAAGTACGTTGAGTGCCACATCGACATATTCTCCTACTTTTTCTCACCTACGTTTCGCACCTCTGTCATACGTCATCACAAAGCCTCAGACACAACGTTCTCATTTCCTGCGCCCAGCATAACGTCCCCGAGCCACGGATACACCCCCGGGACAGACCGGGGGTTCACAGGGCTTTATAATCTGGGAGCACAATGGGGCGGTGAGGACAGGACTCGTGCATTAATGCCGCTGTAAGGGGGAACTCTGTGCCGGGAACGTCGGGTTATTTGATGGGGGAATGCATCTGACGAGTCCATACAATGACTGAAGATCCAACTTAAGCTGTTTCATTTATTTTTTTCAGTTTGTATCTACGTTTGTACTTGATTGTGAGTTTGTTAATTTTCAAACAGCACTTTGTATTCGTAGAGCACGCAGAACGCTATACACGAAATATGGTTTACCCATTTAACGGTTTGCTGACCCATAAGAATAGTTGTTCTGTAGTAGCAATAGACGTTTTATGTTGTAGTTTTAATGTAAAAATGTAGACTTCTAACTTTCACATGATGCATTGCTTTCAAAAAAAAAAAGAAGCCCATGCTGTTCAAATCTCCTATGTGGTAAATCATCATAAAGAGACCAACACATAAGTGCAGTCGATCCTTGCTAAAAAGAAGCAGGTAAAACAACATTGAGTTATATAATCATAATGTACTAACATATTGAGACAACTTGCCCAATGAGACCACTTGAGGCCGGCTCTGCAGTACGTGCGCCAGGGACGACGCGGACAGACGGCCGCCGCCGAGTCCGCCCAGGTCACGCCGTCTGTAGCTGCTACTTACTGAGGCGGAGGCGGTGGCGGGTGATTTGCCGCCGTTTCCTTATTGGAGTGCGAGGTGACATCACTCACACCGAGACGGTGGCGGAGCTGGGGGGGGGCGGTGTCACAGGCATACACAGTAATTACAACATCAACGCTGATGATGAGCATGAATGAGTATGTCAACGTTAAAAAAACATACAAGGGAATTTTTTTGAATTTCAAATTTGTCAAACATTTTCCATCTCATGATCAACTAAAAGACAAGAAATCTTTTTATCTATTGTGCGATCTTTCCTCCTTAAAGGCCATGTGAAAACTATGAATAGCAGATCATATCTTCGATATGGCTGATACTATCCAATCCCCACTTAACAGCCAACTTGAAGTCTAAATCTACAAACTAAAACCTGAATTTCTTTGGCACAAACAAGTGACTCAACATTTTGATGTGACCTATTTGTACATGAATATCCAATGCATAAATACACCCATATTTTGTTTCATGGCAGCTTATAATAATCATGATATTTATGTTTTTGTCTGAAGGAAAAGTTAGAAAATTTGAAAATGATTGACAGCTATTTATATACCGCCTCCAGACTAATCAGCCTGTGTCTGTTTCATACAGCTAATGAGCAAGACCATCTGAGCAGTTAGCATCGCGGCTGCTGCCATCTGCTGGCATGTGTTTACTAGCAGCCTGTTATGACAATGACAGTTAGACCACAGCTCGCTAGACTTGGTGTTTACATCATTAGCCAATCAAAGTGGGCAGAGGCGCCAATGAGACACTAATTGCTGTGCGGTGGGCAAATGCCTGGTTAGTCACTGGGGTCTTTAAGTCTCTGAATCAGCCACTGACCGACTCCCGCGTCCTTGAGAAGCGTCACGTGACGAATCACGTGACGCCCAAACGAGCACGTGACGCTGACGGATGGCGGGAGGCGGCGAGCTCATCACTCTGGTGAATCGCCCACGCCGGGCAGTGATTTCACAATAAATTGTACGTGTACATTTCCGATATTAGTTCACCAATTTTGGTCTGCGTGCATGATACATAAAATCGTGTTTTTATGTTACACTAGATTGAACATAATATATTATATGGTCTAGATTATTTCTACTATGCCTATGTGCTGGTGTCAGTGGAGTCCATGCGTCTGAAGTTTCTTCCCCATGAGTTATGCTTAGAACCATCCCAGCTTACTGTGTCATTTGTCAATGGGCAGAACAAAGTGATGTCACAACCCAACCTTTAGTTGCCTGTTAGTGCCAAACAGATTTGTCCCTTGAACAGAAAAGGACGTGTTTAACAAGCTGAGTAGAGATGAGGCCGCCATTCACGAGAAAAACCTGTCCACGGTCGCAACCAACGACTCCACCCGATCTGTCTGCGCTTAAACCTATGTCCTGTGTGTTGTTAGATGACATGTGATAAGCCTAAAGTACTACCCCTACCACAGCGCCAGGTCGTCCCGTCACTTTGTCTGCTCACGGGGGTGACAGATCCACAGACAAAGCGCCGGTCCATTCTAAAGGAGGCCGTAACTTGGTTTATGGCAGTCGGGTTCTCACGGGACGCGCAAATAGTGCCCAATGCTGGAGCCCAATCCGGACATATGTCTATTCGAATGGGCCAGGATTCGGAATATATTTACATGTTTTAACAATCAATTTAATTTTTCATGTCGATTGAGTAAATTATGATGAGGAAGTGATTCTAATATTTTAGATTTTTGTTATGTAAATTCATGAAATTGACAAAAGAGGGAATAGGCCTAAGGTCATCCATTTGCAATATAGATGTAACTGTGCGTTGCGGGGACAACTTTGTCCCCGTGAAACAACGTACAATATTTCAATTGATGGTTTAACTGCTCCAATTTCTGATTGACAATTTTAATTTCATTGTGCGTCTGGTATGTTCGTATTGGATCATAAATCGCAGAATTATTAGGGGAAATTCCACCACGGACTGACATTCGTTTTCCCACTCGTGTATTTCACGTAGTAATGTGTCTGTTGCCAATTGTAGGGAAAAATGGATGTCAGTGTGACTTCAATTAGAGGGTGTGGATCCTTATTTTACGGAGTTTGGGGGTTTTGGCATCTCGCCAAACATCCACCCCCCCCCCCCCACCACCACCACCAGCAAAATTAAAAGAAAAACAAACAAACAAACACCCATTAAAAGAAGCTTGGATCCGCCAGCGGTTGTGTTCCTCCTGGTTTTTTGTTGTTGCTGATATTGCCACCACTGCTGCTGCTGCTGACGCTGCTGCTGCTGCTGCTGCTGCTGCTGCTGCTGATGCTGCTGCTGCTGACGCTGCCTGGTTGCAAAGCCGCATGTGTCACCAAGATGATCCCCACGTCGCCAGCCACTTGGATATTGTCTCTGCCCATGTTGGATGGAGTGTGTGTGTGTGTGTTGGGGGGGGGGGGGGCTGCTGCCGCCAGCACACGCCGCAGACCGCACGGCAAACACGTCCTCCCCACCGACCCCTTGTACGGTCTGCAACAAGAAACGGGCGACTTTCTCTAGTGTAGAGACCTCGTTAAAAAGAGGCGATGTCGGACGAGATGACGTGTAGTGACAGCGCAATATCCACATCCGCTCTTTACAGTGGCTACCAGCATCGTATTTCAAGTCATAGTCTTCAAGTCTGACGGTGCGGATCGTTTGGAACATGAAGAAAACAGCATTTACTCCATCAACCAGGCCTAAATCCGCTAGCTAATTGGCTAGCTGGTACACTCACAGCTAGCTAGCGTCTGTAGGTTGGGATTATGCTGCCATATCATGGCGGAACTGGTCTTCTTAGAGACAGCTGTTTATTAGAGGTGCTGCTGCATGCCACAATACGTGATTTCATAACAGTATCTGAGCCTCTGCTAATACAATACGACATTTGAATTGGTGTAAACAACCTACTGAGATGAACATGAACCATCCCAATATCCGTGCTTCTAATTACGTTTTACAAATGACACAAATACGGGAACGCATTTTGACTGGACATCGCGCAGGTTGTATCGTATGATATAATATTAAGTTTTTATTCATAATATGGGAAGAAAGCAGACAAATGAACTTGTCTTCATCATTCAATAACCTAGAAGTTGCATCAAACGCATCTACAGAATTGTAGAATTCAATTCTTAGCGTCTGTGACAGAACGACTGGTGATGAGTGCAGATGGATGGGCCACTCGTCGTCTGGTTACTGATCTGGTAAAACAAGTGGTTTGCCATGGTAGATTTAACAAAATCCAACACGCGTGACCCTATTTCAAACATGTTTTTGTAGTTCCGTAGTACGTGTTAGATACACACAAGACATTAAAATAAGCAGAAGTGTTCCTATAAAAGAGGTGTTTTTAAAGAGGTGTTCTTAATTCGAGATTCTTTTCGCAATCTCATGGCGGCATTATCTGGAACTCTAACCCACAACCTCTTGCTTGGACAGAATGAACAAGTATGAAGTACCTGTCCCCTTTTCTAACACAATATAAAGATGACATTTGAATTGGTGTAAACAGCCTAATCAGATGGATGAGCGCCTCCCCAATATTGGGTGGAAATATCAGCTCCGTGCCTTGAATCTCTCACACCCGGCCGGCTGGCTGTAAACAACTACAGGGGAACCTGCCTTTGTGACCAGGGATGGTGGGAGCAATGGGAATTACAGTAGAAGCTCTTTAGACCCCGACAAATGGTATCAAACAGGGGAGTCATCTATTGGTTAATTGGTTACGGTGTCGGACCATGCGAAATGGTTTCATCTATAGACGTGGTCACAATCAAAGAAGGGGTTTGATTGGTAGTTCTTCTGTACCATATCACCTTTGTTGAATGAGATGGATGGAATTTGTTTATTAAAGTTTGTGGTGGTATCTATGTGTCGGGTTGTCGTATAAGAAAGGTGCTCAGTTGAGGTTGACAAAATTCTTCATTGGAAGTTGCAACGGCAACAAACAGTGTGCTTTGAATGAAGATTCTATCGACACAAATAGTGTAATTTTTCTACGAACATTATAATTGTATAAAATGGATAAAAATGTATTTTCCCAGCATCTGAATATTTCAACTTTTTAGCCACACCTCGTAAAGTGGAAATCCACAACCCGTCTATAGTTTGGCCTTTCTTCCACATTGCATCTCTACTTTTGGCTTTTGTCCCCAAATCTCCACCTACGGCATTTTCCCAACATCATATTTCATCACTTCCTTATATCACCCCACCCCACCCCCACCCATTCCCACCTCCAATTGTCCATGTGACGTTACTACCCAGGATGTGTTTCTATTGTGAAGCATCCTATAATAACCCAGTTACTCGGCCCTAATCTCGCCGACACACAGGTCGAGAAGCAGTTTGTCCCTCATTCTGTGAGAGGAAAGAGTGATCTGCTCCCCTCTTTTGGCGAGTCCGCATCATTGGCTTTGCAATCAGTTACAATGGAGTGTCAGCAATTTACTATTGACTTCAGCAGGAGTGTTATAACGGGTTTAACAGTCCCCTTTTCGTCTGCTCTTCAAAGCTCACAATTTAACCAGTGACTTTTCGTATGTTCTAAGTCTAGTTGCTTGTAAATGTGTTTTTTAAAAGTGATATTCGCTGTTGTATGGCTCGAGCTACTTTACATTCATACCAGATGATTGGCACTGTACTGTATTTTTCAGTTCCCGTAGAGTAGACACTTGTTCCCATAGCCCAGGATGCTCATCACTCACATTAGCGTTTCACTCTCTACCCATACCAATATGTAGGTACCATTCCACGGGACAGTGACAGGAACTTGATAGGAATAGGTAAGGACTCGAACCAAAGAAGTCACGAATAGAACATCGTGAAGGTTCCCGCTCCAAGCTCACCGGTACCGAGGAGAACCAAGTTCTTCCAGAGAATAAATCTATTGGATTCTATTTCCACATAATACAAAATGTTTGCATTATAATTCTGCTACTATCAAGCTCTCTGTCAGAACGTAAGCAACGCACACAATCAAAACTTAGAGACTAAACTGTCACTACATGTTGCTGTAGTTAAGGAATGTGGGGGGAAAGGCTACAATAAAAGGAATGTGATAAAATTGAGAAAAAAAGAGAGTGCCGTGGTAAAAATCAAAACAAAAAAAGAAAAAAAAATGTGTAACCTATTAGTGAATACAAAAATGAGATATTTAAAAAGAAAGGCTGACAATACAGGGATTCAAACGGGACTAAAAGTGCTGCATGACACAAATACGCCGCTGCGGGGTTTCCCGGGGATTCCCCTCACGTGGTAATCTCGTCCTTCACGGGGTCCGCGCACGTGTGCGTTATGTCACTGCCAGATCCGGGGTCGTTGTGGAGGGAACAGATGTAGACTCATGATGTAGAGACACGTCCAGACTCTTAGACTGATATCTTTGATGGTGGTTTGCTCAACACCCACAGACAGCCGACTGGGACTGGAACTGCAACAACAACAACCAACAAACTTCCAACATTTTTTCGCATCTCAGCACGTAAGACAGTAGGTGCGATCCCCAAACCCAGCCCTGCACCGTGGACTTGACGTGACTTGGCTGCCTTTGGTCTCGTTCAACCACACTCTGTATGGCAATACTTGGCCGGTTGATCGAGGCTGTGTGGCTTCTGTCCATTAGTGCCCATTATTAGAAGCCTGAGCCACAACCTCCCGAATACTTTAGCCGGGACTTTGTGGCCTCGGTATTTAATTAGAATGAGAATGAAACATTAAAGATGTTGGTTCTATCTTTTATATAAAAAAGACTTCAACCGTTTTGTCGTATCTCAGCTCGTAAAACAATAGGCGTGGCCCCCAAAACTCGGCCCTGCACCTGACAGCTCTCTGAGGCTTCTCTCCATTAGCGCACATTAGAATCCCACCTGAGCCACAACGTCCCCAACACTTGAGCCTGCATGGCCTCTCTAAATGGTAGCTTTTGCCAAGTGGGCTTGTTGGAGAATCCCGAGATGTTTGTCCATTAACCTTTAGGAGACACGGGATTAGGTAAGGAGATAGTGACGGAAGCCAAAGTAACCAGGTTAAAGGACAGGGCCGGGTAACAGGGAGCACCTGCCTCAGCTCAGTCACACAGTCACGGAGACTGGAAATACACAGGGGAAAGATGTTTTCACCATTTGAATAACTTCAGTGGAAGATTAGGAAGACGTAATAACTAAAACGTTCAACGTTCAGCATTTAATGGTCTAGCAAGATAGTGAATAATCGCTTATCAAGTGAATAGAACGAGGAGACATTAATAATTAATGGATTTCCCATCGGGGTGCATATGAATAAGAATTGGACATTTCAACCTCCTAGAAGTTTTAGATGGCGCAGTGGATATTATTAACGTTTCTCTTTAAAGCCTGTGTTTTAAGTAATTGTTCACATTTCATTTCAGGTCAGTGGTGACACTTCGGTGCCTAGCAGATTAAGGGGAAAATGTGTGCTCTCTGCACACACACCCAACTATTGACGTGTGTGACTAAGCCTCAGAATGTCTTTAATAGTCTCACATCACATTACAAATATTTAAACAGCTTCACGTATAGCAGTGGAGGTTAAAGAACTTCCCTATTTCGAGATTATCACGTATTGCATATAGTAGAAAACATTCGTAAAACCATTAGACATTTGTGCATGAACAAGGTTTTCTATGACTTCATAATGAACATACAAAACAAACATTGAAATTATTTAATATGTAAAATGAATGTCTGTTAAAACCACAGTATAATTACAATTGCTCTTAATAACAATGTAACATGACTTCATAAAGCATGGATATAGCTTAAGTGTACAATACTTGCTGCCGACTCCTTGAACGTCTGGGTACTTTGAAGGCTATGTGAATGGGAAAGCCGTGAAACCCACGATGGGTGGAGGTACAAGTGTTTCATTCTCATGTACGAGGCTTCACACCACCGGCTTGTTTGGCACTCATGAGATGTGCGCATCAGGCTTACAAAATGTCTCTCAATTTCCTGAATAGTATATCTACACCACTGTACACAGCGCACTGCTGCACACTGTGACAATCTCTCATAGTATTTTTGTCAACTCACTGACCGCCAGAACCTTTTCATGCTGCATGTCCCACAGAGCAGACGGGTGTCTGGGCAGAGAGAAGGTTGTTTCTCCCTCAGGTAGGACGTCAAAACTCTAACCCATAACTGACCCACTCCGCGCCATCTGCCGCCGTGTTGTTGACTCTGATCGAGAACGAGGCTGCGGGTCACGTGACATCACGTGACAGGAGAAATACGTCACGTGATGTGACGTCACAGGGAATGTGGCATAATGTTGACATTTTTCAAAACAATGACATATGACTTGGTGACTTGTTTGTTCCTGACCAACACTTGAGAACTGTTCTAATCATTGAAATGCAATATCTACATGAAGCCTACATGCAGTGGACCGATCTTTATCGACGTGGATGTTTTATCGCAGTTGCTTTCCCATCTCTCGTTTGCTATTCTATGTTCGTAAACATAGTAAACAAATGACTCCTCCACTATTAGGTTCTTGTTATACTCCCATCAATATCCCCACAAACAAAACCCCTGGTATCCGTGCTAATAGAACTTTTCTGTTCAAGGCGACCACATCTGTGAAGAGATTGACTCTAGATCTATAAAAAAGACTGTTCTCCAAGGTCCCAGCATATACCTCCACATAGAGACCACCTGAAAGAGCGAGGGTTTGTGTTGAACGTGCTCGACAACACGAGATTGGCTAGGGTCGACCATAAGCTTTTCATATGCCACCTAAGACATAATCCTCGGTGATCTTTAAGCCATAAATTACCTCTTTGTTCGAGGTCAGGCGCGTAATACCATAGTATGGGACCCGGAATAAAGGGGGTTGGCCATGACAGCGGCGATCACAGCCACGTGACAGATCAGTGCAAATCGTCAGCATCATAACGGCCGCGGAGCGCGTTGTGATTATAGGATGCGTTATGATTGTGATAAACACGTGATACGTCAACGCGTGACGTGACGCTGTTACGGACTATAATTGGGCTCTAATGGGGGTTTCCCAATGTTTCTGCTGCTACTTTAGTGCAACAACAGTCTAAGTCAAGTAGGCTGCTGTAGCGCTAGGCTTTGAAGTGAAAATAATACATTTAGATTTTTTTAAATGTGTTTTTCCCAGTTTGATTCTGGATACAATTATATTCTTCTCTCTCTCTTTTCTCCTATGTCAAGTGGAACCTTAGGGTTGAAAAACCTCTCTTCAGCTATGTCAGAATAGTGTTAGACGAGTACAATTGAATACATTTAGAGCTCCTTAAATTGAGTTTGAGTATCAGATGTCCTGAGGAGACCTCTGACGCATAACTATTCCCATTAAAAATTTCTGACCAATCACAGGCTGTTAAGCTCAAGATGTGAATGAGGTCACGTGATCAATGTAAGCATTGCTTAAGATTTGCAGACTGTCAGTTTGCACTTTTCTATGTTTATTAAAACACAACTAGAAGTACACGTATCTATCCTGCTGGTTTGAATAGTCTACGTAAAAAGACTCAAGATATAAAGGTAAGGTTAAGAATTAGCTCATATAAAATAATAAATTATGATAGTTCAATCTCTTGTGAAACATTTCAGAGGTCAATTTGACATCTGATACTCAAATTCAGACTTGTGTCTGATTAGGGAACGATCATAAATAATGATATGGGGGGGGGGGTCGCTGAACTATTTTTTATCACACTAAGGTATATTTTTTCAAATATTATCTTTTAGCATTCCAATGACTATATAGAGGACTTTTTCTTTAACGGGTGGGGGGGGGGGCGGTCACTCAAATTTTTAAAATGTAAAATGTTGATGGGGGGGGGGGCGCTAACTTTTCTTTGAGCCCCCCAAAATGGACGACCCCTCCGGTAACGTTATTTATGATCGTTCCCTTCTGAACATGCCGTAGCTTGGGTTGCAACATATTGCACCCGTCCCCGCGGACCAGTACCACACGTCCGCGCCTAATCGCCTCATTTGTCCGCGAGCAAGTTCCCAGCCTCGTTCTGATTGTGGGATGTTGTGGTGGGCGGGGCGAGCCCCGGGGGGCTGTAAATAAACTGAGGTGGGTGGGGAGGAGGGCGGGTCTCAGGAAGTGCTTGCAAAGATTGCTTTTTTGTGTGATAGCTTTTCATGTCTGTATCAATTTCAGGTGAAACATAGCCACTGCAACTTGTTCTTTAGCTAATAATGTTCAAGAATCGATACACCCATCGTACAATATCATGGTTTTGCCCGCTAACTCAGCTGTCCCGTTTCATTAGGTGTGAAGCAAAAGCCATTAGTCACTGGATATTACAGGCTTGTATACCTCCCAGTCTTTCCTCTACTCAAGATGCTATGGGTGTGTATCATATAGTAATCTAAAGTGAACACAAGAACCATTTCTTTTTTTTCCCAATAAGCAAAGCTCACAAAAATACATCTCCACTCAACATATCTCCTACCAACAGCTTTTCTTCTTTTCGATAATTGTCGCTGTAAATATCAAATCATTAACTCATAATCTCAAAACTACAATATAACCTTTTCATCTAGGACTAGAGCTATCAAGGAAGCAGTTCGCATCCGGATGCAAAGTCAGACCATGAACAGTGACGAGGGGGCCCACCAGCTTGCGAGAGTCTACGACCCAGTGCTTGCCGCAGGATGGGACGGCGGCCGTAAACCATGATCTGACAGGCGCAGTAGTGTTTTTGAGAATGTCTGCAGTAGCAGAGGAAACTGTCAAACAATTAGATTTTTTTTTGTGTTGTGGAAGATGAAAAGAATAAATCTACATAATTGCCAACACGATGAACTCATTCAAGGATATAACCTGTTTATAAAGCCCACACGGGACCCTGCCTCATTGAGATGGCCGTTCTTGCTGCACAGTTTATCTAGGTTTGGAGCACAGATGTGCTCATATATGAAGGTCGTGTTGGCAATCGTGTCAAATCCCATCCTCATTTATATGGAGATTCTTATTTGATTCACAAGTTCGTCCTCAGTCAAGGAGTTCGAATTCCGTGCAAGTCATTTTGACCCCTCCAATCAATGAAAATATCGGGAAATGTTAGATCCAGTCACTTCAGAGCAATGGACTCAGACGGATAATGGATTTTACTCAGTCATTTAACATTTAAATGGCACAAGTCAACTGGACAGGAACACATTGTAACACCCAATAAGCGTCCAGTGTGTTTAATGTCTTTACTCTAAAGCGAACATTGTGTTACACTCATCGTATATCATTACTTTTCTTGTTACAACACTGTCCATTATTAATGGTATGTTTGTTCAGTGTATTCTGTATGTTTTAATGTATTATATTTCTTTTAATGTATCATTCAATATATTTTATACATGTATGTTCTTTATTCTATATGCTTTTAATGTATTACTCATTTTAGTGTATCATTCATTATATTGTATATGTTCTTTATTCTATATGTTTTTGATGTATTATTCATTTTAATGTATTATTCTGTGTATTTTATATATGTTCTTGTTGTCAAGGCTCGACAAT
>CM032661.1:8066484-8086267 GCA_019095985.1 Streblospio benedicti | reverse complement strand
CATTGCAAATAACACAAACGAGATTACGAGGATTGACACAAAGCAACATGAACATAGAACGCTGATGCAAAGGTATAACAATCAAATTACGGACCACGAAAGAAGCAATACAATAAATGCCAATAATATAGCAGGACATGAAAGCAGAATTTTAAAACAAGAAAAGCATTTGAACGCTCACAGGACACAGATGGCGCGACTTGAGCAGAGCATTTCGAGTAATACGAATAGGATATCAGTGGTTGAAAGAAATATTGCACGCCACGACCAAAGATTCACAGAGCAGGAGAGAGCACTCACGGCGTCAGGAAGACAGCAGAGGGCATATTGTAATGGACAGGTGGCCGCTGCAGAGCGAAGACTCAATGCAAAAGGTAACAGGAATTTCTTACAATCACTATTACTTATATGTAAAAATATGTTTTAAGTCAAGTATACTGCATTATTTGTAATTCGACATCACTTTAAAACATATTATCTACCATTTTTGTCAATCACCTTATCAAAGTAAAATGAAATATTCAACAATTATTAGCATTATTTCAACTGAGTCCAACTTGAAATATGTCCAATTAAGGGCTTGCTAAAATATATACAACATATACAATTGAATATTTTCCTTTACATGGACTACTCTTGGTTTTAACCTTCAACCTATTCTGTCGTTTTGAAGAAAACTACCCAGTGTTATGACCCCAAATAATCTGACCCATCTAAGAACGAGGTTTAGATGAGACTGGAGATGTGTACAGGTTGATTCACTTTTATTTGATATCTGTGTTCAGTGTTGACTGAGTGCTTCTCGGTATATTGAGGTTCACAGGTAAAAGCATCCTCCTTCAGCTTGCTAATTCTAAATAGCCAGGATGCACAAACACATCTATAATATGTAACGTGAATGTGGTTTGTTAATTATATGGCACATACAAGATCAGGGCATTACAACTTAATGGGTTATATACGGTGAAAAAACCGTTACTAGAGCAGTGCAAACTACAATGGCCCAAACAATGTAGGAAGATTGTCCATTAAAGTCTAAATACCACTCGGAATATTGCCTTCCCTGATCTCAAATGCGAATATTTTGATGGCTGAATGTGAAACACCTATAAAGTTCCCCACATTCTCTTCCACAGGCAGCGAGGCATACTTCACGGTAGTGGCGAATGGGATCCAGACCCATAACAAGCTGGGTGCCACCATCACCTTCCCTGTCACACGCGTCAACGTGGTCCCTCCCGGGTCCGGAGGCGGCTGAAACAGCAGAACACACGAGTACGTGTGTCCAGTAAACGGGGACTATTTATTCATCGTCTCTCTGTTCAAAGAGCCAGATGTTGCCGATGATTACAGATGTGCGGTTCGATTGTGGCATGGAGGCAACATCCTCGCCTCTGTGAATAACTACCAGAGAGGCTATGGGCGGTTCACCTGTAAACTGTATGGCAGCCACAGCCACTTGAGCCAGTTCTCGGGCTTCCTGCTCAAACAGGGAGACTGAGAACCGGCAGAGGGACTAGTGTCGATTTTGTTCTACGTGCATTTGATAAACAAATACAAATATTTTATGCTCATTATAACAACAGCGTCCTACTACGTCTCAGTGATCAATGCAATTAGATCAATAGGATAAGATGAAACAATAGTTAAACAGTGGGCAGTGGGCGATGCACTCAGGTGCTTTTAGAAATTAGAGAAACATTTTTTTAAGGTTTGCTATTTTGCCCCTTTCAATGTCAAATTGATGAGTTTAATGTCATTGATATTCCATCTATACGGATGATAAACTGTAATTGTGTTTGTGTCTTACATTTTCACGACTGTTATTTAAAGGAACCAGTGAAACATATAATGGTACTTGATAGTAGAAATAATTTGTATTCCTTTTTTTGTAATTGTTAGTTTTGTTAGTACAAATGTAGTACATATAATGTAACTTTACAAATTTAATTAGTATCACAT
Organism: Streblospio benedicti; assembly: GCA_019095985.1. Lineage (NCBI taxonomy): Eukaryota > Metazoa > Annelida > Polychaeta > Spionida > Spionidae > Streblospio > Streblospio benedicti. Next base: position 8,084,305 of record CM032661.1, on the reverse strand, counting down.
TATTGCAGGGTCTTGTATATTTTGTAATGTAATTCACATTTAAGATTTTTCCAAGTGACACTGTAATACTAAGTTCTGCTGTGTAAGCCACCATTAAATATTCACAGTTTTGAAATTAGATTCATTGGATTTTATGTGAAATAATAGGCTAATTTTGAGATAAATCCATTTTAAACTTACTGTTCTGATATTTTCAGACATTTTGCATGTCCATCATCTGAGACTTTTAACTGTCTCCAGATTACAGCACGTGACATAAGGAAATCTCGGTAGATGGACATGGAAATGAAAGACAGATACTTCCCTCCGCAAGTGTGCATTACAAAATGTTGTAAACACGTTGTAAACAGATGTGGAAACATATTGTTAACAGGCATGGAAAACGAGCTGTAAACTGTTAGTGTCCAAGTGTTTACAAACTTGTGTATGCGCATTCCCTGTTTACAAGAGTAGTAAACATGTTATTTTCTCTTGTGGTGAATCAATGCAAGCAGCCATGTTCGTCTTACAGCAGTTGTTGCACTGCTGTGTATGTCGAATGACAGCCCGACCAGCACCAATCTACATTATTCTCATTTTAATATTTTAGGAATTTGCAACAACATTACTGTAGTGTACATGTAAATGTTAATTGCAGAGCTATGATTTAAAACATCTATATACAAGTCATATAGATCACAGTAGTAATCCAATCTAAGAGAATTACTATTTACTATCTAATTGTTTGAATAGTTGTGGAGTGAATGTTGTCATCTTTCAAATCTTGTATGATTAGCTGTAATGAATATAGTTGTGTATGATTTTGATTTACTACATTAGTGATCTGTTTATGCCTACTGCTGATCTTCCTTCAAACATTCCCTGTCAGCGGCTCTTTGATCTACACATTACAAATTTACACAGTTTGAATTTATTTATCTAAAAACACATCACCCATAGTCACTTTACAAATGTGCATACATCATCTAATGTACTTAGGAAGGGGCACTCCTGACTTGGGCACACAGCAAAATATGATTTGTTTTCAATCATATTTATGTGTCATATTTTGGGCAAATCCATCGAACGTGTCACCACATGTCTATGAAACACATCGTGTTACCATGAAAATGTCACACATATATATATTGGCAATAGCTTCAGTACTCATAACGGTTTGAATGACAGCTGCTCATATAATGCAACCGTCAATAAATAAGGGGAGTGCGACAATCCACTTGCAACTAGTCTGGTGGAAACCGCAAAATTTCGTCTAAAAAAATATTTTAAGTCGGATAATGTTTGCCTATAGCAGGTTGATATTTATGTTAATGTGTTTTCCTTCTATTAGTGTAAACATAATCTAACAGTGCCCGAGAAAATGATTACGTTAATCACCGTCTGGAACTGGTATTTACTTGTAAGCAAAATGGCGGCCTGCGTCTGGGTTTCTGTGCCAATCTATTGAACAACACTTTCAAGAGAACCACCGTTTTAAACATTTAATTAAAAAAATGTCATTAAAGATAGGTTTTTATAAAGAATCCATTTGTGGTAAGGTTCTAAAATCATGTTTTACTAATGGTTGTGGAAATCATTCATATGAACTAAAATTGAAAAAGTCTTGTAGGCTTCCTCCTTTAATAAAAACATTACCTGTACACAGATTCTGATGAAAGTTTATTTATACTGGATACACGATTCTGGACCACATGTTCACTATGAAAGATGATACTGAAATACTTATGTTGAACTTTCAGTAACTTCTGACCTGTTCACTCACAACATTCTCAGCCGATCAGAATGCTCCAAATCTTAATCCCATCAAACTATCGCCCTTAACCGACGGAGCTAACAGGAGGCTGAATCAGAAACTATGGTGACATAATTTCCTTGTAAGAAGTTTCATCATGGCAGATATATCATATGGACAATATGCAATAAAGTGTTGCTGACGTACAACACTCAATAAAAACAATGTCATGTTTACAACATCACCAAACATGCTGCGGGTAGTCAAGAAAGGGAGCAAGTTAATGATGTTAATCTACGTAGTTCCCATGTAAGCATATGCCATATTTCTTGCTGATGACAAAAGCAAACATGAATAAGTGTCTGACATAATGCAATCTCCATCATAAAAAGCCACAACAACAGCTCAGTCTGTAGTGAAGAGCCTCATATATTGGTCTGCCAAGTGTTCTCACTACAAAAGGTACCGGTGTTTATATTTTACATGATTTGATATCTGATTTTCTTTATATTTTGACGTAGAACATCTCTGGGTCAAACATTATGGGTAGCGATAAGAACTTGTTAATGTTTGTGCAATGAAATTGAAAACTTACAAGGCCATGGGGTGACTACCCGTATGGTGGTTGGCTACACAGTGTAAGTACTTTAATGAAAAATATTTTTAGTTGAATTTAATTAATGTGTTTACATTGATGTTAGACATAATTTGTGTTGCACTCCATCAGCAATTGGATAATGCTGTAGCAATCATCAGTGATAATCCGGTCAAACGAAAACAACAAACAGAAATGAGCCTTGATAATATATAATAGTATATTATATTATAATATATTATAGTCTATGGTGATTAATGTTTAGTGAAAGTGTTGACTTGTTACCCCGTATTCAACTTCCAAACCCAAGTTGAGCTCGGGGCATCCTCCTAGTTTTCCAATATGTCATGCTGATTTGTTTAATGACATGTCCACAAGCTTCCACGTGCCCAACGCTTACAAAACTATCTGGTTGTGCCTCCTTGTCCAAAAACGTAGATCTCGTCCTGTCTCCTGTGCGTTTCCAGCATGCGTTCCCTGCCCCTGCTGCTGGTCTGTCTGGTGTGCGCGCGCTCTGCCAGCGCCGACGAGGAGTCCTGCCAAGATGACTGCGTGCAAAAAGCCGTCAGTGAGGCACAAGGTGATAATGGAGTGGAGGTTTGTGGTGCTGAATATTCTACCTCTATTTAGGGCCATTCTTTGGGGATTCGCCTCAGGTTGTTTAGGTTCTCAATATTAGTCTTGTTATGCAGGACTATTGAAAATGGAGACAATCCTGACTCGGGGATTGAAACTGCATAACTATTTAAAAATGGTAAAATGGTTGTTTCAATATAGATGTAGTGTTAATTAGCAGTCTTACTGTATGTATGCCTGTGCTATTGAAAAGTTGACAAGACAATCCAAGACTCGTATGATTCAAACAGGCATAGTTAAATTTCAAATGACATAAATGTGCATTAAATATTGTTCCTTACGGCCGGTGCAATATTTACCAGTTGGAGGTCGGGGGCGGTGCATTTGGTAGGGGGACAGGTACTATTTTTTCAAGGTGCTGCTCGAAAAGTCAGGGGGCTACAAGATTTTTGCACGGAATGATTTTCATTCTATTTACTAGGGAGGGGGCATTTATGTACATTTTTTCATTTGAAACAAGATGCAAAAACCAGATGAAAAAGGATAAAAATCGACATGCTGCTCAAACGGATTCAGCAGCTAGAGACTACTGTGGATGAACAGCAGGCAGCCATCACTTCACACAGTAGACAGATAACTGGACTTGAAGCCAAGACTGCGGATCAAGATGAAACGCTGAATGATCACGTAAACAAAATAGCAGCGCATGCATCGGATATTGCAAGTAACAGAGAACAGATAATAGGGCATGAAGCAAGAATAAAAACACAGGAACGGGAGTTGCAAGAGCAAGGAAAGTTAGTTGCAGTACAGGGAACAAGCATTGAAAGTAACAGAAACAATATAACAAGGGTTGATGCAAAGCAAAGCGAGCAAGAAGAACTGCTACAAAAGCATAGCAATCAAATTACGGGTCATGAGACAAGAATTACAAAAAATACCAATAATATAGCAGGACTTGAAACCAAGACTAGAGATCACAATAAAAAGCTGAATGATCACATTAAACAAACTATGGGGCACGGATCGAATATTGCAAGTAATAGCAAACAGATAGCAAAACATGAATCATTAATTGCAAAACAACGAAAAGATTTGCAAGATCAAGGAAAGCTAGTTGCAGTACAGGGAACAAGTATTGAAAGTAACAAAAATGAGATTACAAGGATTGATGCAAAGCAACGTGAACAAGGAGAACTGCTGCAAAAACATAGCAATCAAATTGCGGATCATGATACAAGAATTGCAAAAAATATCAATGATATAGCAGGACATGAAAACAGAATCGTAAAACAAGAAACGCAGTTGAACGATCACAGGACACAGATGGCGCGACATGAGCAGAGCATTGCCAGTAATACGAATAGGATATCAGTGGTTGAAAGAAATATTGCACGCCACGAGCAAAGATTCACAGAGCAGGAGAGAGCACTCACAGAGTCAGGAAGACAGCAGAGGACGTATTGTAATGGACAGGTGGCAGCTGCAGAGCAAAGACTCAATAAAGAAGGTAACAGGAATTTCTTACAATCACTATTACTTATATATAAAATTATGTTGTAAGTCAAGTGGACAATTCTTGTAATGCGGTGTCACGTTAAACAATTATCATGCATCAAAATTCTAAAATCAAGATATTCAACAATTATATTCACTAATTCAACACAGTCCACTTTTGATGATATTTCGTCTAATTAAGCCTTTACCAAAAGGGTAAATTGTTTGTAATAGTTGGATACACTGTAACTGTATCTGCAAATGCCAAGATTACATTAAAATTGACACCATTGGTCAATACATTCTAAGACCTCTATTATGGGTTTCAGTTGCAGACTCGTCCACATTCATCGGGTTTACAGCCGCAATGACAACTAGTATGGAGGACATGAAAGAACACCAGCAACTCAAGTTCCCCATTGTAAGATTCAACTATGGTAACGGTTATAATTCCAAGACAAACCAGTTCACGTGCCCAGTCTCAGGCTATTACGTCTTTTACATAACAATAAAGAGCTATAGGAATGGTGCTGCATATGTGTCTGTGAATAATAAACAGATCACTGCTGCCCACGTAAACAATCCTGAAGGGGGTCAGAGTTCAGCCATGATTCTTACGCAGTGCATGCAAGGACACAAGGTGGAGGTTAGAAGTTTTCGCAAGCCATGGAATTCCTTTTCTGACAATATGCACGGGTACACAACATTTTCTGGCTGGCTTTTAAGGAAAATCTAAGTTGAAAGCTTGCGCATTGTGCATGTTCATTGTGTATTTACGGTGCCTAATTGTCAGCAATGAAGTAGTGAAGTTGCATCAATACTTAAACATTTAAAAAGTATGACGCATAACATATTTCTATGAATCTATCATCAAAGTGTCCAATTTAGACAATAACTACAGTAAACAATAAAACAATAAATCGTAATAGATATTGCACAGATGAACTATTAAATAGGGTCAATTTATGAAATTTAAAAAAATCATGGTGTATAAACTTTTTATGATAATTCCTTATAAATTGTCCAATCTAGTCAATACAGACGTCTAACATTTGTATTTAGACATAACTAATTTTCATTATATTTGCATAGTTTACGTGTAATAAACGACCAAAAATAAAATTGTTTAATTCCCAATCGCTACTATTAGCTAGTACACTTAATGATAAGCTATCAGGTAAACGCTCAAACTAAATGTTATATGACATAAAGATGAAATGGGCAAAGCACTTTTTCTATCGCTGGTCGCTGCTGGTTTTCATTTTCTTGACAGTTTGCATGGTGACACACAATTTTCCTATGTTATACTGATTAACTTGTCCTCTATTTTATTTAAACATCTATGGAGGGAACATAGCTATTTTTGATATAACCAATAATGAATAAATAAATGATTGTATGGGTGATTTTTATTCAAAATTATTATCTTGAATCGATACACAGGAACAAGAGTCTATTATGCTAAAACGTAATGATAATATTGCACACTATATCTGTGGCCACTTTATATACTGTAGTGTAGTTTAATGAACTTTATCAAAATAAAACACTCTACTGTGTAAATATGCATAGCTAAATAAAAGAGATTAATTCATTTAAATGATATTTATACTGTGTAAATAATTTAAAATGGAACATGCAAATTTGTACAAGAAATACAATTTTATAAAAGTTATTCATCGATTATAATTTCATAAATGCTGTCGGTAAAACTTACACTCAAATATTAATCCTTTTTCTTTAATGTACCCTATGTAAGCATAAACATATATGGAAGGTAAATTTATTTGCAGCATAGAAAAGACTGTTTTAATATATTCTTGGAGTGTGTCGAAAAATTAGGCATTCAAACAAAATAGATGTCCTAGGGCCTAGGTGTACATTAGCCATCATTATATGTAGTTAGGTGCACATACGTGTTAGCAATTTGAAGAACATTTTCAGGTGGGTCCTAATTTCAAGTAATGTCAAGCTGCATGGTCGAACATAGGTCTTAGTGATGAAACAATACTTTAAAGGTTTGAACACAATTATTTTCAGTATCCAAATTGTGATTTATTCAAACTTCATCAGCTACATAAGCATTTTACAAAGCAGTGTAAAATATCCGTTTGATAACAAAATGAGTACAATTAGAATTCTTTATCAAATGCACAAATCATGTCAATAAATGCAAATTACTAAATGCACATTCATATGACATCTCCCATATAAAATAAAACTATGCTAAACATAACAATAAAAATAGCAATTCACAATAAAGAATGACACAATGCCATAAAGATAGAAGGAACCAAGTGAGAACCTCTGATTTAATTATTTAAACATTTTAAATGCACAAATCAAAATATTATGATATCACTTTGTGTAAAACATATACATTACTTTTTGTAAATGAGGCAACATAATTAGACACATAGTTTATTATCAACAAGCTCTAAGCAAACACACACCAAGAAGTTAAGACATTTTTGCATAACTAATATTACATTCTATTTACAATCAATACATAAAACATAACATATCATAAGTTGATAATAAAATACACTATTTTGTATTCTCATTCAGCTTACGTGTATATGCATACAGTTATTTTTTACTTATCACACATGCAATGATCATTATTATCAAAATATATATTTGTACTTCATTGTGAACACTATGAAATATCATATTAATTTGGACTTCTGGCCTGAAAACTTGATAGCACCACACCACAAAAAAATATATCAACATCATAAATTTCTGACTTACTTAGTTCTTTAGAGAGTGTCATGGTAATGCATATCTCTATATATGAAAATGTTTGATGTTGTTTGTTGATAAAAAATGCAATATTTTGACATGGAGATGTAATCGTCTCCTTATGTTTTTTTCCTAAGAGTAGCAAGATAAGTTAATCCCATAGACTTTAAACCCTGCCACAGAATTACACCATCCTAGAGTTCTGACAACATGCACACATACAGATGACGAGGGGATCTTTATTTCAATAGGATATAAAGTACTTTACCAGTACAAACTGCTTAATATTTTTACTATCACTATATTATTTGACTATCCCTATATGTTCAAAGAATACCCAAACAAATCTATTCGACCAACACACATCTTGGGCATCCTAAGTGTATTCTACATCTTACCAATGCAGAATTGTAAATTACAGCTTTAATAACACTGCGTGTCCTCTAAGCATCTATGGTGGTGAGCTCGAGCCTTCCCCACCCACCCAATAATTCCATAAGGCACAATGGCATCAAATTCTTGCCACTCTCATGCTAGAAGACCAGGAACTAGCGGACCAGTAATCGGAACCAACATTAAGCCTAATATTCAGTAGTTAATTCTTTCAACATCAATACTGCAAATTCCATAAAAAAACATCTCTTGCACATATGAGACAGTAGGCGAACCGCCCAAGGCATCCCCACAAATTAGATTAAGTTGTCAACTTGCATGCATTGTATTGAGGCGGCATTGATCGTAGGCCTACATATGCATGTTGCAGTCAGTTGATGCGCCAAGTTAAGAATTACTTATATACACGATAGTTCTACAACACCTATACTAAGCATAACTACATTCAAAGGACGTTAACCAAACCTTATATATTCGTCAACACATTTTGAAAACGTTTACAGTTGCCTGCCGAATCCGCCCGAGTTTGCTAACCAACGTACATAGGCAGAATTCGCTAATGTGTAAAGCAGGCTTAATACGTAGTCCCTACTTCCCAGTGTCACGGTGCAAGTCTTCAGTACTCTTTCCGTCATCGCGTAACTATTCACGTTTGACGTACAAATCATGTGAACGTTGTGCGTCACCCGTGCTGTTAGACTCACTCCCCTTACTGCTGCGCGGGGCCGGCGGGCCCCTTGCCGTAGTACTTGAGTACCTCCGGGTCCACGGGGCGGGTGAAGTTGAGCGTGGTGTAGTGGGCCTTCTTGAAGTACTGGATGAGGACACGCTTCTCGCCCGGCTTCAGCAGCTCGCACTCGATCTCGTAGTAGATCGTCTTCTCGTCGTCCTGCAATGGTAAAGCATTTGAGGTTACATCAGTAGCTAAAAGATTATCTTGGATATCACGAAATATTGGTCCTCACAAAGTGGTTGGATTTACGTCCACGCCAGTTTGCATGGTACAGTAGACGGTCCGGTAGCAGATTGTCTTCTCGTCGTCTTGGAATGGTATATATATACCTCTATTTCAGACAAACATCCATAGAAAACATACATGGTAAAAATGTCAAACAATTAATTCTTTATACCATAACAAGGTTAAAGAAGATATATTAAAAAGAAAACCGAATTGATGATAGCCTGCGTATTCACTGATTCTAGCAATCGCATGTGAAAGTGATAACAAGCCTTCATCAAAATAGTTCTCAGACTATCAATGTGATTATGTACATATATGCATGGCATACTTGTACCGCTTTTGACTTTAAATAATTTTCTGTATATATTATTAAACGCTACATTTAATTTGCTCATACCACCAGTTGAATAATTTGACCAAAGGTGTCCACCATATACATTATTACAAAATGCCCTAAACAATACTAGGATTTGGGATTACATCAGCAGCTGAAATAATAACGTGCATATAAGAAAAAAAGTGCTTGGATTTATTTCTGCAGCAGACTGTATACGGTCTGGTGTAGTGGATCATCTTCCCATCGTCCTGAAATATTATACTCTGTGATAATGGTCCTGGGGAACTCGTTGGATTCACAGTAGACAAGCTTCTCATCGCCTGAAAAAAAGATGTGTTATCAGCAACATATACAATAGAACATATCGAACACAGAACATGGAAGGGTTCCGGATTATGCCCACTTAATAGTTTGAAATCTCGGAGTAGATTGTTTTCTTTCTGAATGTCCTGGAAGAAACAATAAAACAGAAGTCGTACATCATAACGATATCTTATGTTGTTTAAAGACAACATGTTGAAATCAATGTCCCATATCCAAAATATGTGTTTAAAAATACTCTTAAAGAGCAGAAACAGGCAAAATCGCGTTCATCTTAGCAACGTACGTGTGCAGAATCCTGGCATCGCATATGTCATTTCCTGATCTATTTGACATCCCACATTCCCTATCATCATATAATTTATGTATTTACCACCACTCTAATGACTATAACACCCCCGCTCACCTTAGCGACGTACTGGCGGTGCGGGAACCTCTGGTTGCCGTCGTCGTCCACGTTGGCGTACATGTCGGACTCCAGGTAGACCTCGGGCTCGGGCGGCGCGGACGCGTATGGGTTCTCTTCTGGAAGGGAGGTGGGTATTAGTACGGGGGGTTCTCCTCTAGAAGGGGGTGGATCAGTACGGGGGAAGGAAGTGTGTATTAGTTTGGTTATTTCTCTCCACAGGGCAAAATCACGTTAGCTAAACGTTTTTTTCTTCTAAAGTCCATCTATCTCATAATTTGGCATCGTAGATTTCATTTTCTAGGATGGATGTGTAGAAAAAAGGAGTATGATGCCCTGTTTTTATGTTAATGAATGTGTGTCCAAAACAAGAAATAGGGCTCGGACTGTTGGTGAGCAAACGTGTTCTCATATGGTGGAGAGGACAGAGATGCCCTGTTTTAGATAATGAACGGACTGGATTTATGTAAGGTTAGTATTTTTCTATATTTGAAAATTCCCCCAAAACATAAATCGTGGGCTCGGGACGCATGCAAGAATATGGCTTCTCCTATTGTCCAAAACCACCAGGAAATAAACAAAACAAAAGACACCCTCCCCTTTAAACATACAGAAATACAATACACAGGAAGTGACATACAGTTGTTCTGCCACAAATGTAACAATTTCATGCTGCAACTTCACCTATACAACGTACGCAGTAAATAAAATACACTATCAGACCGAGCGAGCGTCACTGATAACAACCACCTGCTAATGTAGGTGCGCATGTGTGAGGCCCATCACGGGGGACGTTGTGGTCCATCAGCTTGGAGTTTTAAGAGTACCCTGTCCATTTATTCAACCTAATTCCATGTATTATAATTGTAACGGTTGTGATTTTGTGGTGAACTCGCACTTATTGTTGTTCAGATGAGAGTTGAGAGAGGAGTTGTTGATAAGTCACCAATAAGTTGTCTAAATGTTTGATATTTCAAATTCAAGCTTGAAACAAGGTACGAATAATTCAGAGTGTTTTGGTTTCAATATTACTTAGGTCTTTATATTTGCTTAACAATAGAAACCAGTTGTTTAATTATAAAACCGTTATCTACGTTGGCATTAAAATTTACAAGTTGCATTGACAAGAAAATTGTCCTTTCAGAAGGATTCATCTTATGTTCATTTTATATACAAATGTATATAAAAGCGCTTATGCTATGCATACATGACTGCCTGCGGTCTGTGGACCAATTTCTCCCAAATTCCTTCCCAAAGGCGTCTGTAGCCTTGCAACAGCTTTTTATGCTCACTAGAGATTGAACCATGTTAGCAATAGTATAAATGATTTTATTGTCTTGTTTAGGAAAGATCTGGGCGTTGCTAACTGCGATAAATTATTAGTCATCAAATATCTTAGACAAGTGACTGCTTTAATTTTTTGAACTAAATGAATTTTGAATTTCATAAATACTGTTGTTTGAAGCATGTCGAAAGCTAAATAAAAAATATATAAAACATTTTCTTCTGTTCTGTCTTTTATTTCTGCTGCCTATCCTAAATTTTTTGAACTAATATTTTGAATTTTGAATTTGATAAGGATACTGTTGTTAGTGAAGCATGTCGAAAGAGTAAATAAAAATATATAAAACATTTAGACCAACAGATATTTAATTTAGACCGCATTAAAGGATAGGCAGCAGAAATAGAAGATGGAATAGAAGAAAATGGGACCATATACTGCATACCAAATTTCAAGGATCTTATATACACATGTACAATGTTTTATATAATTTACATACTATTTATTGTTTCTATTGTCTGTCATATGGAATTTATGTTTATTTCTGAAGTAGAAAATATAAAAATAAAATACTAATTTATTAAAATATCTACATTGCTGCCATTCATTTGTCACACTTTGCAGACCGCAAACATACATGAGGTCTCAATAGATCTTGGCAAATAACAGCACCATCTTGATACAAGTCAACCACAAGACGGCAGACACACTCTAGAAGTGTCCTCTTCCAGGCTCGACTTAGACAAACAAAGCTTCTATACGTCTATCTAAGTGCGCTCTTCACTTATAAATGACCACCTTGTTAAATCCCACAGATGATACTTGTTACACTGTAAACACTTCACATAACAACCTGGCTTCTGTATCTAGTGGCTGTGCTATCGTATATCAGTGTAAAAATCGTTGTTATCAATCTAATTGGTCATTATATGTGATTGATTTCAAGTGATTGATTTCAATGGGGATCCATCCACTGCCACTTGTAGAAATGACATGGACGCATGTTCCTGTTTCGCCCGGGCTTGAGATTGGCTGAATATCTTGTGGGATTTTACGTGTTTATCATTGCAATTGTTTTTAAAATCAAAATAGTTTGAATTAAGGTCAATTGGTCCTATTGATGTTCTAAAACTAGAAATATGACAGGAACATTGATGTTAATTTCAGATACAGTGCGATAGTTTTAGGATTATGACCTATACACATGGGTTTATTATTTATTTCAATAGAAATAAAACAATAGATATCTAATTCCTCGCTTTCCATGAGTTGCATGTTTATCGTAATAACAAACGCCCTATGTGTAGAGCTAAGTCTCGAACCAACACTGGCGTATACGGGTACTCTTCTGGGGGCAATGCGATTGCAATTAGATCTACTATAAACCAAAATGTGAGCCTTATAAGTGTCATCTAATGTCCCCAATACAAACATGCAACAATCACAACGTACATGTATTTCTGTGATAGTAACAAATTGGCACATGCCTGCCTGCGGACGTTGTGTTTAATCCCAATGCATTCTAATTCTATCAATTCTATGGTACCCTTTCCTGCACACATATTCTACGTTCCACTGTGTGTAATGTTGTGATAGACATATTTCTTGGCATGTGTTATAGAAATAAAAGTGTATGGTTAAGTGTGAGTAACATTAGTTGAGAACATTCGCAGATCCTGAAGGAGGGATGTCGGTAAAATGTTGAATAAGAGGAATAAAGGATTGTCCCACCACCCCCACGGAAAAAAAAAGTACTATAAATATATAGTCTGAACTTTCTCATCGTGGTTCCTCATTCCAATGTTGTGCGTAAGTTACATTAATAACATTCAAAAGTGCAATGCTAATAGATTATTTCATCTCCAAGTGTTTCTTCTGTCCGCTTATCAAATCGATCCGCAAGTCTTGACTACAAAAAAACACAAAAAAAACTGCACAATGGACAATGGCAGTATCAGAGATGGCAGTCTCTACAAAATCTGCCCTGGCTATTTGCTCTCCAGGTGTGTTTGCCACAGTAATGATACTCTCAGTGATAACGTCCCATATTGACCTGCCCGAATGTCTGATGGGGGCCCGTAACCACTTCAATGCAGTCAGTGTACAATTTATCTGGCAAATTTTAATTTAATAAATGGATGCGTTTTGACGATGGATCGTCTCAGATAAACAATTATGCTTTACATGACAAAGATCAGTGTTGATATACTTCCGTTCACAAGACATTGTGATAATGTTGCCTTGGGTGAATGTTATAACATTGATATGTTTGTCATAAGATTTCCAACTAGCTGAAAAAAAACTAAATTTTTGTTTTTGGTGGGTTTTGAAAATCTGGGATGGACTCACAGGAGCGTCTCGAAAATTTGGCATTTTTAGGGGGCGAGGTTACAATTTTCAAACAAATATAGGCGGATGGATCTTATTATAATGGTTCAATTATGCCCTTCCACTGAGACATAATGAACTGTAGCCGCCTACGTAATTTACACCAGTTCACTGGCATTACCCTATAGCGATATGCTCAACTCTTTCGGGCTAACATAACAACACTGATTTACACATTTCATAGGACTTATTATTTACTCACAACTACCATAGCCGCTGCATTTTACTAGCATCTAGATTGCAATGCTCAATAATGAACAATATTCACGTTTCTGGACATTACTGACTATAAATAAAACACTGTTCAAAACAGTTACTTCTTCATAAGCCTTACAATGAACCATTCATGGTAAGAGCCATAGTTATTATGCATTGTTTTCATTTTCAAAATTTGGTACTTTCAAACAACAGCATAACTATTGTGCGTTGAAATGGCCATTGTGATTGTCTGAGGGTTCTCCGAGCGACCACCATGGCGCCTTATCAGTCCCATCAGTCGGCTATATTGAAGACAGCGAGTTCTTGACATCACAAAAGGTTCATTGATTGATTGAGTGGTCGTTAACTTTGCGATCCGTCGGATAATTTAGCTTGACTCTAACAACGTCATCAATCTGCCTTAATCCAGACCGACGAGTACCGTACTTAGTAATCGATCAGCAGTGGGATTCTACTATCAATTATATATAAAAGAGATGTATAACTATGACTAGACTAATCATAACTATAGATCAAGAGCTTTGCTAAATTGGAATCTACAGCGACTATACATGCCAAAAACATTTTAACTACATGATTTATTAGGTGACACATAAAAAGGTGTTATCAATTTCAGACAACAAAGCTTCTATGAGTAAATTCACCATGATTGCACCATATATTTTCAGCGCCCCCAATGAAAAAAAGAAAAAGTAGTAATAAAGGAAATATTAGAAAATATTATCGAGTTTAGTGCTTTGCAGTAGATGAAATCTATATATGTGTGCCATAGAAAAAAAAGAGCGTAGAAGTGAAAACTACGTAGGAAACATGAACCACCACCACCAACAACAACAACAACACAACACACACCATAAGACCCCAGCTTCACTCATACCGACTGTCAGACAATCAGTACGGTAATTAGAGAAGAGAAAGGCGATGCCCACCTTCCTCGGGAATTTCCTCCATGTCGCTAGGAGGATCCTCGTCGTACGTGCCCGGCTTGGTGTGTTGAGGGGAGGAGGGAGACGGGGGGAGCTCCGGCATCGGCATACGGGACCGGTCCGTGGGTGCCCTGGTGATCTCCGAGTACGGGGTCTGTAGGAGGGTATAGAATAGGCAACATTAAGATAGCTCGTGCATTTGATGGATTCTATACTTCTATTGCATCTTGTGTTTTTTTCAAAACGTACATTGAATATATAAATTCTAAATTATGTCTGACACATTTGCACAGAAGGACATGCACAATTTATAAACATCAGTCATCTAAAGACGTCTTGTTGTAAGTGCGTCTAAGATACTTGACTAGCAAGCATAATATATATCTACTTTATGTACATCATTTACTCAATGGTTTCATTGGCGTGTGTGCATTGTTATTGAAGGTCCGTAATACAAATGCTACAATCAAGGCCTGGCCAGATTTGATTCCTAGGACAGTCAACACAGTGGAGGTAGGGATCTATGGATCATCTGGCAATGTAAGTGGTAATATTTGTTATTACAACTGAATCATAAATATTGCTTTTTATCTTGAGAATTATATGCTGCCATACGTCACTAATTGAAATGATGAAATAAATGCGTGTTTATATCAGATTTGTATCATGCATACATATTTAATATTTGTTAAATGAATCGTGAAAAAAAAAAAAACCTTGTGCACGTAGATGCAATACAAGGTACGTGAATTATCAGTACCTAACCCATATGAATTTTGTAACGTGATTGTCATTTGTCAGGATCCAGGACTTAATGTGTGAACGTTGGTCAGGGCAAAAACTGACAAAGATATACAAAAAAATGATCTCAACACCGCTCTGTGTCAGTTACCAGTAATCACACAAGATGATCCTACTATCTAAATATATCACTAATATCATTGTCAATACACGATTGCTGTGGCAATATGGCACTTAAACATTATCATGCTTGAAGAGATATACACTTGTTAATATAGGATTGTCAAGTGTGAATTTTGATAACGTGTTATTTGGTGAACTTATATAAATCATAACGTTACTTCCGTGTTCAAAATTGAGTTATAATTATTCAACAGTTTACAGTTAATTGAATCACTGTCTCGTTGGTTTCTGCTTTGGAAAATAGAACCAATTTCAGTATTTGGAAAATGTTACCTTTCAAAAGAATCGAGAGAATTGCTACATCATTTTTTAAATGCCTATTTACATATTTTCCATATTGGACCAAATCACCAAACATATTGTGCATACTTATTTTCATTTACCTCTTTAGATTGCATTTTGTCAGTCGACGTGTCCACGTGATTGCCATTTTCATCTGGAAAATAATGAACTAAGTGAAAAATACATAAATAAAATCGTTAGTTGAAATCATATCTCATTGATTTTAAGTTCAATATTCTCAACATTATTGGTATTCAATATAAATTATATTTAATGGATGATGTAAGTTAGATCGTGCTATGATCCACCTTCTATGGAGCATGGACCGTCGATTCCGTCCGCATACAAGTTCATCTCTCTTGATTCCCTGCAACAGTGTCAAATTTTACCAATATCAATTCTGTTAAATGTGACATATAATATATTGAGGGTAGTGAGAAATATATTATGTTTTCAAGATACATATAATAAAAGTTTAAAAAACATTCTTAGCACATCATGAACTCAGTAACATTGATTTGCAATTACATTAATGGGTAGTCTACAATATTGATCAATATAACTTATTACTTACTGGTGAACTAGATGATCTGAAAATAAAAGTGAACATAGATATATTAGTGCACATGAATGCATTAATATTTAATGAGAAATAGGAAAAATACTTAAATATATTTCTTAAGAAGTTTCTATATTACAAGGTCTTATTTATTCTGTGCAGTTAGTTGAATGGAGTTAAAAATGTGACTGGTGTAATATGAATAAAAATCATACTACTTAAGCTATAGCATTGCGGTCTCTTTATTGAAGATCACAATGTTCGAAAACTGTTTTCACAACAAATTTTATAAATTCTAGATTGGATTTGGATTTAATTGTATATGATTATTTTTTATTTTACGGTAAGACAAACTGAAACAACATGCTACCACATGCTAAATACCTGACAAACTCTATTTTAAGTAAGATCACAATGCATGTTCTATGTATGAAGGCTTGGACCTGCAAGAACTGTTATTATTGAATACATGGTCTGTTTGCCGATGTGGTGCTAATATCGTAGGTTCTGCCGTACTCACTGTTGCTGTTTTTCTCTGTGTCCATTCTCCGCATCACGACGCCGAATACGAGGAAGACGATGAGGGCGACAAACGCCAGGGAGCCAATGACGATCCCCGCCACCTCACCGTCAGACAAACCGCCATCACCCCCACCTAGGCAGATTCGTTTATGTCAATCATTATTACAAATGCGAATGATAGTTTTAAAATGCCCATATGAACAATCGTTTAGTATGAATATTGTTTTCATTTTCCCATTTTCATACAATATGAAACTTGCCATAAGGAAAAAAGTAAATATGTCTCGTTGCGACATCATACCACCATGCATGAGTTTATCATAGTTTATATAGGTTTATTATATATTGATTTCTGATAAAGTTTATATCAAAATAAATGGGATGGTACTCTTGTTATGGATAATGTTAGTTAAATATTTCTGTTGAGATTGATACTGAAGTTCAATTTTCTTCTTATCAATCATACATTATTTTCGTGGAGCTTATGTGTCATAATATCAATCTTGACTCATAAAAATATAACATCGATTCAATTTCCCTTGCAACTTGTAAAAACAAATTGAAATATAGACATTCATCAAGAGACCTTCTCTAATGTTGATGGTGACTGTCTCATTCTGTGCATTGTCAGTGACGATCTCTCCTTCGTACACTCTCAGCTGGAATTCGTAGTCGGTTCCGGTCAGGGAGATGTTTGTGAGGCCAGCGTACTCTGTCTTGGTCCAGTCTAGCTCGGGCACCATGTCAGACCAATCAGTCGCCTTGATACGCACAGATGATGCTCTGAAAAATAGGTACGATCAGTTTTTAAAATGTTATATGCTTTGATTAAAACATTACACATGAATAGTTAAACTACGTTTTATGTTACTACCTATTCATTTTAACTAATGTACTGGTACCAGAAATAGTGTAATTCCCACGCCAATCATTATCTTGCAAATATTTTGAAATACAATGTCTCACCTATACTGGAGTGACAGTTTAGTAGGTCGACCACCACTGACACTGTATGAGAAACTAATATGGGTAGTTTCTGTGTTGTATTGCTTAGCGAGTCACCATCCAACATGGCAGTCGGACGAGCTGCAAAGGTAAAAAAACTGAGGTAATTGTGAAGAATTAAAAGGTCAGTTTGTTATTGATTTTACACTGG
>CM032661.1:8049760-8066384 GCA_019095985.1 Streblospio benedicti | reverse complement strand
ACATGTCATCCGTGATAATGCAATCGTGCTATGTATCTACTTAACTGCAAACATCTTCTCTTTTTAACATTACTAGTTTACTTACTAAAATTACATTAAAAAGTTGCTAAAGTTACATTACTAAACATTGGTAGTTTCAGAAGTTTCTAACACAGTTTTAATAATATGCATGGAAATTACAACCCATTTTGCCCTACTTTATAAATGCATTAAGCGAAAGGCACATTCCACCATGCGGCGGTGGTCGCCGCAATGCGTGTTGAGGTCTGCGGCGTCTACGGCGTTTTCCGCATGCATTGACAAAAGTACAGTTGTGGGCACATCAGCACGGGCCCCGTGCGTTAGGAATGCGTCGGGACAGGGAGTGGTTTTTATTGAGGTGGCCGTGAGATCAACTTGCATAGAACGTGCAATGCACTCGCGTACAACTTACGCTCTACGCACCGTGTGATTACAAAAGTACGGGATCCACGCGTTCATGGTGCAGGGAACGCACGGCCCCAGTACTGTGTCTGTGCCGACAACGTGCGGGTAAATCCTCTGCTTTTAACGTAAGGTCTCCGCACTGCCTCCCTACGGTTAAGCGAGGGGCACATTCCACCGCAAGGTGGGTCTACAGCCTGTCTACTGCCGAAAACGCATAGAAAACGTGAGGATCCGTGAGTGCACAGTGCGGCAAACGTACGTTTTTTCAAGGCCGTACGGTGGCCGCAGAAGAAGTTTGGCTTGCCAAACTTCTTCTACGACCACCCTACATGGTCTGACCGTGCTGGGGAGGCAGTACGGTGACCTTAAGTTAAACGCAGAGGATTTAACCGCACGTTGTCGGCACGGACACAGTACTGGGGCCGTGCGTTGCCTGTACCATGAGCGTGCGGATCCCGTGCTTTAGTAATCACACGTAGAGTGTAAGTTGTGCACGCGAAAGCTGCGCCACGTTCTATGCAAGTTGATCTTACGGCCACCTCAATAAAAACCACTCCCTGTGCCGACGCACTCATAACGCACGGAGCCCGCACGTATGTGCCTAACTGTACTTTTGTCAATGCTTTGCGGCAAACGCCGTAGACGCCGCAGACCTTAACCGCCTGCGGCGACCACCGCCAAGGTGGAATGTGCCCCTCGCTTTAGGCCATGACGCAGGGTGGTCGTAGAAGAAGTTTGGCAAGCCAAACTTCTTCTGCGGTCAACGTACGGCCTTGAAAAAACGTACGTTTGCCGCACTGTACACTCACGGATCGTGACGATTTCTGTGCGTTTTTGGTCGTAGACTGGCTGTAGACCCACCGTGCGGTGGAATGTGCCCTTCGCTTAAAGAACTCAGTACAGTACTAACACTTTGTGAGGACGTCAGACAAGCGTTTTTCTTAACCCCATACAAATGTCAATCATAATCACAGTTCATGAACGTGAGTGCCTCATTTCAACTTACTGCACTTTCCCAGATAGTACAGAAAATGCTGCGCCTGTCGTACGCAATGCCTATTCATGTTAGTAGTATACCGTGTATGGTATATTGGTATAGTGTTTGTAATTTATAGTAGTACTCCCGTTTTATACGATTTTTTATTTGCTATGGGTGTGTATAAGACGCGCAAAAAAACTTCACTATAAGAAACAATCGTTGACTTAAATTTGTTTTGGTGTGAATATTTACCTATCAACAGTCGTTTTTATCACAGCACATCAACTATTAGGGTACAACTAGTGACTCATTAGTGGCTTAAGCGTCCCCTTGCCTGTCGTGTGCGGTGTGAACTTTTGCCTCTGTAATAAAGCTCTTTGTGGCTTGAAACATAGCTGGTGGCACACACCACTCGCTCCATTGAGTCCGTATCTTTTCACAAATCTGCTCACAATTTTGTTGTCGTCCACGAAACCCGCCGCCATTGCGACACGTCCCACAGTAACAAATCGCTCCCCACGATCTCATGTTCAAACAAAATCAATAACTACAAACGATAGTGTGTTGGGATAATAACTACAAAAATATAAAAATTTCGAATACATGTTTGGAATCAGCATACAAAACGGTATATATTCAATTTTCATATCGTGTATGTGTCACGGTTTTAGTTGGCGATATTTTGTATTGAAAATACTTCAAATGCACAGCATAAGCCATTCTGACCACATACTAATACATGTTTAATTGCAAGATTCTAAAATAAAAAACATTTTAAACATGACAGGCTACTAATCAATGATACATTGGACTTTAAAAATAGTAAGTTTTTTGCCAGCTAATCAAACGGGTGTATGTGCATCGTTCGCACAAAGTGGCATGCTGCTGTCATAATAAAAGGTACTACATGAGCATATGCGTACATGCGTACATGAATATTCAAAGACGTGCACTCTTAGAAATATAAACTATAATAATGTAAATTATTAGAAGACTTTTACCAAACAAATTAGACTTTATCAATTTTATTTTGTGTTTAGCATAGCAGTGCCACTGGCATTTTTTCGGGAAATTGCGTCCGAAGGATGCGGGCCTATGGAATTTTTAAACAAAAGAAAAGTTTGTGTGGGAAAGGGCGCACAGAAAAAAAAGTCGAATACCATAGAACATAATATGTGTACAATTTCCAGTTATAGTATTAGTCTATATCAAACCCTGATCCCCATCACCTCAAAATACATTGACACGATTACTTAAAATGATAACATCTCGATTGATAGCAGTGGAAGAGACGTGCAGTAGTTACAGATTGTCATGGTATTGAATTAAGATAATGAAGTTTCATAGATATCAAAACATAGGAGGATTGCTGTTTGTTTGGCTTAGACCTGCCTTAGTATGGATATCCATTTCGACCAGTAAGACACGTTTTTTGTTTGTAATAAAGTGAATATCTGCATACATATGGAGATGTACATGTTTTGCTGAAGATTGACGTATTTATTCATTTTAGTAGACAAAGCAAACACGATATAGTTTGTTCATATTGATAACAATATTATGATGATCAAATCAATACCCAGAATCTCCAACAATAAAAGTGTTTGTAACGTGAGAGCATTTTGGTAAATTCTTATTATCCATATGGTCAAAAACGTGATATGAGTAGATAACATATAGATTATACATTAAGGCCAATGTCAAAACCAGTGTGAACAACATAGTGCTACAGTGACCGTCCCACAGCGCGTGTACCTGGGAGAGAGAACAACCATCAACTGCACCTACAGCTGTCGGGAATGTGATAAGACGTTTATTACGTGGTATAAAGGAAAAAGTGGGAATGATAGACTGTATTTCCTGGACTTCAAAAATCCTGTTCATCTGGATCTTATCCACCGTATGATGGTGTAGTAGATGGTCAGCATTATGAGGAAGACTCACTTCATGCACTCATCTTACTCAACACAGCATGGGGCAATGACACAGTGGAGTACAGGTGTCAATTTTTTAGCACAGAATGCACTGCTGGTGTATGTGACGCTAAACATATAGGAGAAATCCACGGTAAGTACACTTGTATGTATTGAATATGTATTATTGGTACATGAATCCAGCACATTTGTTCCTTGATAGATTTTTGTGTATACTTTTATACTCATGCTGATGTCAAATTTGGTAAAATTTAACATTTCAAATGAATATTTAGCTTATTCTTAAAATGTCATAGGTTCATAAATTTATATAACGATTTTGACGTTCATTAAGTGGCAAAATTTGAAATTACAATACATTGTTATTTACTTCTTATGTGTTCTTCCCTAAGTTTGCTATGTGAATTCAATTCTTTTTTTTTTCTTCTCTCTAGAGAATTGAAAGATGGAGAGAGAACATGGGGAGAAAAAGAAGAAAATAATAGAATTATTTTCTATAACCCTCTAATTGATAGATGCGTACAGTTTATTTATTGTATCTTCACAAGTCATACCTAAGCCTGTATAGCTCCTAAATATACAAATCAACAAACAATGTAATGTATGACATTTAGTTCTAATTAACCAGTGAAGGCGACTGAGGTGGTGATCAGCAGTGACCTTGAGGACGCGACCTTCGTGGAGCGCGGCCGTCCCTTCTCCCTGCGCTGTGACGTGGGACTGGTGAAGCCCGACTCCAGGGTAATCTGGATCATCGATGGTGCTGTCAAGGACCCAGGAACTACATCCACCCCCACCGGGGACGGTCACGGCACGTTCCGGCTGGAGGCAGCGAGCAGTGAGAGCTGTGAGGGAACGGGCCGCTGTGTGGTCGGCTACCGGGTCGTGGACCGCGCGGACGACACACACGTGCTGGGGCAGGGAGAGATCGCCGATCTGCCCGTGTATTGTGAGTAGCAAGTGGTAACTTTAGTCATTTAGGGATATCCGTGACATTATGTTAAAAGGTCCGTATGAATAGTTTTAACACATATCAGATAATTCATTAAATGGCATGTTTGATGTGGTTTTGTCTCCAATGCAAGTTTGATTAAATCTTTATATATACACTTTATTACGTTATAGAATGTCACTGCATAAATAAATTTAAATTATTAACCATTTTATCATCTGAAATGTTAATAACTCTTATCATCAAAGTCACAATGCAAGTTCAAAGCATTATCATATGGTTTTATGTTTTTACTATGTTTTATGGCATGCATATTAATAGGTATTACATGTAAATTACTGTATGATATTCAAATTCAAAATCGATTAGACATAATTTACTGGAATTATCATTTGTGATGGATATTAAGCTCCTATTTTGCAGATGCACCATCACAACCAAGCGTGACCACATCAGGCGAGCAGGTGGACAAAGCCTCCTTCACCCTGACCTGCTCCACCGACAGTGAGCCTGAGGCGGCCTACCAGTGGATGAGGAACGGCACCAACATCCCGGGCGCCACCAGCAGTGTCCTTAGTCTGCAGCTTCGACTACGCCTCCCATGACGGCGCTTATGTGTGTAACGCCAGCAACCTCCTCGGGTTCAAGCTCAGTGACCCGACGGAGGTCTATGTGAAATGTATGTACTTGCTTATTCATTTGTCACGTGATTGCATTTGTCCTGCATTTTATATTTATCAATTTATTTATTTATTTATTTGTTTATTTGTTTATTTTTATTTCACACATATAATACGCGAATGATGAATACATGTCAATATACAAAATAACAATACCAAAGTAGAAGTAAAATAATCACAGTATAAAACAGTAGCACCACACCTCATATAATACATGCACTGTATGAAATGGTTTAATTTAGTTAGTTGAATTCTTGATTGTGTACAGTTTGTTGCCAGCCTTTAAAAGATTGGAACTAAATATGAAATACCTTGAACTTTAGTGATTTAATTAAAAATAGTACTTTTTGTCTTTAAACTACACCAATGTTTTGATGATTTCAGTACCTCCATCAGAGCCCTCTATTAAGATCAAAGGCCAACCTGACCAGGACTACATAATCCGTGGGGAGGAGAATGTCCTAGAGTGCTCGGTGGAGAAGGTCAAGCCCGAGTCAGACCTCACGTGGCACATCGGATCAAGTGAAGTAAATCCTCAGCCGACCACCACCTACTCGTGGAACGAGGACTCATCGTGGTCTCTGCTCAGTGAGCTGACAGAAACGTTTGATGGTGTCACGGATGAGAGTGTCAATATCAAGTGTACTGTTGAGGCTAAAAGCAGTGAGGAGGCATTCCATGTCTATTGTAATTATTATTTTCATATTGCTTGTCCAACATTATATTTTAATTTCTGTACTCATATTCAATTATAAGCATTACAAATTTGCCATTAACACAATGCTATGTTGGTCATCTTCAAAATACGTGCAATACCTAATGTATTTATTCATGCATGAAATTACAAGCCGAGCCTTTTATAGAATGTTTTAATATTATTGAGACCATTTCAGATTACCCAGAGTCCAGTATCAGTGACCCAGACACTGACCCCATCGAGGGTGATGACCTCACCCTGACCTGTGATGTGGATGCCCAGCCCGAGGCGACCTCGTTCTCCTGGTGGCAGGATGACCAGCAGCAGGCGGAGACGGTCAGCACACTGACCAGGACGCTGGTCCACGGTCAGCACGATGGTCTGTACAGATGTGCGGCCAAGAACGTTCTGGGAGAGGGACAGAAGAGTGAAGCGTACGACCTCACGGTGTGGTGTAAGTATTGGCCAGTGTGGATTAAATGCTATTTATAATTTTTCATTTTTCCATCAAAAATATTTTCATTTTTGATGTCATTTATTTTCCATGACAAATCTTTTTTTTTTTCTGTTTCTTATTCTTATGTATGAACTTCAAAGAAACTTGAAAGTATGAAATATTGAATAGCTCTTGACAGCTCAGAGCTGAATAGCTCAATACAATAGTGGCCTTTTCCAGACCTACACGAGGTGGCGCTGTCAGCGTTCAGCAGCAGCCCAGTAGTGGAGGAATCAGCCACGACCATCACATGTTCTCTGGCCAAGGGCTTCCCGACAGAGGTGACCTCTAGACGGTGGACAAAGGATGGCAAAAATGTCACCATTGGTGATCAGATAAATATTTTTTTTTTTATATTCAGAAAATGTAAAAAACGAGAGATGCTGTTTACGTGTATTATACAAGATGACTTTGAGAGACTTAATACTACAGATGCCTAAATGATATATTGATAATTTGTACACAATTCATGTCTTCG
This sequence comes from Streblospio benedicti, assembly GCA_019095985.1. NCBI lineage: Eukaryota > Metazoa > Annelida > Polychaeta > Spionida > Spionidae > Streblospio > Streblospio benedicti. The sequence goes on along the minus strand of CM032661.1, from coordinate 8,059,742 downwards.
TTTTTACGATTATACCATCTACATTTATATGTTGACATTATCTGTTCATTGCTCCATTGGATATCATTTCCAGATGGTGACCGTATCACAGGCGTAGGTGAGACACTGACCATTGAGCGAGCTGAGAAGGACGATGCCGGTCACTACGAGTGTGAACTGACCACGGCCGCCGGCTCACTGAAGGCAGCCGACTCCAGAGAGCTCGTTGTGCACTGTGAGAGGGGTTTGATCTGTATAAAAGTTATCAATCAAGAGCATAAGCTTCTATCTGTAATGATTTTCGTAGTACTTTGGTAAAGGCAAGCTTGTCCATTATTTTATATTTTAATGACTATTTATGTGTTTGATTCAACTGTTAAAGGGTTCATAGGTAAACACTCCCTGACACTGTGAATCCATATCTTGTAATGAATCAAGTGTTTTTATTCTGCAGACTCCCCCGAAGGCAGCTCCACCCTGGACGTGGCCTCCCCGGTGGCTGTGCTGGAAGACGTGACGTTCACCTGCCAGTCAGATGGTGACGAGGGCGTGCCCGCGGCATCTGACTTCCTGTTCTATGAGGGAGACAAACAGGAGAACAACGGGTCAGCAGAGTGGACGGCGTCTTTTGACGCAGTCAGAGAAAAGGCTCCGTTCTCTTGTGCTATGGGGAACTATGTGGGAGCTGGTGATAAGAGTGCAGCTCGGGAGGTGGATGTGCAAGGTAACGTCCAAAATCAATAAATATCATATACACATTCATACATCATAAAAGGCATTTGTCAAGTGTACTTTGTTTTAATAATTGACAAATGTAAAGCCTGTAATTTAGCATATTCAATATGTCTGTACAGTGTATATGTTTTCGAATGTCTTTCAAAATCATGTTGGCCATCTATTTTTTTTCAGCCATCTCCCACATAGAATCCTGCTACCCAGCTGAGATCTCTGTCAATGCCACAGACGATGATTTCCAGCTGTCCTGCCTGGGATCCGGACACGAGGCTGTGGTTGGCTGGACCAAGGATGGAGCCGCTCTGTCTGTGGACGAGTATGGACCTCAAGATGATGAGCCTGAGGCAGGAGACCACGAGTACGGCCAGACGACGGCCGTCAGGAGCCGCGTCCCCTGGGTGCCGCCTGCTCTCTCCTGTGATACCGTCACCCGCCACCAGGGGCAGTACATGTTCACCGTGACCGCATTTGCTGCAGGGAAAGAAACCAAGTCAGAGGCGACGTTCAGCATGAAAGTGCAATGTGAGTTTGGACGTATTGTGAGTACATCATAAAGAGTGGTGTCGGCATTATTGGAATAAAATTTGTTTTTGAATTCTTACATTTCAATATCTACTTCTATTTTGATTTCATATTATCTATGCACCTCAGTAATTTCAATGACATCTTAATATTTAATTTTGAATTTTTTTGATTCAGACCAAGAATAGAGAAACATAATTTTCCAAATTAGGACATGCAACACATACTTTAATGTGACGAATATTTGAGAGTTTTAGAACAATAGCTTTGTTTTTTTTTTTGTTCAATTGCACCAGACCCTCCCCTGGCGCGCCCATCCTCTGGCCCAGCAGACGGCCCGACCGGTCACCCCGTCAGCCTGCAGTGTGATGTGTGTGCTGACCCGCCCCCCCACCTCCTACAGCTGGACACACGAGGGCGGGGCCCTGAGGCCGGGCGTGGAGGGCGGAGACACGGACACCATCACCATCGGGGAGGTGGAGGCCGGAGACGCCGGGCAGTACAGCTGTGTGGCCGGCAACACGGTCGGCACCGGGCAGGTGGACGTGATGCTGGATGTCTACAGTAAGGAGAATGAGGCGGAGATGTATTTGAATGTCAATATTTGGTAGATTATCATTATCCTTACAAATAATTTATGACTGCTAGCTCATGTAGTACATGTATATTAACACAAGATCTATTTAAATTGTTTGTCTAATATCAGAATCTTTTTTAGGGGTTGTATCATTTTTGATTTCATTGAAAAAAGTATGGCACGTTCAAATCAACCTGTCCTTTCAGAATAACTTGTTTGATCTATTGTTTATTTATCACCTACAGGCGTGCCCTCTGCCCCCACCTCCCTGTCCGCCTCCTCCACCGCCTCCCGCCTCATCACCGTCACGTGGACGCCCGGTGCTGACGGCGGCCGTCACCAGACGTTCTCTCTCCAGGGGCGCAGGCAGGGCAGCCAGGACTGGGCCGTGATAGAGGATGGTATGGGGTGTTGTACAAACTCTCATTTTTATAATTAATTTCAATATCATTCAGTTACTTCATGTAATAGGACAGTTCATACAGTAAATAGATTGTATTTTCAGTGTTCAGTTTGGTGCTCATTGGTAGGCTGCATTAATACAAATTTAGAGTTTTATTTGTGAGAGTTTGATGCTTACACCAGGTTTTATATAAACGTTTCTGCTACTGTATGTAATTTATAAATGAAGATAAAGTTTTTGACAAAGTGATCTGGATGGATTTTGTCAGTAAAAGCTTTAGTTGAAATGCTTAAAAAACGTCTATAACATTTAGGCCTTGATGAAAATTTCAAACAAAATCATCCCATGTTATTCTTCCTCAGACATCCCTGACCCCGGCAATGGCCAGATCTCTGTGGACGTCACTGAGCTGTCTGGATCTGACCTGGAGCCGGATTCTAACTATGAGTTTGAGGTTCGCGGTCAGAACGAACATCCGGATCGGGACGGAGAAGCAGCCATCAACAGCACAAGGACGCTCAGTAGGGATTATTGAAGTTTACAATAAGATTGTTTGTCTACAATAGCATTGGATACACATTTCTTCTTGCTTTGAATGAAAGGTCATAAACGTCACGTATATTTCATTAAACAACCAAAAGTACATAAAATTCTTGTGAGCATATTGTCTCATGTGAACTATCATTAATTTAGATTATTTTAAAAAGGGTACTGTTGTTTCGAAACATGTAAGTAATGATACAATCTTTTGGACAAACAGGTATTTTTGAATGTTAGAACCACTCTAGAACCTAAGACAGTAGAAATACAAGAAAGAAAATAGAATCAAACTAAAAGTACCTATTAAATAAATTGTACCAACAAATATAAATTTCGTGTTTATACAACACATCCTCAGCTATATGAAAAAGTACACATTTGTGATTTTAAAGGCATGTATTTTCCCCCAATAACAGGAACATAAAACTTAATTTGTATATTTATGTTTGCAGCTCGACCCACGGCATTGTTGTATGGAGAGTCTCTCGAGTATAACTTTGAGAAGGACTCCATCTATCTGGTGTACAGTGTGTCTGGAGGGAGGCCGAATGGGCTAGTCCTGCAATTCAGGTAACTTTGATTAATTTGGGGAATTTGTGTATTTAATCATCTTTTACATTGCAGCATCATGTTACAAAACAAAATAAATTTCAATTTCAAGCTTTCAATGACCTCCTGTGCATACTAAATATGCACACATACAACACAGCTGCATTTTGTTCTCATTGTTGTTTTGCATTTTGTTCATATTTAGAATAGCATAAAAATCACAACATAATTGCTGTATCAAAACCGTGCAACCAGAGTGTACAACAAAATGTTAACATATTCATGATTCAATTATTTTAATAATGGTTAAATTATCTTAATGTATTTACCTGCTTTTCATTTAAAAATTAACACTCAAATTTAAATTTCAAACATAATTTTAATAGATGTTGAACTCCAAAGTTTCCTTAAAAAACAACAAATGACAAAATAATACATCAAGGATAAGATTACTAGTTGGATACCAAATTGGTTTTATCTATTTAAGTATGTAAACTATAAACACTATTTATTCCAGCAAAATAATATTGGTAACATATATTAAAAACTTATGTATTCAAAGATTATTCCATTTCTATTACCAGACACTTTGATGAACAGTCAATTGGATCATTACAAACCAGCAGTTACAAAAGTTTCACTAATTAACTCAAATAAATGCATTGTATACAACATTTTATCACCTATGTTTAAAATTAAATGTTTGTTTAGAAATTTGAATTTGAGTTTTAATATTTGACATTAGTTGAATCATGTGACCCACTCCTTTAGACCACAAAACAAGAACTGGACATAAAAAAATATTTTAATGTATTTACCTGCTTTCCTTCCAAAAATAGGCCTGAAATTGAAAATCGAAGTATAATTTTTATCAATATTGAACTCTACAGGTTCCTTTTTAAAAGGTTATTTAATTTTGAAAAAGAACCTGTAGAGGTTGAAATCGACGAGAATTACATTTACAATTTGAATTTTAGAGCTATATGTTAAAGAATAGCAGGTAAATGCATTAAAATAATTAAGATAATTTTATCACGTAACAAAAATCAACTGAACAAAAAACAAAACAAAAATAAAATAAAAACTTAAACCTTTTGATTCATTATAGCTATATATCTAGAAAGGTAAACTGTTATAAACAAACTATGCGACTAATAATCTAGTTAACACCAAACTATTTCTGATGTAGGCTATGTGTGGCCATGTATGTAACAACATTAGTATGAAGTTTGCTCTGTCAGCTCCTGTATTTCGCCTGCAGAGAGGCTGCCGTCGGCCACTGGGCTGTGCTGGTGCCGGACCTCGACTGGACGCAGACTCAGGTGAGAGAGACAGGGCGCAGTGCGCACCAGTAGTCACTTGCTAGCAGACACGAGCGTGCAGAATGGTTGATGGCAATCAGGGAATTCATGGAGATTCGCATGTGGGAACTAATGAGGGGATGTGCCTATTTAAACCCGTGTATATTGTCAAGTGATTATTGATGCGTACAGGGCCTTACAGAAGGTGGAATGATTTGTTATATCTTTGATGTATTCTGTATTATCATTTATTGTTATTACTATGGACTGTATGTCTGAATTAATTAAATTAATTTAAAAGAAACAAACAAACAAATAAATTAATTAATTAATAATTAATTAATTAATTAATTAATACATTTATTTGTGTCTTTCTGTTTACTTTCATTCGTACCTTTATCTGTTTATTACTTTCTTCCTTCATTTATTTATAAATGTATTTATTGTTATTGTTGGTGGTGTGGCATGGTGGCAACAAATGCTTGCAGTATGTCATAACCTAATATTTGACTCTCTGATATGGAGTGTTTTCACCACAGGAGCAATTTATAGATATATGTAGACGTTTTACTGGTGTTCAATCAAACCAAAACCGTAGAGGTTCAGATTTGATTGCACAAGTAAACAGCAACATATCTCTCTATAAATTGCTCCTGTGCTTTTCACCGCTTTGTAATATTCTCACCCTTAGTACTTCGGGGCGACTGTGGCGCCATTGAAACGGGCTCGTTATGACTTCCGCCTGCGGGTGCACGAGGGGGACGTTGTGACAGATAATACGCCTGATGAGACAGTCAGCAAAGACTTCAGCGACGGTTAGCGATTTGGGAGTATCATGGGTTAAAGTATAATGTCATGGAAATGATATACACTAAGTTGAGAGAGCTCACGTTATTGTGTATAACGCTCATATAATATTGAATCTAAAATGCAAAATGGCTTTTGTTTCCAGTTACACCTATACATGAATACGAACAATATATTTGCGTTAGTCGGTTTCAAGCTCTCATTAGATGTACATATTGATGTTACAAATGGTATTCACTCTAATATTCGGAGTGAAGTTGACATATCAGAGATTGAGAAAGGCATGCTGCACTGTAAATGTAAATTCACACATCATGTACAGCTCTATATTCAGGCAATAGCGGTGGTGGCGGCGTAATCGCAGGTGTAGCCTTGGGTCTCCTGGTCGTGGTGGGGGCTCTGCTGGGCGGGGCTCTTGTGCTGGGCGTCCAAAGGCTCAGGGGCAAGCCGAAAGGTAGGAACATTAGATCCAGGCAGATATCTTGTATTATAATGGACTTAGGCTCAAATATTGAAATAAGAGGATTCTTTCTCTAGTAAAGTGGCAATTTTATATAATACAATTGACACGGACAAATCAATATGAAAGGGTTTTGAATGTCCAGATGTCTATATTTGATAAACAGATTTAATAGAAACCTTTTTCCATGTATTCATTGCTTATTAATTTGATGTATGATAGAAATGGGGATAGTAACTTCCAAATTTACTTTTTTTCTGAACTCAACCAAACTGGATATTACACAATTTCTACTCCCCAGGAGATCTTATATTGTATTCAAGTACAAAGGATTATTACCAAGCATGATCCTAGATTTTTTTTATGTTAAAGTAAAAATATTCACAGCTGCTTTCACCGTGTGCTAAATGGCTCTTACATAAATCATATACAATATCCTGATTTTATCCTAATTGAAACATCTTAATATCCTCATTTATTTTTTCTTTGAATGTGGTCATAGTGTTGGCATACACATTTAAACACGATTCATGTCCATCTCATTATTATTGTTTTGCTTTTCACCCGAAGGTACATCTGACGCCTCCCATCATCCTACGACAGGTGCGTTCACACATACTGTAGATGGTAATGTATTATGAATTACTGTGTTCTTTGTGTAGTCGAATTTAGTTATTGCACCAAAGAATAAACAAACTCAAATGTGACGTGCCATGCCAATAATAGAACTTAATGAGTGATTGAAAGACTTATTGCATAATATATTCGGTAAAAAAAATATCAAATGAAGTATATGCGTTGTACATCGTAATTCTAAATATAAGTGGTGATTATCTGCTGAATATACAGTTCACCGTAAAAGAACTTCAAATATCTAATACATATATATTATTCCCATACCCTCCTACAGAGAGTGAATACTACAATCTGGGCGCTTCTGCGGGTCCGATGAGTGGGAAGGGAGCAGACTACACCGAGACACAGTGGAACCCAGAGTCCAATGGGGGAGCGCATGTCACACAGTCAGTTTGCCCTTCAATACGTGGACAGAATTTAGAACAAACTTCACTATCCCACATTAATTCCTGTAGTATTATCATTCCTGAATTTTAACGAAAATAATGCACATAGTGGTACAATGCAGATCTACTGATTTATATTCATTATTATTCAAATGTCAGTGTTAAGATGAATTGGTAATTTTATCTAAGTGAGTAGGGTATTAGCTAAAATGGCCTTCTGAAATATAACACAGGTATATTTACGATACATAAGGTTGCTCATATTACTAGTAAATTTTACACACTTAAGAATATTTTCCCCAGTTCATAAATGGTGTATTTTATATTTTATATTTTATGTAACAGTCGTAAATATACCGGTACTCCCTTGTACAATTTCATGTCTAATTAGTATAGTTACAACGAGGCACTTCTGATTCGTATGACCTTTCTATTTTTTTTTACATTTCAGAGAAGATGCTTATGAGCATCCTTCATCATTCAGCCAGCCTTTGCCACCGGTTTATGACCGTCTCGCTGTAGCTGAGTATGAGATGATACCTGCCGATAGAGACTGACAATAATGTTTCTATGATAGTAAACAACCATTGTTTAACATTTGCATTTCTTTGTATTTATATCATTTACGTATATTATTTATGTGTGTTTGTTTTGGGAGTTAATTACCCTGATTCTTTTCTGTTGTTATTTTCATCTTACTCTGGATCTGGAGACTGACTTTAAAAAAATGAAATTAATAAATCTAAATCAAGTGGCCTTTTCATATAAAATACAAAATTTCATTCTATTTTCAAAATCTAACCTAAAACAATGACTAAGTATGAAGACACTTTGACGATTGTTGTGAAATATTTTATCTATTTATTTTATTAACATAAGAAGACATGCGAATTTTTTTTAGGGAGAAGAAAAATAAACTAGACTTACAGAAATTATGTGCCTTCTCATCGTTTCCTAACACCAAAGTGATGTATAATGGCTTAATACCCTTTATACACCCAATATACCACAATATCTATAACGCACAAGAATGAATGAATTGATAAACTGGGAACAAATATATACAAACGGATTTTATACTCTGAAAGCTAACAGGTATAGCATCAAGAATAAAATATAAAATACTTAATATAGAGTTTAAATGATAAACTGCATGTGGTCTCAAATCAAATATGTATATATATGTTACCATGCAAAGTAATAAATTGATAGTTGAAACGTTTTGTTACATGCATGGCAAGAAAAAAAATATATATACATACCTAAAATGAAAATATAAAGTAATTATTTTTTACAACCAGATTCCGGTTTTCCGAAATTTACTAAAGACTCTTTCATGAATTTTACCATTGTGTGTGTTTACGATTAAATATTTGCTCATAATGGAATATTTTAGCCATTTGAAATAGTCTCTAGTCAGCAGTGCTTATATACATGTAAGACTGTTACCAAATGTAGATGGATTTTAGTTAGAAAGGGACTTCTACGTTTGTATATGGTGAAATCTATATGATTTAAGTAAAATGGCAATCCTGACACTGGTCAAAGTTCCAACATGACGCTTTACATGCACGGTGGATGGCAGAAGTTGTTGCCATCCCAAGAATTGAATTAATTTCTTGACAATATCAACGATTGCACAACATGTTCCGGCTGTTTGTTTTAAAGAAAATCTATGTTGAAACTTTCAGAAAGTGTGCGAATTGTGTATAGTATATATGTTGAAAGTGTACAATGTCAAAATTTCTGCTATAAAGTAGAACAATATCTTGAGCAAAGTAGCTATCAATTTGCATTGCACATGAAATATTTCTGAGAATGTGTTCATCAAATTGTCCAATTTAGTAGATAATTACAGTGTCAGGTATTCGTTTCATCAATAGATTAAAATAAATATTGCACAGATCCCCTGTTTGATAACCCCAATTATGAAATGTGAAAAAATAAAAAATAAATATATAAATGAATAAATTGATATATATGATCATTATACATTGTGTACAGATATATTGAAAGTATATTGCAATCTCAACCTAGAAAAGAAAAGAAAACTGTATAATATTCTTGGGGTGTGTGGAGACGTTGGGCATTTAATCAAAATGTATGACCTAGCTCGGGCCCAGGTCTACATTGGCTATCAATACATGTTAGTATTCGGTGATTCCTAACTTCAAGTAATATCAGCTACATGGTCAAATATAAGTATCAGCAATGGACAAAAAATACTTGAAACAATTATTGTTAATATGATATTATGATGATTTATTAAAACCTCATCAGCTCTATTTCACAAAGCAATTGTTAAATATTGGTTCAATAACCAAATCAGTAATTATTAGAATTCGTTATCAAATGCACAAATCTTGATATTAAATGCACGTTATGAAATGCAGCTTACTTAATGCACGTCCATATCCATCAAAACATATTTCAGTATGTAAAGTAAGATAATGAATCTTCAAGTGTTTAATGAATGACAAGAAAACCATATGCGTATATTGTACACGTACATGTACATCTTAAAATGTACTCGTCCATATATTTTGTTGCATCTCCCATACGAAATAGAACTAGGCTAAATATGAGAAATAAAAAAAAAAAAAAATTTAAAAAAAAAAAATTTTAAAATTTTTAAAAAAAAATTTTTTTGGGGGGGGGTTTTTTAAAAACAAAAAAAAAAACCAAACCCCAACCCTTAAACCCGGGGGAAAAACCCCCAAAATTTTTTAAAAACCCCCCAAAAAAAAAATTTTTTTAAAAAATTTATTTTTTCCCCCTTTTTTTTTTAAAAAAATTTTTTTTTTAAAAAAAAAAAAATTTTTAAAAAATTTTTTTCCCCAAAAAACAGGGCCTTTTTTAAAAAAACCCCTTTAAAAAAATTTTTTTTTAAAAAGGGTTTTTTTAAAAAAAGGGGGGGGCCCCTTTGGGGGCCCCCCCCCAAAAAGGCCCCCAAAGGGCCCAAATTTTTTTTTTAAATTTCCTTCCCCAACCCCTTTAAAATTCCCCCTTTTTTTAAAAAACCCCCCCCCGGGTTCCCCTTTTTTTTTTTAAAAATGGGGAACCCCCCCCTTTTCCCGGGGGGGGCCC